>MU089555.1:261570-329746 GCA_014858505.1 Corymbia citriodora subsp. variegata | reverse complement strand
AAAAGGAAATCGTGATACTTTTGGAAGAGGCCCTGCAATCTGCAATATTGACAGATGCGAGAAGAAAGTAGATAGTATAGTAGAGGAGCTCTCTCACGAGAGAAGGGGGCCGACACAATTCCACACACGGCCATTAGGGAGAGAAATCGTGAGTGGACACATTTGGAGAGCATAGAGGGACGCGGTCATGAAAGAGAGGAAAAAGTCCTCTTTGTCCATCCTCGGACGAGACGTTCCTCCTGTCGCGCCACCCTTCACTACACCATCGCCACCTCTCGTGCTGTACCTCCGCCTCAAAGAACTGGAAATTAGCAGAATCCAGGTACTTGTTATTTTTTTTTCCGGTTTTAGTGATAATTCTCTAGTTAGCCTGAATGTCAATGCAAAGTTGTGTCACTCGTGGAGAGAAGTGAAACGTCATGCTATTATCTGTTTAATCAGGAGTCAGATGACTCATGGTAAGGGTTGAGAGAGATCTTCGACATTAATGTTGCTAGTTGGATCTGTAAAGCATACCCAAAATCCCTCATCAACAAAAAATAGTAAATTTAAGTAAATATAATAACATCTTTCATTGGCTTGGTACATTCATAGGAATCGATTGCAAAGGCAAAAGAGGAAAAGATAAGTGGTGAGCAACGACGTTATTTGTTGAATGAGCAGCTGAAGGCTATAAAAAAGGTAACTCCATCTTAAACCTGTTTATCTTCTTATAACCAGGCTCCTTACTGTTCTAATGAAGGATACCTGCGTTGAGAGCCTGAGGCAATCAGCTGCATGTGAGCCTGGTTTAGTTGTGTTTTACCTTTTCCTTTTCTTTTTTATTCTTTTTTTGGTTTTTGGTTCTGAATTAACCATCCCTGATTTAGCAACTTGGTCCGGAGACAAAAGACAAAACGGCATTCTCAGGTTAGTCCTGTCTCTGTTTATGTACAGACCATCTATTCAAGGAGGATTTTTTTTACTAGGGCCGAAAAGTATATTGGTTCTGGTAATACTGTCAAGTTGAACTTGTGTTGTACTCACAATTTCATGCCATGAGGTGGATTTAGCAAGCCTAAACTTACTGCATATGACAGCGTTGACGTTGCAAATGTTTCTAGTATTGCTTTTATGAGTTTGCAAAAATGAGTTTCGATGATGGTCCCATGGACCTCCCTTATCCCTAAGATATTTTTGAATTTCTGACTCTTCATGTAAAACTTCCAATTTTGTACTGGCTATAGATGCTGTGTGGGTTGCACTTTTTCATTAAGTATATTGGGATCAGGTCTAATTGAAGCCTTCTTGTTTGGAGTTGGATAAGAGGAAGACTTTGTCCTTTTGTTCCCTCTGTTTCCTTAAGATGTGCAGCCTATCATGTTTCTGTTCACTTGCTGCAGCAAAATTTCGTGAGAGAATCGAACTCAACAAGGATAAAATCCCAGCTCACGTTCTGCAAGTTATTGAAGAAGAGCTTACAAAATTGCAGCTACTAGAGGCTAGTTCCAGTGAATTTAATGTGACTCGGAATTATCTGGATTGGTTGACTGCGCTGCCGTGGGGAAATTATAGGTCTGTGAGTTCGTCCATATTTTTGAGATTGATTGAGGATGAATTTTGTTGATGTGCTTTTAGCTAGGTTGCCCTATTTATAAATATCATGTAATGCAAATTATTGTGCTGTGGGATTGAGAATCGAATAGCTTAATTACTGGCATCTGGCTTTCAAAGAATTGAAAAACATGATCTCTTCAGTGTCTTATGTTCTGTACTATTCCTGTTTCCTGTTGGCTTTTTCAACAAGGATGGATATTATATTGGATGAGGTTGCATTCTGTAATGCTTGTCTACTTTCATGTGAATTCCGCTGTTACTTGTATCTGGCGGCTCATGTGTATTAGTTTCCTGCTGTATGATAAGAAAAATTCACTGATGGTTTGATGAACAAATTTTTTTTCTGCCGTTTTTTGTTCTGGCTGCCAGATTGGCCACGTACTTGTTACTTTTGGATTTGTTGATTCTTTTCAAATGTCTGTATTTTTCATGTTCAACCAGTGACGAGAACTTTGATGTACTTCGAGCGCAAAAGATTCTTGATGAAGACCATTATGGATTGACTGACGTCAAGGAAAGGATATTGAAGTTCCTTGCTGTTGGAAAACTTAGAGGAACCTCCCAAGGTGTGTAAAACTTGGTTGTTCCTCTATTTGAATTGTTCATGCACAGATATGAGTTGATGTTACGTTGTTGATCCATTATTGCAACGTATATATGATACTTTTTGAAGTGAATGCGCTTGTTGGCTCATTACATGGTGGAAATATCCTTCTTTATTGGAAATACCTGTGTTTATATTATAGGGGATCCAACGGTAAGTATCCTGTGATCTAAGAGGTTTGCAAATATTCATCTTTGTTGAAAGTACCTCTGTTTATTATATAGGGGATCCACTGTTAAGTGCCATGTGATCTTAGAGGTTTTACTGCTGAAAACTGCTCTTTCTACAAGGGTTACAATGTAGCTGCTCTTTTATTCTTTTGGTTTTCATTTTTGTTCTTTGTGGGTGGGAGTAGAGAGTTTGGAGGTGAGAGCTGATCTTTGACATTTTATTTGGTTTTTGGATATTTCATTATAAGATTAGCTGCCATTTTGTTTGACTTTTTGCAGATCGTCCATTATCATTGTTATAATATTTAAATAATAAATCACACCTTCATCTGATAGTTTATCCTTTAGAACAATTGGCAGTGATCTCATAAAGTCTCACATAATATTAGAGTCCCAGGCTCAAATCTTTCAGGCCCCTATTTGCCTGCCAAGTCACATATTTTCACGCTTTAGGCTAAGGCCTACACGTAAGGGGGATTGTTAGAATATTTAAATAATAAACTACGCCTTTAACTAATATTTTGAGCTTTTAAAACAGTCGGTAGTCGTCTCACAAAATCTCACAATCATACTAATCACATGCCAGCACTAAGGGCTTTATGCGGGTGAAAGATGCTGGAAATTTCTTGTTAGATGCTGTTAATTCAAATTATCTTTATTTAGTAATTTATGTATACATAAATAAGTGGGTATCAGTCCACTAATAATTAGGAGAAGATTCTAGATAATATGCAAGTGGAAGCATTAATAATTCATATACGCAACTTTGTGTCTGTGCCATGCCTTGTGCCTTGGACCCTTTCTTCAAGTGTAAATTTGGGCATGTCTGCTGTATTCATTATGAAAACTTCTGAATGATTGGACTTGTCAAACATAAAGAGACAATCTGCTGGGATTGCGTTTGTTCATTCTTTCATCTCCGCTTTGGCTATGTATGCTTTACATGGCACTCCTATTTGCTTGGTGACTATGTTCTTGCTTTAGTTCTCTGTTTTCCTGGGTTTAAATGGCTGGAGGGCACTATTCCTCATATCTGGTTCTGAACCCAGGTAAAATTATATGTCTATCTGGTCCGCCGGGAGTGGGTAAAACTAGTATAGGTCGCTCTATTGCACGTGCCTTAGATAGAAAGTTCTTCCGCTTTTCTGTTGGAGGACTAGCTGATGTCGCTGAAATCAAGGTAATTTTTCTTGTACATTGTTATTCGAAGCATCAACATCTCTTATAACAGGACTGGTGCAGAGGTGCACCTAAATATGTTTCCTGAGTTGGCTTTCAGGGGCATCGTCGAACATATATCGGGGCAATGCCAGGGAAGATGGTGCAGTGTCTCAAGAATGTTGGAACAGCCAATCCTCTTGTCCTTATTGATGAGATTGACAAGGTATGGGCAATAACTTCTCTGGCAGTGTACATTCCTAGTAGAGAGCTTAACCTAGACCTTATATCCTCCCTCTCCAACTATCGGCTGACATCCGAGGCATCTTCTTGATCTTCCGGTCAAGAATCTTAGGAAATCAATTCTGGGATCAAATTTCAGCTTTGTCACCATTTGTGGTTCCAGAATGAGACGCAAGATGGATATTACAAATATTGCAGTAGATGACTTCAGATTGTTGAATGAGTTTGTGGTTCATTGCAGTTGGGAAGAGGACATGATGGAGATCCAGCCAGTGCTTTGTTAGAACTTCTTGACCCTGAGCAGAATGCTAATTTTCTGGACCACTATCTTGACGTACCAATCGACCTTTCAAAGGTTAGTTCTTATGCTGCTAAAAGTACTAGTTTGTTGTCTACCTTCTGAGTTTTGTCAGAGTGAAGGTGTCTATGAACTGTGGGCATCACAGTATGGCAATTTCATTCCATTTGACTTGGCTGCTCTCGGACTCTGAATAACTAGCTTTTCAATCATATCTTAATATTTTGGCTCCTGCTTGATGAGAAGCAGGGAGTACTGGAACTTCTTACCTATTGTTTATCAAAAAGACAACTAAGACATGCTTTTTATTTACGTAATTTTGCATTGTTTAGTTGGAGCATGCATTATTCTATGTTTATATTTTAGGATTTAGAAGTGATGTGGATTTCAGCTTTTCTGACTTTTTTCATGCTTTTGTTGTTCACAGGTGATGATAGCTATCTATGCTTGTGTTATTCCTTTATTTGAGCTTCCTTATTGATCATTCTTACTTATGTATGCAGGTGTCGTTTGTTTGTACTGCCAATGTGGTGGAAATGATACCCAGCCCTCTCTTGGACCGGATGGAGGTCATAGCCATTGCTGGGTACATTACAGATGAGAAGGTGCATATTGCCAGGGATTATTTAGAGAAGAGTACTCGAGAAGCATGTGGCATCAAGCCTGAGCAGGTTGGTTCTCCGCATGGGTACCTATGCATTGGAATGGAGAAAATGTGTATTACAACAATATGAACATACTTCAGTCCTAAAGTTTTATAATTCTTGTTTTCTATTGTACTTTGAGTAGGGAGATTGAAGTTTCTGTGTGTATGATTAATGATTCTAGCTAGCTTTTCGCTAAGGGCTAACTTGAGATTTACTGATTATTAATGGTCAAGGCTAGGTATCTTGAACAATGAATTAAGGTGTTTTATGTGTTGTGAATAATTTGAAAGCCTATTCTCTTCCAGGTTGAAGTGACTGATGCGGCTCTTCTTGCACTAATAGAAAACTACTGTCGAGAAGCAGGGGTTCGAAATCTGCAGAAACAGATAGGGAAGATCTACCGGAAGGTGTGTTCTTATATCTGTTTGACGATTTAATAATTATCAGATAGCTGTAGGTTTGTCTTTTGGGCAATTGACTTCATTACTTTAGTTCTGTGACCACATAACTTAATCTGCCAGATTGCGCTGCAACTTGTACGGCGAAGAGAGCTTGCAGAACTTGTCCAGGCTGCAGCACAGGTAGTGGAACCCAGTGAATCAAATTTAGAATGTATTGATGAATCAGGTAAACAGGAAATTGAGAACAATGCTCACACTGGAGCCCAGTCAGATGAAGGAAGCGGTCATGATCCAGTTCGGGATACTCCTAATGAATTGGATGTCACTGCTGAGCAGGTAGCACAGCCAGCTGATCAACTTTCAGAAACAAAGGTACCCGATCTGCTCTGTCATACGTATAAGAAAATTTGTCTCTTGATCCAGAAAATTGGTTTTGTGGTGTTTCTCAAACCAGAACTAACTGAAATGAAACTAAACTCGTAAAAAATAGGTCTCAGCTAAACCAAATGTTTTAATTTGATTTGATTTAGCTTCTGCTTAAATTGGTTTCTTCAAAGGCAAAAACATCGTCGTCCAATTTGAAAGAGCATATAAGTGTGGGTTCTAGCTTTTGGTCACAGTAATCAGTAATAGTATGGTTGGTAACTCTAGAACAGAATTATGTAAAGTAGTTAAATGAAGCACAAAATAGATTAGAAAGTATTTTAGGCCTTAAGGGAAAAGTATTTTAGGCCTTAAGGGAAAAGTCAAACCAAAAGCAAAGTAAATTTGTTGGTTTCAATTTTTTTTCCCTTAAAGCAAAATGAACCAAGTAGCAGGTACCTTTATTTTCTTTCATTATCAGTTTTTTCTTCTCGGATTCCATATTTCACTCAGATGGACATGCATGCAAAAAAAGTGGTTCTACCATTTCTAATTCGAAGGAAATTTTTTAGGACCAAGATTGATGCCACTTGCATGATTGTAGCATTCACTTGAGTGTAATCGAATCTGTCTTACTTTGAGGAGGTGACTTTGCTTGAAGTTGTCTGTATTTGATTTTCTTTTCAACCCTGTATTCACATGTTTACTTACCTCCTGTCTCGTGTTGTCCTGGTACTTGGTTGCCTTCGTGTGCATTGCCGAGTTTTGCAGTATATATATATCGCAACAATATACATAGTTTTTTGAGTCCTGCCTTGTAAATGGATTGGTTCTTATTAATAGATTCCGATAATCAAAAGGGACATGGCGCTTGACCTAAATTAAGCAGCGTAAAATGAAAAAAAAATGTGAATGAGCAGATCGAAAGTTTCTATCAGCTGCCGATAGACTGAACAAATCAAAGAGAGAAGACCGATAGAAATTGATGGCATTATCTTTATAGACCACATGCAGCAGATCCAGACCCTTCAACAAGTGCGATTCATCTGAAAACGGAGTGCGATTCATCTGAAAACGGACATTTGCCTTCGTTCTTAAAACTCAAATCAAGTCAAAATGGATATAGATGCGATCAGTCACTCAAAGTCTTGGGATCAGCCTTCCTACACTTCTCTCCCTCTCTAAAGAAATGTCCTACCATCTATATTGTAAAGATAGAAAAGAAAATTTTTGAAGGCACCAAGCTTATGTCGAACCCAACCGGTCAGCTTTATTGTTCTGCCTCTTTCTACAACTCATCCTGCGAACAGCATAAAATGAAAGAAGATTAATGAGTGCAACAAACGTGGAAAATAGTGCAGCAATATGAAGTTTATGACCGTCAAGTGAAGAATTATACCTTTACTTCGTCCTTGGAGTCAGCAGACTCGGCAGTCTCATCTGCTTTAATTTCAGAATCAGTATCATCTTCAGCATCATCAGCATCGGCATCATCATCTTCATCCTCAATCTGGAAAACAGATGTGCACGTTAGAACCATCCAATAAATAACATTAGGAATCTTAAAAGAGCAGGTATAACAGGCTTACGTCAGAATCTACTGGCTCATCCTTGGCTTCCTGAAAGGAATAAACAGAAGTCAAAGGGAACAAACCAATGTGAATCTCTCTCTCTTCACACCCCCCCCCCCCCCCCAAAAACCAGCGCCGCACCACCGCGCAGACATATACACAAGTACATCGGTCTAGTCAAGAACCCTAAGCTATGCAGGAATAAATATGCAAATAGATAATACCCAGCATAAAAAACATAAATAATAATGATCTCCTGTCAAGTCACTCATTTTCAGTATATTATCACTTGCTTTTTTGTAAAAGGAGTACGTCAAACAATTCAGGTAGCACTAGATAATGAAGCAATATAATCTTAAAACTTCTACGATCCTTTCTCTTTCCCAACTATGTTACCTCTTCCTCTCTTTTCTTTTCAGCCTCATCAAATGCTGCCTTCTCAGCCTGCAAAGAAAAATGAACACCATAAATAGTCTTATACTCAATACTTCCATAAGTAAAAATTATAAAGAGCAAACCACATACATCCTTGTTCTTGCCCCATGTTTCCTCAGCAACCTTCTTGGCATACTCAGGATCATCACATATCAAGACATTATCGAACAAGGTTCCAGATTTCACCTGACAAATCAAGCATCAAGTAATTCAAAGTTTGAGCTCCTGGAACACTGTTAGCAAATATAACAAGAACACGGTCACAGGCAAATTACCTGCCATAGTTCAATACCAACATACTTCAATTTGGGAAAAACATAGAGCTCTGGGTCATCCTTGAAGTCTATAAAAGGTGCAAAAGATTAGACTTCGAAGAACTTACAAACAACAAGAAAGAAAGAATACCATTGATGCATATCTGAGAATTAGAAAGGAAGTGGCAATTAAGAACCTGGGTTGTCAATCATTGGTGCCTTCCACTTCCCCTGGTAGTTGGGATTCTTAATTTTCTGCAAAACATGCATGATTTCATTAAGAGAATTCTCAATGCAGTCCATAAATTAGACTCACAAGAACATGCCATACCTTTGCCTTCCATGGACCCTTGTATTCAGGGTTGGCAATGGTCGGGGCAGTCCACTCACCATCCTCCTCATCGTCCCAATCTTCAGGCTGAAATCACAATCTTAATTAGTAACTAACTAGACTACATCAATTTCATGAAAGCTTAGAAGAAGATCAGCTTCAAATCAAAATCATCATTCAGCAGGTTTACCTTCTTGGCATCAGGATCTGGTATTTCTTTTGGGATGTCATCATACCCCTGCAGTCACATGTACAATGTCATTTGAAAAGAATTGCAGGGAATATTGCACTTAAAAGGTTAGCAGTGTCATGGAATGAAGGATCAATACCTCTGGCTTCTTGTCTTCAGGATCAGGAATGTACTCTTTGTCATCCCAGTCTTCAGGCTGCCAACATTAGCCAGGGAGGTCATTATCTAGACATATAGCCCAACGAAAACTAACCAGAGCATTCAGTAAATAATTTACTTTTTTCGCCTCAGGATCCTTGATCTGCTTTGGTGGGAGAAGATCCCAGTCAGAGTACAAGCTACCAGATTGTTTCTCAACATTGTCAATCAAGATAGTATAGGTAGCATCAGGACGGAGGACAAAAGTGTAAACATGAGTTAGCTGATCTGTCTCACAAGGAACGTCCTTTTTGTTCAGCTGATTAGTTCCATTATAAGTGAGAATAGCATGAACTTTCTTGGTACTGTAGCCACAGATATCTGGTCCAAACATGATGCTGCATTGAATAACATAACAACCAAATAAATAAGCATGAAGAAGACATTCAACAAGCTGGACAGCAAGAAATCCAACAAATTGAACTCAAAATATTGATATAATCTGCTGCAAAACCTGTATGGGGTGTCGCCACCAAACTTTTTCTGATCAACGTCCCCACTGAGTAGCTTCATATACCCACCACCACAGTCAAGTTTCTGTTCATGTTTTACAGAAAACTGGAAGACTAGAGTCTTGTCCTTGTTGCTGAATTCGGGGTACTCAGCTGATATGGCATAGAACCTATAGTCTTCACTTGTTTGTATACCTGCAAAAAGCAATGACAGATTACTGCCAAAAGTAAAGCACAAGCACAATAAAACAATGAAGACTATCATCAAGCATTGAAAAGTCTATTTGAAGGAAAAGTTGATTAGGAAGTACCTTTGTCATCAGGATCTCCATTCCATTTGCCAGACGTATAGTTCCACTCTCCGGCTACGTTCTCATCTTTCTTCCAATCAGACTTAACCCATCGAGTCTCCCATCCATCTTTTGTGGATAACCAGAAATGCAGACAAATGGAGAAGAGTGGGATAAGTACAAAGAAGAATCTCATTGTAATTGCAAAGAATATGCATTATCTGAATTGAGACATAAACTACAAAGTCTTTATAGCTTCTACATTTTCAAATTGCCAGAAAAAGAAACAAGTAGTTTGAAAACTCCTCAGTCTCTGACTTTAACACAATTTGAAAAACCGATCTATATCTTAGTTGCGATTTACACTACCAATGATGATAACAAGTAGCAAGTCAACTCAAAGCTCCGCAGTAAGCTCATTGTTATGGAATTCCCATAGCTGGAGAGTACTCGATGAGAACTGCTAATTTCGGCCAATAGTCAGACATTTTCATAATACAGTCCGCCGCAAATATTCAAATCACCAGTAAAATCAAATGTCAGTCTTTGGCACTTGACAAGAACTGCTAATTTCGGCCGATGGTCGACATTTTTATTCTACAGTCCGCATCAATATTCAGATCACCGGGGAAACCAAATGTCAGTCCTAAGCACCACTCAGCAACCATCAGAACAGACTCCCGACACACGAGACCTACATCGGTAGTCAAAAAGAAGAACGCCGCGACTTCCAAAGCTGAGGAAGTCAACGACCACACAGCCACTCCATCTCAAAACACACTCAAACGTGCTAAAGCCAACCACCGTCAGAAGATCGCTCCGAAATCAAATCGAGCACGAGACCCGGTCCGATCCAAACCGAACCAGATCACAGATCTCCCAACCCTCGCAGATCTACTCCACCGACAGTAAACTCCACAGCTCAAGCCACGCACCAGCCTAAAACCTATCAGATCTCGCGCGCCCGATCGCCACAAGTAAAAGCCGGCAGAAAGCGGAGCTCAGTAAGCCCTAATTCCGCGGCGCGAACCGCGAGACTACCGCCGGCGCAATGCGAAAGGGACGACGAGAGAGCTCACCGTCGAAGCGCTCCTCGAAGAAGACGGCGGCGGAGGCGATCGCGACGAGGGAGGAGAGCGCGAGGGCGGCGAGGAGTAGCAGCTGGCGGTCCTTCGACCTCGCCATCGCCATCTGGCTTCCTAGAGAGAGAAAGCTCGCGAGAGGGAGCTAGAGAGAGAAAGCTACGGAGAGTGTCGATCTGGAAGATGAAAATGGGGAGTGACGGGCTAAATAGCGGCTTTTGGTTTCATTGGTTTTCACGGTGGAGCGCTTTGCTCGCGGTAGGTTTCGAAGGGGGGCGGGGGCGACGTCGTCGACGTGGAGGCGGATGGGATCGGCCAATGGGAGAGCGCCATGTCATCCACCGGCCGTCATTGGGATGACGTGGCGTGCCAGGAGTGGCTGGCGCGAGTGGCGTGCGAAATGACGCGAAAGCCCCCCCTTCCCCTCGCGTTTATCCGCATTTCTGGATCGTATTCTTTTAAAATTAGAAAGTTTCTAAGAAAAAAAAGAAAAATCATGGCGAATTTAAAATTGAGTTTTTATTTTTATTTTTATTTTTTTCTCATTTCTAGGACATTCGATTTGGGCACTTTGCATTTCAGCCCCTGAAAAAATAAACAAAAAGGCAAAAAATAGAAATCATGAGGAGCAGCATGTTGACTCTCTAAATTTTTTTCAAAATGCTTTTAGTGCTTTTTCAAGAGTTTGGATAATCATGGGGATCTTCCATTTCCTTTTTTTCCTTTTTTTTTTTAAACTTTTATCTGGATAATCATCCATGACTTCCGTGCATATTCAGAGGGCACATGCTATGGAAACACATTTCTCAATTTTCAATTAATAACATCACAAAGCTAGTGCAATTATATGGATCAAAAATATCATTATATCGCCACATTAGACTTGACGAGTCAAATTCCTATGGAAATATAAAGCACATACTTACTAGACTGGGCTTGACCCTTTATATACTTATGATTTGTACTCTTGTCATTTATTTATTCTCGGCCAAATTCATTTTTCACTTGATTGTACGAATGAATTCAATATTGACTGAATTTCACGCATCATCCATTGTCAAGCCAATCCCATTCTCCGAGAAGTTAAATCAATGAGTTATCATGGGTAACTACCTTAGGTAATGGGTCAATCCTAATCATATCAATCTCTAATCCTTTTCATGAAATAAAGATAACTTTTTGATACTCATGTAAATCTCTCCCGTGCTTTAAATTTAAATTCATCTCTCTTGTTCTATGGTCGTTCAAATTCTTTTCCTAAACCGGTTTCAATCTGAATATTTTCTTTCCCCTAATTCACATTCGATTTCCTATCTCCAGCGCATCGACATAACTAAGGAAGAATTTCATGATGAGTAGTCTAATATTAGAAAATCTTTCGTGAATAATAAATTCAATGAAGATGATAGGTAAAGGAAAAGGGTTGGGAGAAATTGTCCGATCGAATATAAGGCAATTTGTGGAATTTACTCAAATGTGTAGGTGATTTTAGAAAGAGAAAACGACAAAAATGGTTAATGAATTTTTGTTTAATGTATAATGTCACCCACGAACTTTAATTTAATGTAAAATGGGGTTATTGAACTTTTAATTTGTATAATGTGGGCCATGAACGTTTGGTACATATTTAGTATAATCCTTAAACAATATGATAATATTTAATTTTTTTCTTTTGTTAATTCAGATTAAGAGACAATGTCAAACATTTTCATATTATCCAATGACTGTACTGAACATGTACCAAAAGTTCAAAAATCACATGAACAAATTAGTAGATTAGGGACAATGTTGCATATTAGGTAAAGTTTAAGGACTATATCGAACAAATTAAAAGTTCAAAGATGACATTACAAATTAGGTCGGAGTTTAGGGATCATTTGTGTAATTCTCGTTTTTGCAAATAAAAGAAGAAGCTTTTCCATCTCAATGGCTCATAGACGGCCAGAAAAACCAGAAGCTAAGGGAATATGCTGCGGCTCCAAAGGGAATCATCCACCAAACTCCCCATAAAGAAAGAAACCAAAAGAAGGGTCTTTGCCATGATAAGAGTTAAGAAAGAGTCATGCATAATATAATGCAATGGATGATGAGCCGGCCCACCCCCACTCACTCTCTTGATTGCATCTGCTTGGACCCTCTTTGCATGTAATTATCCGGAAGGCACTCCATGGTCTTTTCAGGATAAGTTATCCTGGATAACATGGTCCCATCACTGTCCCTGAGCTGACTGACCCAAGGCTGCATCATGCAAATGCTGGATATGATGCAGCTGAAGTCTGCATGATGGAGGCCACATCTTCATGGGATTTAGCCAAAATCAAGGGAGTTTATGCTGTCGCCACGGGTGTTTTTAGGGTTCGGTCGGGGTGTTCGGGTCGGATCGTTGGGTGAAATGAGAAAAAAAGGACATGGTCTATCGGATTGGTCTTTGTAGGATTAGTTTTCTGTCATGACTTACTGTCATTAGTGAAGAGTTAGGGATGCACGTGTGATCAAATTTACATCTAATTAAGGAAAAATATTAGATTGTAAAATTTTACAAAATTGTGAATTGTTTTTCTACGATAACACTAGTGAAATTTTAATTTAACTTAAGATTACCATTTTTGCGAGGTATCACGCATCACAGGACCAAGAGATTTTTAAACCATCGAAGGGAAATTAAGCCCTCTACGAAAAGAAATTTTTATTGGATAAAAACAAGCATGAGCAGGGACACTTTGATGGAACAGGGAAAAGTTATGATTCTTTAAATAATTTACTAAATATAGGTAAGAAAATTTACTATAAATTAGGTAAATAGCTATTTTTTTTTTCATAATATGAAGAATCACGGAATCCTTAGACTATGTGTAACATGTAAATTATCATCAATGAGGAAAATAATGAATGCCAAAGAAAAGTTATGATCATCTAGGCAGGATCCGATTTCGTTTTTCTCTTATCGAATTGGGGATTGAAGTGACCTAATTAATTGACAAAATTATGCAAAACAGGGACATAAAGACTTTCAACACAAACAACATGTGAACTTCCATCAACTGAGACAAGATGGGTATGCTGATAGACTTGCTTATTCCTCTTCCTCTTCTTCTTCTTTTTAAATATATATAAGGATGATGGACTTGCTTATTCATAATAAATCATGTGCATCAAATTACAGATTAGATCTTCTAGTTACAGGGTACTGACTTAGCTCATTGTATATTCCATCCAAAAATACATGAACCTGCTGAAACAGTCAAGGTGGTGCTGCCACCACCTCACAGCAGCTTGAACAACAAGCCGCCATGGGCCGCAAAGAATGGGGCGAACACCAGCGACTCAACCGCCATGAGCTTGATCAGTATGTTGAGCGATGGACCCGACGTGTCCTTGAGCGGGTCGCCAATCGTGTCGCCGATGACAGCAGCCTTGTGCGGGTCAGATCCCAACAATTAATGGGTTAAGATCTATGATTTTGATAGAATCCATAATAATCTAAGTGTTCTATATATACATGTTACGTGAAAAAGAGCTTGAATTCTAAAGAGTCAAGAACTTGCCTCTATGTATTTCTTAGCATTATCCCATGCTCCGCCAGTATTGGAAGCTGAAATTGCAACCTGTGAAGAAAGCAACTCAAAACGTTCATGTCAAGAACAATTGCATAATGAGATTTTGGCAACCCTACAGTTCAAGTATCTACTAAAGAGGACCAAAGTTCTATCTAAAGTTTCATTGTTTAAGACTGCACGCCCGAAACGAGTGAACCGGCGAGAACTCCTGCAAGGGTCTCCACGCCGAATAAGGTTCCGGCGATAAGCGGGGTGAGCATGACCAAAGCGCCGGGAGGGATCATTTCTCTCAGCGAAGCGTCGGTGGAGATCTTGACACAGTTGGCATAGTCCGGTTTCACTCTTCCTTCCATGAGCCCTGGGATTGTATTGAATTGACGCCTGACCTCTTCAACCATTTTCAAAGCAGCACTTCCGACGCTCTTCATCGTCATGGCAGAGAACCAGTACGGAAGCATGGCGCCCACAATGAGACCGATGAAGACCTTTGGCGTGAGCACATCCACGGTCTTGATGCCTGCTCGGCTTACAAAGGCACCGAACAAGGCGAGAGAGACAAGAGCAGCTGATCCGATTGCAAAGCCCTGTTAAAATGAAGGCAATCAATGTCAGGAAACTGATCTTAGGACAGGAAAAAGAACAGGGCAATGTCACACTAGAAACTTAATGTTCACCTTGCCAATTGCAGCTGTGGTGTTTCCTGCAGCATCTAGAGCATCTGTTCGCTCACGAATCTTGTGGCTCATTCCGGCCATTTCCGCGATGCCCCCAGCATTGTCGCTAATAGGTCCATAGGCGTCAATTGCGAGACCGGTGGCAATAGTACTGAGCATTCCCAATGCAGCAACGGCAATCCCGTACATTGCAGCCAAACTGAAGCTGATGTAAATGGCGATGGCTATAGCAAATATGGGAATGATGACAGATTTGTATCCAAGAGCTAAGCCAAATATCACGTTTGTTGCAGCACCAGTCCTGCAAGAATCAGCTACATCCTGCACCGGACTGCATAAGACATACGATTCTGACCCATTTAGTATTGGAGTAAACTCCGGCCTCAAACATGCACGTAAATTGTTGGTACAGTCAATATATCAGCAAAATTTTTCTAGGATATAAGAAAAGCTCTCGTAAGTTAAATGGACTCTGCATTTGGTAACATGATATATTCAAGCAATTGAAGCAGCATCGAGTTTGGGATCGGTAATCAATTTACGGACCATGTATCGAATGAATCAGATTGCTTTTGCAACCAGCAGGTTGGCATTAATCCAAGGAAACTTGCCTGTAAGCATTGCTTGTGTAATACTCGGTGATATATCCGATGACTAGCCCGGCCCACAGGCCGATCGACACACAGAAGAAGAGGTGCCTGCATGCATATAATCATGTAAGCGCCATGGACATAAAAGAAACGCAAAGAATTCAAATTTTTGTTATGGTCTTTCTGGTAGAAGGAAGCATACCAGTTCTTTACAGCCTTCTCGGTGCCAAAGTTGAAGAGAGTAAACTCAGATGGTAAAGTGACGAAGCTGACCACGGCAATGCCAGCAGTCATCAAAACAGTCGAGATCAAAAGTTGGCGCTTCAGCGACGGCTCGATCTCGTTCACGTGCCTAATCTCAGCGAGGTCGGTAGCAAAGAGTGTAGTTATCAAGCAAATTACAATGCCCATTGCACTGATGATCAGAGGATAAGACATGGCTGAGTAGTCATGGGTTATCCCAAAGGATGAAATTGAGGCAACAAAAAGCGCGGCGCAAGATGACTCTGCATAAGAACCAAATAGATCGGAACCCATCCCGGCGATGTCCCCCACGTTGTCGCCCACATTATCAGCAATGACCTGCAAAGGTTCCATTCGTCTTGTAGGTTAATAACAGGAAGATGTCAAGAAAAAACAGTTCTAAATATTGATCACCAGTTCACAGCATTAAATGGCATCTAAAATAGCAAGAGAAAGTAGATTACAGCTGGGTTTCTTGGGTCATCTTCAGGGATGTTCTTTTCAACTTTCCCAACAAGGTCGGCGCCGACATCGGCTGCTTTTGTGTATATGCCACCACCAACTCTTCCAAAAAGTGCCATTGAAGAACCCCCAAGACCGTAGCCTGTGATCGATTCATAAAGCCCCTCCCAGTCGTCCCCATAGTACAGCTTAAACAGATTGATGGAAACATAAAGAACCAAAAGACCATTTGCAGCCAGAAGAAATCCCATCACGGCACCTGAGCGGAAAGCTGTTATGAATGCTTTTCCAACACCTTTCCTTGCTTCTAATGTTGTTCTCGCATTCGCATAGGTTGCGATCTTCATGCCAAGGAAACCTGAGAGCACGGAAGTGAGCGCGCCAAGCAAAAAGGCGATGGTGCTGAACATTGCATTGGCCAGAGCCGGTTTGCAGAGGTTTCCTGGATTGTAAGTGCAGGGTTCGCTCTGGGTGCTGAATCCCTTGACTGAACCAAGGAACAGGAACATGATGATGGCAAAGGCGCCCATGAAGATGCCGAGGTACTTGTACTGGGTAAATAGGAAAGAAGTCGCCCCTAGAATAGTATGAAACAGATCAAATAGCAGAAATTATAGGTTAGCAAAATATTGGAATTATAAATAGTAATTGACCGGGTGCATCCTAGGACATGAATCGAGAGTAGAAAGTAGTTAATGGTTGACACATGAAATGCTTTCAAGATAGATTGCACAAACACGAGAAATGTCTTGTATTTCACAAACGAGTCTCCCAGAGGAGGGTCTGCAACAGATCAACACCACCAGTATAATCTCTTGTATATAATTAGCAATTATGAAATAATCCACACACATATATAGATCAATCTGTATGACCCCAAGAAAACACATTTCTAGATCTTACTCATGTCAATAGACATCATCATTTTCCTACTTTCACTTCATACTACTTTGAGGATAGGCGAGAGGATTCAATTGTCTATCTCAGACACTGCTCTGTTCTTTTTTCATTTTTGTCCTTCTTATGAATGATTTGCGATCCTTGCTAATCAGGCAGATATTAGTGTGGTGGCTTTTGCTCTCCATCTCAACAGCAACATAGTCAAAACCAAACGTTCTGTCCCAACTTCACCCAACTCTTCATGGAAGCTCAACTCTTACTGAATCAGATGTACTTTTAACAAGTCCGAGATCCGCAACAAGTGTACAGATTGCACAAACAATTACCTTAAAGCCACTAGGTGTCCATTGGATAATTTTTATTGTGGATTCCACAAGTAAAACCTCATCACACAAACAAACAAATCAGATGAATGGACATGAGAAGCCTAAAGATCGAAGAATTACATCTTATATCCTTCAAAAGAGAGTTAGATCATTCTTCATCTGGAGTGAGAGAATAGTTGTCATATTAATTTTATGAGTTTTGAAGTTAAAAAACTCGATTACAGCTCAAGGGGCATGGCTGACGACCAGAAAAACACGACCAGAAAAACAAAAGTAATCAAGTGAGGGAAGACCCATTACATCAGAACCACCATAATCTGATAATTTCTTCAGCTAAACACGTCTCCTATTTCATGCACAGTCCAAAGTTTCAGGAGATTATCATTTTGAGAGAGAGAGAGAGAGAGAGAGAGAGAGAGAGAGAGAAAGAGAGAGCTCATTACCGACGGAAATGGCATTCTGAATGACGGCATCGGCATTCTCAGCACCCTCCTCTTCATCCTCAATCAGCTTATCCTTGTACCCATCTTTCTTGCCATAATCAGCCGAGACCTTGACCTTCGAGACCAACAGCCACTGAAGCAGAGCAAAGCCAATGCCAATCAAGGCACTGGCAGGTATCAGGATCTGTGTCAGAGCCCCACTCATAAGAGCCATTTCGAGAAACTCAACAAAGTTTCAGACCTGAGTTTTTAGCCTGTGTCTAGCAACACATTCAGCTACTAAAAAGAATGTACTTAAAAAGGACCCTTTTTGTACACACCCTCCAGGCTTCTAGAGCAGAATCTACAGATCCTGAGAACCGGGCTTATCCAGAAATCTCGCAGAACCGGGCTTATCCAGAAATCTCGCAGAAGCCTATAACCGGTAGTTCTGATTGATAGGTGGTGGCAATTCCTTTTTGTCCCTTTTGCACTTGGTTGGTTTGAATGACAGGTTTATATAATTGCATGTACGATTGGGTTCCCTGAGCTCTGCACATTGTGTTAGCTTAGGGGCAAAGATATTGGTCAAGTCAGTGGTAAGGTCGTTCAACTACAGGGTCTTAAAATATCATGCAGATTGCACTTGTAAAATCATTGGATAGTGATGGTGGGCGAAAAGTTTGAACTGGCATTCTTGCTTCATTATCCAGGCAAAGTTCATTGTACAGCATCATCATTTCAGTCAAAAGAATAGGCAATTGGCCGTGTGAAAATGTTGGGTTTTAGTGGTTTTATAATGGGAAAATGGCTGACTTCAGTTGAATGGACGTTTTCTCTCTTTTGGTTGCAATGTAGTTCAGCAGTCGTCTTCTGTACATTAAATATAATTATTGCTCGCTTCAATGTGGGAAAGCACGCAATTCTTAAGGAATAAGTTGTGGGGGCTTTCGAGAGAACAAAAGATCATGAACAGATTTGAACACATGTAACACTTCCTAAGAAGGTGGAATCAGAACATGTTTGTGTCAGGACTGACGTACAATACAAATTTAAGATGATTTCCTAGCCACAACCTTCTGTTTTCACACCGTTCTCATTTTGCTTTATAAGAACTATAGATTATTTGTGCTCAATTTGTTATTTTTTGTGTAAATACATGTAACTTATTATAGAGATATAATTGCCAACTTGGTTCAAGTCCTATTACATAGATACTAATTCAATCATAAATTTTCTCATTTTACCACTTTAGTCATGTCAATTCAATTCTAAATTTCCTCATTTTATTATCGTAGTCCTCGAAATTTGCACTAAACACCAATACAATTCTTCTAGTTAATTACCGTCGAAAATTGTTGACATGACATTTAGTCATTCTAGCCCATTTTACATGACACATTGACATGGAAAACTTTACTCAATGGATTGCCAGGTGAATGCTTTTTGACATCAATTAGCCCAAAAAAGACTATTAAAATTTCATACAAAGGTATAGTATTAACAAAATTGAAAAATTTTAAGATTAAATTAATATTTGTCTTTAAAATTTAAGACCGATTTAATAATTTTGTCATTATAGCGCTTATAAATTGAAAATCGCATGGAAAGGAAGAAAAGCAAAACGCGTCTTCTCTTCTGTAGACATTTCGTTTGCCAAGAAGACATAATTGGTCAATTTTGTCGCAAGCCATGGCTGAGTTGAATTAAATCCTAGAAAAAGTAGCATTAGGTTTACTTGCTTTACAAGATCTCACGTAACAAACGAAAAAGTCAAAGCCTCTTCTTGATAAGAAAAGAAGTTAGGTATATGCACAGCTTCATCAATTCAATTGACCAACTTTCTAAAGGCATATAAATCTTAAGGAGCTGGGATAACTTAATTGCACAAAACTTCTTGCAAGCTGGCTCCACTTTTGCCTGTCCATAAGTTTCATTTAATGAAAAGAAGCTGGTAAGTGGCAATCACCCAGAAACAGACAAAGTTCACGGAATGGACTGACGCCTTGAGATCATTCAGCATTTCAACCTCAGATCAATGAGCACCTCAAAAGAATTCATTCTTATCCAAGAAAGCCATTGATAGAGACATGTCGGACAGCAAAAAATCTCAACCATCACGTCCATCTTTAAGATTCCTCACTTGAAAGCCGTGTATTTTCGAGGCTTTTCAAGTTTACAAAACTGAGCAAAATCATGCACTAAATCAAGCATATTGCCAGGTAAAAGACCTGTGATAATTGGTGATCTTCAAGAAGTATTTTTTGTTTAATTTCTAATGAACCCGTCATGAGCAATCGCACGGTGAGCGCACATGCAAATTGGTCACCTTTTCTTCATCCACCGAGAATTAACATAACAAATGCGTCACAGATCAATTATGCTAGAGAACGACAAGAAACATTCTAAAGTTGGAATCTAGAAGTCAAATCAGCACCCAAAATATCTACTGGAACATCAGGAAATAGGCAAAAACAAACAAGAACGGATGCTTCAGCATGACAAATTTATGGTTGCTTGGACCACACATTTAAAGAGGAAATTAAGTCTCGGCCCCATCAGTTTCCAGAGTAGAGATTGAAAATGAAACTCCATCAGGACAACGACGTGAAAAAATATCACTAGTCAATGAATCAAAATCATCCTCCTCCAATCAAAGATCATACAGTTACCAATGAATGGATACTGAAGGTGCAAAAGTACAGTTACCAACGGCTATACATGGTCCCTTTCACTTCACATTCAAAGAATCATATATAAGAGGATCCTAACCTTCCATTATGGTGAAATTGATCCTAACTAGAATGGATATTGTCCCATATATACTCGCCATTTCTCCTCCATATATACAGAGGATAATGGACATATTTATGGTTGCATGGACTACAAATCTAAAGATGCAATTAAGTCTTGGCCCTATCAGTTTCTAGAATAAAGATTGAAAATGAAACTCCATCAAGACAACAATGTATAAGAAATATCTCTAGTCACTAAATTGTCATCCTCCAATCAAAGATCATACAGTTTCATAGCATCACCTTCTCTAAGTAAATGTGCTGTTCGCATCCATCTTTCTCAGAGAACGAATACTGAAGGTGCACAAAATACAGTTACCAACAGCTATACAAGGTCTCTTTCACTTCACATTCGAAGAATCATATAATAGGATCCTAACCTTCCATTATGGTGAAAAAGATCCCAACAAGAATAATAATTGTCCCAAATATACTTGCCATTTCTCCTCCATATAAATAAAAGATAATGGACATATTTCATATTTTGCACATTCATGACCTGAGCAGCAAGTACAGTGTTCCTAGAACTACACCTAGATTAAACTTCCAACAAACAGGCAAATGGAGAAGAATAACCTCAGATAAGTGGATGGGTTTAATCAAGTTGCTTGATTCTTTGCTTTAGCTAAGATACCTTTGCAGGTGCAATTAATAAAAGAAAATAGTCGTTGTCTATTCTTAAGAAATCATCCAACATGAATTTCATTTGAAGAAAAAGCAGGCGGGATCTCATTAGGGCAGCACTCAGCAGCCCACGTGGGTAAGGGTGCCCGAAACATCAGAGGCACACCTGTTACTGGGTGCTCAAATGACAAGCTCTCGGCATGAAGAGCATGGTAGTCATGTATCTGCCCTTCCCACTCATACACACCATCGTATTTCACATCACCTCTTATGGGAATCCCAAGATACTGGCAATGCAAGCGGATTTGATGCGTCCTACCACTCCGAGGATATGCTCTCACCAAAACAACATCTTTCGTTCCATTATCCTCGAGAGAAGATTTCTCTTCAACTACAATGATATTTTCATTATCTTTTCCCTGCTTAACTGGTTGCTTGGACTTCCATTGACCATTTACAGACAATACCTCAAATGAAGTTTCCATGTCCCTGACCACAGACCCGCCTGGCAGTGTCCGTCCCACGTCTGGTGCTGCATAGACCCTCCAAGCTCCAAACTTTGACCGACCATGGCCCGATCGAATGGTTACTGTTTCCCACTTCGGAGCTACTCCAACACAGAGAGCTATGTATGTTTTTCTCACCTTATGCTCAGTAAATGCCTTCACAAGCCTAGAAGCTACTTTATGCAATTTGGTAATTAACATAATACCACTTGTGTCCCGGTCAAGTCGATTAGCAAGATGGAGCTCAGGCACAGCTTTGTTGCTCCCTAACAGCAGAATACTGTAAGCTGTCAATATTGGATTCTGTGCACTCATTCAATGCAATTGTCAAGCAATTGTCAAGCAATTGTCAAGGAATTCAGACATAACTTGTTCAAGTATCGACAATGTAGGTGCATCCTAAGTATTGAAACTATGAAAAGTCATCTTAACCACAATTACCAATTAAGTAAGTTTAGCACATATCATGCAACAATAACCATTTCAAGGAACTTAAATTAACAGAGCTAAGCTGCACAGTCAGAGAGGAATCAAGAAGTAATCATTTTCTATGACAAGAATATCCTTGAAATGAGAAAGATGTGGATTGAATCAGCCTTAAAAGCTGCTCCAATCATCTCTTCGAAATTGACCAGAACTGAATAAAAATAAGCTAAACCCACGAATTGGATTCAAACCTAGCCTTCTACTAAAGCTTATCAACACAATACAAGCGACATCACTATGATCTGGAGCTGAAAATTCACTCAAGCATCACCACAACCGAAACAGCAACAATCCATCTGCTTCTGAGTAGGGTTCTCTAATCCCATTTCAAAACATCCGCATCAAATTATAGCAGAATTAAGCCTAAGGAAACACATTGCTACTATCTTCCTGAATAAAGCATCAAAAAGCATATGAACAGCTTCAATGCCATCAAACTGAACTGAAGCAATTACAACTTTTCCGGTTTTGCATTTCCTTTTCCTAAACTAAAGCATAGAATCGAACTTCAATTTCGCACTACGGATTTTCCAACTATACATTCCCGCACATGGGTTTCGCGTAGCTTGCATTTGACATCGAAGAATTGGCAGAGCAAGTAGAATTTCAACCACAGCATGAAGCTAAACATCAAACAGTTCGCCGCGACAAGCCGGTCGATGAACGCGAAAATTATCAATCTGCTCAGATGCGACACAACCTACCCGAATCGACGGAATCGCCGAGAACGCGAGGGGCCGAGGCCAGGACGCTCTCGCAGTAAACTCCGGGCGGCTTGTTTACGGCGACGAGCCACTCGTCCTCGTAGACCACGTGGCTCCTCGAAAGCGAGAAGGCGCTCGATCTGGAGGAAGCGGACATGGCTCTGGCTAGCTCAACTTCCTTCGAAAGGGGCGGCAACGGCGGAGAAAGCGGCACGGGGTAATTCATCGGAGATTCGGGGGCGTTCGGGGGAATCGAATCCGGCTGCGACATGGCGGTCGCGCGGCGGAGGCGAGGTGAGAGATCGGAGAAGAAAAGTTTAGTGGCGGCGGTGTTGGATAGACTAAAACGCATCGTTTTGCCTTTGATTAAGTGTTTGCGTTACCTTTTAGTTAGACGTGGAAAAATGAAATGTGACTCTTGATTTTTAGGGTCGATACTCCAAAAAAACCACATATTCATATATCTGTCATAAATTTATCATAAATTAATAAATCTCAAACTTATATATTTTTGACAAATTTACCTCAAATTAATAAACTTGTGATAAATTCGATTTTTTTAATTTCTATTAAATTTCATTGTTAAATTACTAAATTTGATAATACGTGATAGTTGACTAATGTATTAATTTGAAATTTTACTCTCTTTTTGTCACAATTGTATTAATTTTCTAGTTTTTGATGGTATTAATTCAATTACAAATGTACTGGTGTGAGATTTTTGGCGATTAAAAAAATAAGTTTGAAGAAAATTAATCATAAGTGTATTAGTTTGAGCTTTCTTGTGATTATTTGGGATGAATTTGTTACAAGTATACCAATTTAAGGTTTTCATGGTAAATAAATTAGTTTGGAGTAGATCTATAATAAATGTACCAATTTGGAGTTTTTTGAGGTATTAATCCATTTTTATAAATATATTAAAAGTCTTAAAACTTGTATTGAAAATCTAATAGAGTTCTAAATTTTTTTAAAAATTTAATTAAACTCTAAAACTTGTCACAAAATTACACTTGAGTCATAAAAATTTTAAAAAGTGCATTCTAGTTTTATAACTTGTGAAATTAGTTTAATCAATTTTTTTAATTGAATGAACTTCTCGAAAGATTTAGAATTCGATTGTATTTTTGTGGCAAATTTAAGTCTTGATTCTATTTTTTAAAATTTTTAAGATTCGATCACCTTCTTGTGACAAAGTTTAGGATTTGATTACATTTTTTGAAAGTTCTAGAACTGAATTACACATTTTTGACAAGTTTTAGGATTTCAGTATATTTATTTATTTTTCATTTGGAATGATATTTTTTTCTTTTATAAATGGTGTCAAGTCCTTCGAACAAGTAGTTTGTGCCACTCGACACAACTTGAGTTGACTAGGTATTACAAGCTCGACACGAGACAACAAAAATTTATATGCATAGCGTGCAAGCGAGTTAGCCGAAGGACATAGATGCATGAGTAAGAGCTTTGTATGGGGTAAACACGAATGAGGAAAGAGTAAAATACTAAATACATTCTCTTGAAATTTGAGGCCGGTCCATGGATTAGGATTAGATGAAGTGGGTATAGTTTTGGGATTTTTTATAATATTAACCTCGAAATATATAACCCAATATCACCGTAATTTGTTTTACTCAAATTCTTTGGAAATCTTGGAATAAAAAATCTTAGTTGGGATTTGTTCCACTTCAATATTTGGGGTTTTCGTAAACAATTTTGCTGGATGTAATTATTTATAATGATTGATTTTTCATCATCAAATATAGTATTTATATTTGATCCGATATGGTGTGTTGACATCTAAATTGTAACAATTATATTTTCAAGAACGAACCCATTTAATCCTAAGATTAATAAAATTTAGCCATGCCATAAACCCCTTGGCCGAAATCCCCATGTGCAATGCACAAAAGGTGTTCTCAAGTGAGATAGTGGATCCATTGATAAAATTTGGAAAGCAATAAGGCATAATTTATGCAAATTTTGGCCACATGGGAAAAGGAGACATCTCTTAATATTCTATCATAAAGAATTCATAATTTGATTGCTCCAAGACTCCATTTATTTTGCGAAAAATACATAATTTGAAAAATAATTTATTAGAAATGATAACTTATATGCTTGAAATTATCAATCAATTGAAAATGTTTTTATTATCGACAATAATTTATATTTAAACAACATTGTCGACATAAAAATCTTTCTTATTTATTAGTTTTTATAAGCGATATAAACGATCATTTAAAAAAACATTATGTAAATAATTAATTTTTCTTAAAATAAATAGAGCCTAACATAGGAAATTAGAAGAGTTATTGCTTATCTCAAGAGAGCTCTAAACCTAGCACTGTTCAGGCATCTTGTTCAGTCCAAAACAGCGAATACATACAGACAATACACTCAAAAAGAAGACAATTCAAGGCTCTATAAAATGCTCTCAAAATTCCCACGACAAAAGCCCTGGTAACTCCAACGTTCTCCAAGGTGTCCCGGTGATGCCCCGCCGTTCAACAGCCTTTCAGGTGAACGTTAAGGCCCCTCCAAAGCCATGCTTGCTGGTCGCCTTTTGTCCACGCATCTCCAACTACCGCCTAGTCCTCGCCGGCATCCCCAAGGCCGTCCTTTTAATCTTCAGCAGCTCCAATATTCCCCAAGCAGACTCCATCACGTCTTGCAGCTCCCCGATGCCATCGTCAATTGCCGCTTTGCCATCGACCAAGCCGGAACACCGCCAACCTTCAAATCCTCCACAGGCAATTCCCTCTGTGTGTCGGCAATCCCTTGAAGCTTTGCCGTCATTTCGTCAGTCGTGAATCATCTTTTGGAATTTCTTCATTACTTCTAATTAATGTAAGTTTAATAATGACATGAATGATGGGTTAGATGCAATACTTTTAAGTCGTGAGTTAGTGCATGCTATATAGTTGTCAAACTTTAGGTTGATTTAATTTCCCTTTTATCATACCTTGTATAAATAGCGTTAGACATTGGATTTTCTATATAGATATTTCTTGAGATTGATAATTGATCAATTCCTTTTATTAGGAATCCAAACTAAATAAATAACAACCGTAAATGTCCATTTTAAAATTGTCTTAGAATATCTTTATTAAGATTTCCAAAGCACGTGCTAAACTGTTGTATAGGTCATACAAGTGCTCCATTTATATTAGTAGTTTTCGGTTATATGTGATATTTTAGTGATATTAGTTTCTGGTTATATTAGGTTTTTCAGTGATATTGCACTGCACTTCATTAGGCAACTAAAATCCGATAGAGATGTAAACCCTGTGGTCATGTTCACCATGACACATCCAAGTCTCTTCACATTTCGTTAGACTTGTTAACCTTTTCAAGTCTTTCCAAAATTCACGAATCATATTGCTATGTACACATAAATTTCCTAAAAGCGGATATTTCCTGAAATATAGACAACGGTTGTATTTATCAAGCTCATAAGGCATTAATAGATTTTTGTCAACTTCAAATTTTAAAAGATGTTTTCTCAACAATTTTTCCTTTTTTTTGTGGTGAATAAAATATCCATGTAAACATCAAAATAAATAATTTAAAAGATGCTGTGCAGAAGCAATGTAAAATTGCTTGCATCGAGTTAGGTATAAAACTTGAATTTAACAAAGTTAATGTAGCCTCTAATATGGATGTCATTAGTAAGAGCAAGACTACTTTTATAAAAGAATTGTAATAAAAGGTTCAAGCAATTTCTCATAGCAAATCATTTGGATATATATATACACACACAAAAAATTTAAAACCATCCCACCACTTGACTCTAAATTTTTGGGTCAATATGAGTGTGTTTGATTCAATGTTCCTTTTGTATTTGAAATTCCATGCCATAAACCATGATACTTGAAAGTATATGAAAAAGAGCATCAAGTTAGAGAATCTATCTTCATATGAAAGATGTTTAAATTGGTTGGAGAAGAGTTTAAAACTGGGTTGTATCAAAGAGTGCAAAATATCACTAATGGGTTCAAAATGTTCCCACCATCGAATGAACCGGAAGGGTATCATGCGGGTATTTAAATATTCGAAAAAGATCAACCATGTATGGGAGTTATTGGCATTTTTCCTGAGGAAAGTATTCCACTAGACTTGTTAGTAATCAAAATATGAATAAGAGGTTCAGTATGGTATAGGTTCCATATGGTATAGGTTCGGTGATCTTAGTATCGAATTTGACCATGGTTATGGGAGTGGGTTTCCATATAGTAGGATGAATGATTTTGTGTATCCGTGATGTGGAGTAATTGATATGATTTTTGTTAGAAAAGTATATGAAAGTGACAGATTTGGTTTCTGTCAAAATCCGTTCATAAAATTCCACCATTTTGTAAGGATCATACGGAGTATAATTAAACTTTTCAGAAAACATATTTTTTGCAAAGACAATTGGATCTTCGTCATAAAAACCATTTTCGATTGTGCAAATATTTTGATAATTTGTTTTATCAAAAAATTTTGATTTTGGAGGAGTTGCCTGAGTTGTCTAAGGAGTCCCTTGTCTTATTATTAATTACAAGCCTTTGAATGATGCCCTAAAATGGATAAGATACCCTATCCCTAATAAAAATGATTTATTGAATGGACTCCATAATTCAAAGATATTTTCTAAATTTGATATGAAATCTAGATTTTGGCAAATCCAAATTGATGAAAAAGACATGTATAAGACTACTTTTACTGTTCCTTTCAGACAATATGAATATATATTAGTTAAGCTTTAAATATATATATATATATATATATATATATATATATATATATATATATATATCAGAATATTAGTTAAGCTTTGTCCTATATATAATCTAGTATGATCATGCAAATATTATTAGCCTTTGGTTATAACAAATGTTTTTTTCAACATCCTATATAAGTATCCATCCATTGTGTATTCAAGAGCTGCATATATCATCATTTATCTGTATCATCTTCCCATTTTTATTAGTATCACATAGGAATAGAATTCCAAACCAAAATATCAACTGACTTGACAAATCGGCAAAGGTTTGTTCATATATCAATCCAGAGTATGTCAACCCAATACAATGAAGTCCAAACACATTAAAACAAACCAAAAACATCAACTTCCAAAAGTATACTCAATTAAACTACATCTATAGAATTTGTTTTCACTTTGATGAGGTAGGTGTGTTGGTAAAGAAGGAAAATTTCAAATAAGAGCCCGACGTGTTTTCATTTTCTTAAATAATGGTATGAAGTTAATCTTATTTAAAAAAGAAAAGAAAAAAGAGCCTAATGTGGCAATGACAGTTTCAGATAATGATATGACCTCATTGGCCATCTAAATATTCCTACCGTTTAATGGTATTTTCTTTCAAAGACAATATTAACCCAAATTTTAATAATATTAGATGAATAATTATGAAAATTAAAATTTTCTAAAAAAGAAAAAAAACACAAGTCATCGACCCTCGCTGAGGCACTTACAACCTTATTAGCAATCACTGACGCCCCATTAGCAATGGGATAGTAGCCACAAGTAGAGGGCTAGTGGTTTTTTCTTTTTGTATTTTTTTCAAGTTTTATCCTTTTTTTCTTTCTTTTTTCTATTGTCTTTATTATGGATTTTTTAGCCTTATTTAATTAAGATTTTGTGTAAAAAATAGTAGTTAAATTAAAACGACGTCATTTTAGTGTTTTAGATAACGTTAACACACATGTAGGATGCCACATGGGAGAGATAAAATATAAAAATAAACACATCAACATTTTTTGCTAGTTAAATTAAGTGAAACTAGCGAAAGGAAAATCGAGTCCTTAGCAAGGCTTGCAAGCCCTTGCCAATTGATGGTGAGAGTTGCCTTACCCAAGTCCTTGTTGGTTGTGGGCAAGGTGACCCTTGCCTAGATCTAGCAAGGGTTGACCTTGCCTATGATTGACAAGGGTCGTTTAGGTGAGGCTGGCCTTCGCGTGTGATTTATTAAGGTGGCCTCGCCCATGTAGTGTGAGGGCAACCCTCGCTTGGCCATCTCCGAGTATCATTGATGGCCGGCCATCGCTTGGGATCAACCATCAATGAAAAGGAAAGAAAAAAGTATAAAAAGGAAAAAGAAAAGAAAGAATTTAAAAAGTAAAGCATGAAATTGCTCTTGAACAATTGGTGAGGTCAAATCCCTTTTTTGAGATTGACATTGTCACTTTAAGTCTCTATTTGAAATAAGATCCATCTTAGACCTTATTTAAGAAAATGAAGACATTTCTATTAAAATATGTCTCGAGTTTGAGCCCGATGTAAAGTATGAATATTCTAAATTGGATATTTCCGAACATCTAAAATCAAGCAAAGAAGATCCGAAAATCAACTTCTCAATGTTCAACTATGTGGTGGAGTGTTTGAATCTAGGGGTGATCGGGTCCAGGGTAGGTAGGGTCCAGACCTCGACTTTGTACCTGACCCTATTATAACCGGTTCCCATTTTTTGGACCTTATACCCGACCCTGTTTTCATTGGAAATTTTTTTATAGATTAATCTATATTTCTACATGTAAAATAAATGGGCACTTAAACATATAAGCAAAAATTCGGGTGTGAATAATATCCTATACGATTTCAAATTTTACATTAATTTGCGAGAAAATAATAACATAATCATCATAATTTGACCAACAATAAAGTGCAAAAATCATAACATTGCATAAACATTATCAACAAATATGGTTTAACATTAGCCTCATTTCCGCAACTACTAATTTAACTTTGCATTACATTTAATATTCCACCAAACACAATTAATTTGCATAAAAAATAAGCAATTTAATTTGCTTGGACAGCGAGGTGGCGACGTGGTTAACTTGAATATGCTTGAACATAGAACCATTTTTCTCCTCCTTTACTTTAGCACCCACTCCAACTCCTTGCCTCTATTTGGTGAGCAAATCAATCGCCCACAACACTTGTGCAAAATCTCTAAAAAAGACTTGCAATTCATGTACAAAGAAAAATCAACAAGAAACCATGCTCTAGAGACATGTGCAAAGTTATAGTTTAATGAAGTCTATTTACTTACCACAAAATCGGAGTTTCCACAAAATGATTTATTTTCCAATGACAATGTTCTCGGTAAGACAATCCAAATCTAAAAACCAAAAAAGAGATCAAACAAAGCATTTATTCAATAAATACTTATGTGAATGAATTATAAGATAAAAAGAAATATATGCAACTTACCCGCCTCAAACTTTTCTGCATTCTCAATGCACTCTTCAACATTAATCGGCACACGAATAGCTTTCAACCAATCTTGAGTACAAATCAAACCTTCCACCACCCTAGGAGTTAAAGAACTTCGAAAGCTGTCAAGTACACGTCCCGATGTACTAAAATTCGACTCTAAAGCAACAGTAGTTACAGGGATAAACAAAACATCCTGGGCCATCAAAGATAAGATTTTATACTTTGACCCACTACTCTTCCACCACATCAAAATGTCAAGTTTAAGGGCATCTTCACTTTCGGCTTCAAGATACTGATCAAGCTCAGATTTGTTTTCATTGACCACTTTTTTCTTCGAATGGAGAAAGCTTTGATGCTAAGCTTCAATTTCACACTCATTATCATCAGTATTGGCATTGGAAGCAGTACTACTAGTACTTACATTTGAATCATCATCATTTTTTTTATTAGAAGAACTAATAAAAGATTGCTCATAAAATTTATACAACCGCTCCAAGGCAACCTTGACCTTATCATGCATCTCATCAACTATCGCTTTATCAGCATAAATTTGTTCAAAACAAAACCTCACATAAGTTAACTTTTTTGTAGGATCCAATGTAACTATAATCAACACTATCACATTTATTTTATCCAAACTCTCATAATACTTGTCAAACTTGTCTTTCATTTTTATACCCATGGCTTGAAGCTTTGGGTCCAAAGAATTCATCGCATTATTCAAATATTTATACAACATAACCATTCTCTCAAAATATTCATTTGAAGTTACATATGAGCTCCCCGACATCATTTTAGTTGCGTCATAAAACTGTTTCAGAAATTTACAAAGAATGGTGGCATTTTCCCAATCTTCATCTTGAGGAGCATCATGGTCAATTTCTCTTAAAAAATATAAATCATCTTCTTCCATCCTTTGAAAAGCTTTCTTGAACTTTATAGTGGTGTCTAACATCATGTAAGTGGAGTTCCATCTAGTGGCAATATCAAGATAGACTGAACCTTTATATGTAATCCTCACACTCTCAATATAAGATTGGAATGTTTTAGCTGTTGTGGGAGAGCTCCTCACATACCTAACTACGTTTCGGATACGTGCAATAGAATCACGTACCTCATTCAATCCATCTCTTACTATCAAGTTAAGTATATGAACAGTACACCTCATATGTAAAGCATCACCATTTAGAATCAAAAACCCTCATTTTGAAAAAAATTCCTTCAAATAACTAATGGCCATATCATTTGAACTAGCATTATCCATGGTTATTGTGGACACCTTCTTTTCTATTTCCCAGTCATAAATGCATTTCTCAACCATTTTCCCAATTTCTCTACCCTTGTGACTATGCATCACTACAAAATTAATGATTCTTTAATGCAACTTCCAGTTTTCATTAATAAAATGTGTAATGAGACATAAATAGTTCAAATTTTGAATGGAACTCCACATGTCAATCGTCAATGCAATCTTAGAATTAAGCTTATCAAAGTAAGCTTTCAAACAAGTTCTTTAACTCAAATACAATTTCATACAATCTTTAGCCACTGTAAATCGTGAAAGATATTGGAAAAGAGGCTGTAATTCAGTAATAAAATCATGAAAGCCAACTCACTCGACTATAGAAAAGGGTTGTTCATCAATAATAATCATTCGAGCAAGCATGTATCTACAACGTTCTTGATCAAACTTCCACGTTGTTAAGACGTTGCCATCACCAGTAGTATTTTCTCACCTCACCAGTCACATCTTTGTTACGTGGTGCAAACAGCATTTGCTTCTTGTTTGTATGAGTAGGGGTGAGCGGTTCCAAGTGCTTTCACATAGTAGACGTTCCATGATCAACATTATACCCATACTTAATCCCACAATAAATACACATCACTTTACTTGTTTTCTGTGTTTTCTCATCAATGATTCTCGAATAATTATCCCAAACCTCTGATTGATTAGCTCGCTTTTTACCTAGAGGAGGACGAGAGTTAGGTACGCTCACCTTGTTTGTTGCACTTGCAGTCGTGGATTCCACTTCATTAATTCCATGGAATGACAATTCCATGAGTGGACTCATTTCATTTTGTCCATTCACTTCCATTGATATGTTTTTTTCTTGATCCATCGATTGAAAATAAATTATAAAACAATGTCAAGGTTCTACTAAATCAGAAATATAAACTTGTACCAATTTACAAACAAAATGCATTGCAATATGGCAAAATGAACCTGCTGAGTATTCTAACTTGTTATGGTAATATTAAGTTGCTAGCCTAGAAAAGACTTGGTGGCTAATTTGAATATGGCAATACTTCAAATTTAACAAGAAACACTAGTTATTCCACATTATGCCAAATAATAGCTTTGATAGGCATAGTTAGGTCAATAAGATGCAAAGCAATCTCTCTAAAGTAGGATGTTCAAATGCATCATCTCCAACATAACAAAGAATGTACCAAAAGGTTCAAAGAGTTTAATTTGTTCAAAAGAAATAACACCCATCTAGAAAGTTTAAGCATTCAGAGAATAATAAGAAAAGTCAGCACTTTTCCCGTGGAGAATTATTTTTTCGCCTTCAAAAGTATTCAAATAGTCCTCATAAACATAACCAAATAATTCTTAATATGAAGACGGGGCATGTATCTTATGGTTGTAAAATCAAAGCAACATGGAAATACCATTTTAAGGAGTCATTGCTTAAACGACACAATAAATGGAACTCCTACTGAAAAACTACATAGAAGGTTGTATTATCATGAGAATTTCAATGTGGGTCTAGTAATTTCTTGAAATACAATTGGTTCAATCTATTAGAATGAGTTTAAAACTATAACTTCTTGTAGCATCTACAATGAAAAAAGTGATCAAACATAGTGTAAAGCCAATAGAATCCTTTTGCTCAACAATGCGATATGTACATAGCTGAAGCTTCTGCACACCAATTCTACAAATCTTCTCAGCGTGGTTAAAGACTTAGAGATGCAAAGATTTTCAGAGGATCAGAAGAACACTTCCCTCTCCCTTTTTCCTATCAATCTCACACTTTGTTATCTATGAATTCTTGGCATCTTACAATTCAAACATACTCTCAAACACGGGGCATCTCAACATCCATAGATAAGTTATGTGTCAACATCCAAACCGCAAACAATTAAATTCAGCCGGCCCCGAAGGTCCAAAACCAGCCCTGGAGAGAGATCAAGTTGACATAATACTCTAGAAGTTTTATAAGGAATTGTGTGCTTTTTTTAATCTTAAGATGATGCATCGGCACCTTCCGCGTGACTGATCCTCACATGTAAACGCAAATTGCATTGTTCGCAAAAATCGGGTAAGGCTCGATTTGTAAAGTAGAGACGAGACACGACCCGCAAGTCTCCTCTAGGCGAGAGAGTCGCCATTCGAATAAGACGTGTCCACCCTATCCGAACCAAGACAACTAAAGTACCATGGCCATTGATTTGTGGCTAGAAGATCATGTGCTTTTCTTTAGTCGAACGTCTCGACCAAAGCTCCCCTTAGAACATGGCCCTAGTTCAGCTCAACCTCAGACCAACGCCCCCTACTCGGATCAACCACCTTCCTGATCAGGTTTGGCAGGTGCGTCGTGGACACAAAAACACACACAACACACAAGGACATAGAGGGAGAGGGAGAGGGAGAAAGGGAAAAAATCGATTACCTTGATAAGCAGCAGTAGTTGATTCGAGGAGAAGAAGTGAGAACTGAGCAGTAATCGTCCAACCTTCGTGGACCCAGCACTCGTTGTCGAGACTCAGGGGAGAAAAAGCGACCAGCAATCGTTGCCTCGTCGGTTGAGCAGCGGCGGAGTGTAGATCTGGAGAGAAACAACGAGCAGCGAGGAGAAAGAAGAGCAGGGAGAAGATCAGCGAGGGAGCAACGAGGGAGAAGAGCAGCGATGGGGAGAAGATGCTAGAGCTGCACTTTTCAGATTCCATTCTTTCTTTTATTAATAAAAAAAACCGGTTCGGGTCGGGTGGGATTCCCTATGAAACCGGTTCTTGGACCGGTTCCACTAGGAATCGGTTCCCAGACTGGTTTTTTCGGGTGGTCCGGTCCGGTTCCTGGGTCAATCCGGTCCGGTTGCACACCCCTATTTGAATCCATTTTGAATTTGTTTCCTAATCCTAGTAGGTGTAGGCATCTCAGACTTGGTCAACATGAGTCAAATATAGGAAAGAAATAAACAAGGAAATTCCTTGCTTGAGTTGGCCAAGAAAGGGCGAAATAGGAAACTCCAAGTTGCACTTGTTGATTGAATTATACATGTTTCCTTTTCTGTGTTGAAGTTTGCTTCGGGAAGGGTCATCCACATCTTGCTTGAAATACCACACATATATGGCTACATTGTTGCTGTAAGAACACTTGTTGCCATTAATCGAAAGAGAGCCTTGAAGCACCACTACTGTGTGAGTACTTGGTGTGTCACTCCTGATGTGTAGAGGAGACTTTGTCGTGGGTTTCACAGTTCCATTGTTTTTATTCATGAATTACATCCAAGGAAGATTAGTGTTTGAAGCTGTGAAATATTATGGTAAGATTTGTCAATTTTTATGCGAGATTGAGAGATTATTTTGTGAGGAATTTGTGGGGCTATATACTGCGTGAGTTATTGGGTGTAATTAGGGCTTGGGAAATATTGAGAGCGTTTGAGTAACTTGAGTGTATAATTTCTGTCGTATCGCTTCTTCTATAGTGAAATTCATTGCTACTCTCCTCGTGGACGTATGTCACTATGATCGAATCACATAAATTTGGTGTTTGATTTATTTTATTTATTCTGTCTATTTTGTTATTCAATCGCTTGCCCTTTTCGCAATTAGTTGAAGCGAATTGATGGCGATGGAAGAAGTAAAGTTAGAATTGATAGATTTGATGGAAGGATTTTGATTTCTGAAAGATACAAATTAAAAATTATCTCTATCAGATAAAACTGCATGTGCCCCTATTTAGGGAGAAGCGATAGACGATGAAGTAAGCTGACTGGGAATTACTGGATATGCCAGCTATGGCTGTTATTTGGCTAATGTTGATTCATAACCTTGCATTTAACATTGTGAAGGAGATCACCACTGTAGGTTGATGAAAGCCCTCTCGAATATGTACGAGAAACCCTTTGCGATCAATAAGTTCTATTTGACGAGACATCTATTTAACTTGAAGATGAGCAAAAGTGCATTGATTGCAGATCATATCAATGAATTCAATGTGATTGTTAGTCAATTGAGTTTAGTTGATATGGACTTTATAGATGAGGTACATGCTTTGATTTTATTATCCTCATTGCTTGATAATTGGAATACTACCGTTACTACTATTAGTAATTCCTCTAGGTCAACAAGTTTGACATTTGATGGGGTTCGAGATTTAATTCTGAGTGAGGACAGGCGTAGAAGCGAATCTGGCAGACCTATATTTTTAGCTTTTGTAGGTGAAAACAGAGGAAAAACTAGTACACTTGTTAGAAGGAGCATAAATAGGCATAGTCAATCTAGGATGGTGTTATTGTTTGTTGGAATTGTGGCAAGATGGGACATCTTTAAAAAAATTACCTTAAGCTGAAGAATGAGAAGGGTAAATGAATTTTAGTTGATGTTAGTAACTTGGATAATGCCGATTATGCCTTGTTTGTCACTGATTATTCATTGTTTGATGGATGAATTTTGAATTCTGGTTGCCCTGTTCATACTATACCAAATAGAAATTGGTTTACTATATATTTGTGCACGGATGGTAATAAAGTGAAGTTGGGAACAATGCTAAATACGACATTGTAGATGTTAGCAATGTTAGAATTAGAATGCATGATGGTATTGTAAAGACATTGACTAGAGTGATGCATGTCCTAGAGTTGAAGAAGAACTTGATTTCCATGAATGCCCTGGATTTAGCTGGTTATCGATATATTTCAGAATATAGAATTTTGAAAGTTGTCGAGGTGCCTAGTGATAATAAAAGAAATCAAGCACAATGGCCTATATAAACTTCAAGTTGAGACAATGGCATATTTTGTCATTGAGACATTGAATGCATCTATTCGAGAGTCTGAATTGTGACATATGCATTTGTGACACATTGACAAGTAAAGTCTAAATGTTTTAAGTGAAATAAACTTGCTATGTGGTTATATTCATGACAAATTAGATGGATACAAGTGCTGTGAATTAAATCAACGGCAAAAAGTGTAGTTCGATATGATTGTTAAAAAAACTACAGAAATTACAAAGTTAGTTCATTTGAATGTTCAAAGATTGTCAAGGTTTCTTTTAAGGAAGAGTGTCAAATATATGCTAATAGTTATTGATGACTATTCGATGAAGACGTGAGTGTTTGTGCTTAGGCACAAGTTTAATGCTATTGTTAGGATTATGCAGTAAAGAGTTTGATCAAAAAGGAGATTGGTAAGATGATCAAACATGTGCAGATTGACAATAATATAGAGTTTTACTCGAAGCTATTAAATAAAATTTGGATGAAGGAAGACATAGTGAAACACCGCACTATTGCCAATAAACCAAAACATGTTATGGAATTGATGAGCAAAACATTATTAGAGACAACTCATAAAATGATCTCTAGTGCTAGTATGGCTAGGAGATTTCTAGCAAATGCACTTAATACAATGAGCTATGTGATGAATATATCCCCATTGACTATGATTTGATGTCAAACTCCTGAAAAAGTGTGGTTAGATAACATTGCTGATTATTTTATTCTTAAAATATTTGGTTGCCCATATTATGTTTGAGCGAGTGATGGTAAGCTCAATAGGAGGGCAGTTGTTGCGACCCTCCCAAAGGAGGTTAATGGATTACTAAACGCAATACTTAGGATGGACTCTCCTAAGCCCTATCAATTGCAACTTGGTACTTGATTCTACCATGACATTTATCTTACCTATTGGAGTCGTCACTAATCGGTTTTGGGTCGATTAGACATCCAAGTAAAATGTGGGAGTACATTTTACTTCTGCAAACCAAAAATATGAGTTCGGGGACTTGTACCTTTTCTCCTTATTCTAAATTTTTTTTGCATACAACCTTTGCTGGTTTTTGTAATATTACACCATTAACGTGTAAAATATGACCAAACAATTGAGCAAACAATAAAATAACATCCAACGATCATGATTATGAAAAAATTATGAACCTGAACATACTTAAAAAATGCTATTATCATTATCACAAGGTTTCTTAGTTTGAGTAAACTAAGAGAGATTGGCACGAACCGAAAGCATGATATTATCAGAAGCAACTAAAGGGATGTGGCAGCAATGACCAGCAACAATGTAGTAACAATGATGCACAAGAGCAGCAACAAACGTTGGCAAAATAGTAGTGACCAGCAACAAATCAGTAGTGAACAGCAGCAATGGTCGGCGAAATTTGGCGACGAATAGCAATAACGGGAAGTAGTAATAATGGAGATCTTCAATGATGGCAAAGCTTTTGTAGTCGCTATTGGAGACTCGTCTGAAGGTTGAGAACTTAAGAAATGGACTACGTTGTAATGTATGCAAGGCACCATAACATTATAAAATCACGAGAGAGCTTAGTATTGTGATGAGAAAATTGATGATCCCCTCGTGCTCTTTTCCCCTCCTTTTATAATGGCCCCAAGTGTCTCTTTCTACGGGCAATTTTCTAAGTTTCCTTTTCTCATTGCCTTAATTCATGGTCTGCAAATTGGTATGTGATTTTGTGGCCAGCTCAATTTTTCCTATTTCATGTAAGCTATTCAGACTCGAATGTCTTGATTTATTCCTTTGTCAAATTTCCTACCTTCCTGTTCATCTGATTTTTTTGGCTCTTGATTCTTAATCAAAAATTTGGATCCTCATTTACAAAAATCTGAATATCCATTAAAACAAGAATGGCTGACCAGGATTCCCACCTTCTTTGCATAGCCAATCAGATTGATCCTTCCTTTTGTAAGTTTCCACAACCCACACTTTCCACAAATGTTTTCATTTTTTTTCCTCCATTTTGTCTGTCTTATCCCATGAATTCTTCCAAAATTTATTGGAGAGAAGATTCTTTGTGGAAATTGTGACCCCCTAGTATTTAATTAATTTCCTTTCGAATTTTCCTCGTGTGCAATTTATCTGTCCCTTTCCTCATATTATGGGCAAGGTTCATGGTCCCTTATTAGGCTGAACATATTTTCCATAAAAAACATCAACCAAAGGTATCCTTCTTGTGATATAAAATTATGCAATACCAATTTTACTTAAGGGTTGAGTTAGCCTGTAAATATAGCCACACATTAGGTCAAAATTTAGGTGTCAATAACAAGGAAGTGCATATTTCTAGGTTATACATGAGATAAGCGGGGCTATCAATTGTAGTGTCTAGAATTAAATTCACCTTTTATCAACAAAGAAGTTTCATTTGGCTAGTCTTCAATACTTCTAGCTAGGACTTTATCAGTAATGTTCATTTGGATTTGAATGGTGTTTAGTTTGAGGTAGAGTTGCAACCAGAAACTCTTGAGGTAATGTGCACTAGCAAAGTAATTAGCATAGATGATGCTTATAGTGAGATGGAGCCTATAGAGCCAACAGTTGCTGTAACTGGTGATATTGACAAGGTACGTATTTGATCTCTTGACAAATATAGATGCAATAGTGGATTTGCTTTATCTGTGGTTAAGGAGATTGCATCGAGAAATCCTTGCAGAGCAATTAAAGGTACATGTGGAGTTGGTGTTCTAATGAAATCCTCAAGTATGCAAAGTTCAAGTGTGGCTTGGACTTGGAAGATATCTATGGCGATTGAGCCTATCGGGAGCTGTGGGAGAGTAGTGGCAAAGTTAGAAATATTTTTTTAATGAAGCGATTGTTCTTTGGCTCAAACATCGAGCCAAGGTGGAGATTGTTAAAATATGTCTTGAGTTTGAGTTCGAAAGAAAAGTCTGAATTCTAAATTGAATATTTCCAGACATCCGAAATCGAGCAAAGAAGATTCAAAAATCAACTCCTCAATAATCAACTATGTGGTGGAGTGTTTGAATTTGTTTCCTAATCTTAGTAGTGTTGAGCTTCTTGGACTCGGTCAATATGGATCAAATATAGGAAAGAAATAAACAAGGAAATTCGTTGCTTGAGTCAGCCAAGAAAGGATGAAATAGGAAAGTCCAAGTTGGACTTCCTGCTTGAATTATACAGGTTTCCTTTTCCGTGTTTAAGTTTGCTTCAGGAAGGGTTATCCACATCTTACTTGATATACTGCATATATATGGTTGTATTATTGCTGCAAGAATGCCAGTCGTTATTGATCGAAAGAGAGCCTTGAAGCACCACTACCGTGTGAGTGCTTGGTGTGTCATTCTTGATGTGCAGAGGAGACTTCATCGTGGGCTTCCAAGTTCTGTTGTTTTTGTTCATGAATCATATCCAAGGAAAATTAATGTGATATGTCAATTCTTTTGCGAGATTGAAAGATTATTTCGCAAGGAATTTGTGGGCTAAACACTGCGTGAGTTATTAAGTATTATTGGGGCTTGGAAAACACTAAGAACATTTGAGTGATTTGAATGTGTAATCTCCGTTGTATTGCTTGTTCTATAGTAGAATTCGTTGCTACTCTTCCTATAGACGTAACTCACCACGACCGAATCACATAAATCTGGTGTTCGATTTATTTTTTTATTCTGTTTATTTTGTTGTTCGATTGCTCGCCCTTTTCGTAATAATTTTGACTTTTATTTGAAATAACATCCACTTAAAGCCCTTATCTGAGAATGTTACTTTAGGCATTTATTTGAAATTTTCCCAATAAAGAATAATGGATTGAGGTCGGCCATGATAGGATCATAGCATTTCAAAATGTGGAGTTTGTGTTCGAGTCTCATTAGATAGTCCCCAAATTTTCCTTAAGGATCTGAAGTGACCATGCAAACTTTTACATGCCATCCATAAAAGCTTTAACCCCTCCTTTAGCTCTTCCGGGTTTCCTCCAACTTTCTTCGTTAATGAAACCATTTCAAACTTTTCCTAATTCTTAGAACTTTTCTCTTGCTCATTTGACTGCCCCTGAGGGAGAGCATCTTCTTTCTCTTCTTCCGTTCCTTCTTCCTCAAGAATCTCAGTTTTCTCACATTGATCTTCTTCTTTTTCTTTCTCCTATTTTTCTTCTGTTCCATTTTCCATCTCAATCTCTCTTTCAGCCTCACTTTCCTTTTTAGGCTCTTCTTCCTTCCTCTGCCTCCTTCTCAATTTCAGTTTCCTCTTCCTGGTCTGCCTCTTTTTCCCTGGCTTCAGTTGACATCTCAAGAGTCTTTTGTATGGATAGCTCTTTTCACTGTAGAAGCTGGTGACGTCTTCTTCTTTGCAGTGGAGGATGAAGACATCACCCCCAGCTTAAATGGGCGAGTTATGCAAAAGTCTTTTCTAGTTCCTACATTTTTGGGGGTTGGAGGTAAGAAGAAGAAGCAGACATATTTGAGGATGAAGAGATCACCCACCACTTACGGAAAGGTTTCTCTAGCAAAATTAGTGTCGGTAGACACCTCTAAGCTGGGGGTGAACTGTGCAAGACTCTTGAGATGTCAACTGAAGCCATCCATACATTTTTGGAAAAAGAAGAAATAACTCCCATGACATCACCAGAAGAGACTTTTTGCATAACCAGCTTTCAAATAAGTCACAAACAATCGTTAAATGGATGAATTATGCAAAACGATCTTGGGGTTGTGAGGCTAGAAGAAATAACTCCCATGACAAACTTAGAAGAATAGAGTCAAAAGTCAAACCAGGCACTCACCTTATGGAAAGGGTAATTCTTAACTACAAAAGTCAAACCATGCACTCGCACCTACCAAAGGTCTCTCTTTAATGGGGTGGCTTGTCACCCCCCGAAAACAACTACCATCTCTCACCTCCTTGTCTCCATTCGTGTGGTGGCTTGGCTATGAATCACCATGAACTGATGAGGGCGATGATCCTTCCTGATGAGGATCAGAAACAAGCTCCGCATCAATCAGCCCGTCGTGACCATCGTGAGCATCGACATCCTTCGTGCATGGCTCACTGCTTGTCATCTTCTCCGACTGCTCGCTGTTCCTGTTGTTATATTGCTCATCATCTGGTCGAGGCCATCATGATCATCTGTCGAGGGGTAATAAGTCGAGGGGGAAGGAAGCGCCAGCACCAGATCCAGGTGGGGATTCGATGGTGAAGCGAGTCTCGAATGACGCCCCATGTCCATACCAGCTCTCATACCATCGGGGTTAGAACTCAAAGCCGTACTGTAGTTTGCTGGAGGTCCCAGACTCAGTTCTAGATCGAGTATTTCTCCATTCCTCAGCGCCAAATGTCCCATCCTCAGTTCTAGATCGAGTATTTCTCCATTCCTCAGCGCCAAATGTCCCATCCTCAGTTCTTGATCGAGTATTGTTCCACTCCTTGGCTCCGAAGGTCCCAGCCTCAGTTCTTGATCAAGTATTGTTCCACTCCCTGGCTCCAAAGGTCCCAGCCTCAGTTTTAAATGGAGTATATTTCTGCTCCTTGGCAACGACGATGATGGCTGAGGGTAGCCGTAATCTGTTTCCCAAAGGCACAAAACAGACAGCTAAGTTTCACCCCTTTTGTGTCTTTTGTTCCTTTTTATTCGATATAAAAGCATGGAAACTGAACATAAGCATCATGCATATAGCACACGAAGGAGTAATGTGGTAAAATTTAATATAATCCGGTGCCATATGCCAACTAATGACATGTACTTAATTCAATGTTAATCATTTAAAGTTAGAATATCTTATCAATAGGTCAATCTACTCAGATTAAATAATCTAAACATGAGGTCACAATTAAGCACACCTGGTTTTAGAAATGTGCGTGTGTGTGAAGTTGCTTCAGAATTAGTATAGAATTAGTATTCTCCCTTGGAAATTGCTTTACAAATATTGAAATACCCAAAGTTTTATCCTTCATACAAGTATATATAATCGTTCATCTCAAGAAATTTAATTTAATTTCTATGCTTCAAATACTGGATGTAATGCTGAAAACAAAATAGAATGTAATAATGATATTTGCTTGTCTAAAAAGAAGCTTACTGCTTGGCTTTTTCTGCATCATGCATAGACATTCAATAGATACTATAAAAGCTAAAGTAACATGAAAAGCTTGCTTTTTCTTTTCCACAGAAAAGCGTAAGAGCGGTCCAGTAAATTCAGCCAAGCGAAAGTGCATGAACTGAAACTTTCTCACAAGCAAATGAATAAAAGATATAGAATGGAAGTCTACTAAATGTGTACCTGAGACCCGTGGATCTTCAAGAGAAGGCAACAAGGGAGTTGCTGATTGTTGCACGGTTGACATTGAGTCGATGAGGTTACTGTTGCTTGAGCATATAGGAACACTTGAATGATCAGGAGGAATCTGGTGATGTTGAAGCAGCTGTGAATTGATCAATCGTGATGGTGCTTCTGGTGTACCAGTAATATAACCCCCGAAAAATTGGAAGGGCCTCCCAGTCGATTCCATCAAGCGATGGTCCAAGATAAAGAGTGGTTCCATGTATCTCTCTTGTTGTGTGCCATGAGGAAATTCAAGATAGGGGATCCTAACAAAGGGGCGTTGAAAACAAAACAGATCAATATGCACATGTCATGATAATTTACTAAGGTATTGAATTAACTACGTACAGAAATGATTAGAGGGCTCGTGTCATCCTATACAAAACAAGTACATTACAATGTACTGCAAATCAAGAGGTTGCATAACTTTCATCAGGACATAACGTACCCATAAGTGGAAGCTTGATCGCTGGTGAAATCGGGACTCGGATTCCACGAGGCACGCATTCTAGCAAGTAGTCTGGGCCCGCTGTAGAAAGGAGGTGGCTCGTATAACTGAAACAAAAGTAGAATACATCAGTACCTTTGCACACAAACGCACATGTCAAATGTCGAAAGCTAGACCTATTCACGGCTGTACTGAAGTATGTGAACATGACAATAAAGTCTACGATGATGATGAAAATTCAGAATTTGATTAACTTTTCCACAAGCTGACAAGGTACAGACATTTTCTTCCTTGCCCAACTGCAGAAAAGGAACGAGAAACCTGTGGGTCCTTTCTAAAAGAGGATATACGGTTCAACGATGGGAGAGAAATTTCTTAATAATGCATGTTTACACGTGCTGAAATCGCCCTGAACAAGTCGCAAATCGTGCCATGAAGAAAAGAAACAATCCTCTTGTGATCAAGCGCCGAGTGCATTATGTGCACATATATACATACGTCAAGCACGTTCATACATGCCCAGGCACTATAAATTGTTCTTTTTTCCACTTGCAGCTAATCAAAACTTCAGAGCCTCATCATGATGCGAAAAACATAACTAGCAAGCAACCAAGACCGATTCTCTAATGCCTCGTTCAACTACTTTTCATTGAAAAACCAACATTTTCGAATATATCTTTCTGAAAATCTGCTTGATAACTATTGTATCATTAAAAACCCTAAAAAACATCTGTTTGGAGTCCAATAGTTTTCCCTTCTTCCTCTACGTCCTCTTCTTATAGAGAGAGCAATCAATCAAACAAAAGAAAAGAGAGAGAGAGAGAGAGAGAGAGGACCTGGGCATGTGGTGTCGCAATTGCTAGTCGAGCACTTTGGTGATCAGCGGCTTGCACATTGTTATTTTGAGCCGCAAAAACACTCGGATGACCATGACCATCATTCGAAGGCCTTGCCATGAAGTCATGAACAATATTTGGAAGATCTTCTTCGCCCCCGTTTGGAGGTCTCGCCATCGAGTCATGAACAATATTTGGAAGATCTTCTTTGCCTCTGTTGCTCGCCATGTTTTCTCTTCATTGGCCAAGAAGAAAAATCACAAGAAGAACCGTGAATATGATATCTACAAAACCCGCCTAAGAAAACCCAGCAACAGAATCACCCCACTCAATCAAAAGGTAAAACACATGAATGTTTTTAGTCAATTGAAGAGAGTTCTTACTATGGCAAAGCCATGGAGATAGAGAGAGAAGAAGAGTGCGATGATAAGTCCGGTTTAAACTGACAATCGGGAAATATACCAGAGTTGGAGTGTTATTTGGGTTTCTGTGGATTGCGTGCTTATCTTTCACTTTGTAGAGAGTCCTAGTGCTGGATGGATTCTACATTGAAAAAACAACTTCTAGATATTCTCCATCATCATCTTCTTTTTTGTTTTTATTTTATAAAAGACTAATTTTGTTTTTTCCTTTCGCCAGGAGATTGGGGTGAACCAAGAATTGCTTCAGGTGATATTGAAGGCATGAAAAGGTCTTGTACTACTTACTCAAGAGCTTGTTAAACTTGTTAAACAATGAGATGTAGGAGGGCATGGAGAATTATTGAAGGAGCGAGCATCGTACATGTGGAGAGAACAACAGAAAAACACCACAAACTTGAAAGGTATGAATATATTTTTTCCCATTTTGAAAAAAGGATGAGTGAAATTTAAAAAATTTAAATACTTGGTAATGTTTTATCTAATGATTTTGAATTTTGTAAAATAGTAATGGTGATTGACATGGTATTAGAAATTTGAGATTCTACTTTCAAATTTTTCCAGACCCCTTATCTACTTTATAATATTTTTCACCCTTGCTCTTGTATCAAAATTCGACCTTGATGTAAAGAGTTGTGTTATGATAATTAAATCCTTTACCCATGAGCTTTGGGATTCCTTTTACAAAGGTTTCCTGACCATTATTCTACATAATTCACGATAACATAATATTAGTTTTTTTTCCAAAGCATAGAATACGGTTCTTGGATGTCCCTACAATCCAAGATGAAAAGCCTCTAAAAATTAAAATAGCAGAATCTATATCGAAAAATCTGAAGTTTTTTTGGTAAAGGCGAAAAATCTGAAGTTTATCTCTGACAAAAAAGAAATTAGGATGTATGAACTACGATAAGGTTCTTGGATGTCCCTACAATCCAAGATGAAAAGCCTCTAAAAATTAAAATAGCAGAATCTATATCGAAAAATCTGAAGTTTTTTTGGTAAAGGCGAAAAATCTGAAGTTTATCTTTGACAAAAAAGAAATTAGGATGTATGAATTACGATAAGTAGCTCGTGATATATCTATTACATATGTTGGGTATAGTTCGCACTTTAAATCCGCAAATATGCAATGTGCTTCTTTTAGTCCCTATAATCTCAATGATTTGTGAGAAGAAGCCTTTAGAAGCGTATTTACATTCTTTTGAAATTTGTGACTGGTTCATGGATTCGAATTAGCCAAGTGTTGTTAACCGGAAGAGGATGAATCTTACCGAATGTAGTAGATTATATTAGGAAGCGTCTAGGGATAAGCATCTCTATATTTAAAAAGCATCTGGAGGAGGATGATCCTTACCAAATTGTGAATAATTGCCCAAAAAATAAAGAAAATGCTGGACAATAATGCGTTGCTGACATTATCAAAAGATTCACACACATATATACATATATACACATACACATACACATACACATATACGTATACATATACATGTATATCTATATGTATACATATACACTGAATCAAGATTTTTTAATTATCCTTTGCATTTGCACGGTTACAATAAACAAGAAGAGAAAAGGATTAGAAAGCATCCAAATGAGCCACATTTGGATATCTCCAAAAGAAGAAAGAATAGTACTTTCAAATGAATTATAAGTAAGTTGTTTCTTTCAAAATAAGTCACAATCAATCATTAAATTTATGAGTTGTGCAAAACAGTATGCTAAGCTAATGAAATTTTCCATACCTAAGAATCGCAATTCTTTTGTGTTATATTCGAAAGTGTATATATATATTTAGGATAAAAATTTCTTCACTTCTTAAACAATTGAAAGACGCATTTCAACCGAAAAAAAAATGCATGAACTTTTACTTCATAAGAATCATTATTCTTTCCATCCGTGCATACCCATGAGTTCACTCGAAATTATTGAATTGGAAAGTTAATTTTTTTCATATGAGTGACAGCATTGTTCCAAAAGCTTCAACTATTTCAATTTGTCTTACCTCTTTTTCTTCTAAAATCTTTCTCATTGAAACACCCAGGATGTACAAAACAAGTGCAACTCGGCACCAAACACGCACTTAGTAGGACAACAGATCACTGGATCATGTTTTCATACCAAGCATATATGAAAATCTTAATGGTGAGTTTTCTTGTGTCTACAACTAAATTTTTTTTTTTTGAGATCCTTCGAAAAGTTGGGATACCCACCCTTCTCATTACTTATTTTGTCTTTTTTCCCCTCCTTGTTATTCTGTACTTTATTTTGGGCCAACCATGTTTCATTTGAGCTTTGCTACTTGAAAAGTCCCATCAAATGGAATAGTTTAACAGCAACACTATAGCATTAAATTTAAAGTATACTTTCCCTGCAAAGGGAAAATGGTGTCGTTCCCATCTCATTTCCCTCATGCAAAAATATCTTGTTCGTTGGAGGTAAGAAGAAACAACTCGCAATGACAAACTCAAAACAAGAAAAGTCAAAAGTCAAACCATGTAGAAAGGCTGATCCCTTACTACATGACCTAATCACTTGTGACTTGATTCACCATGAAATGATGAGGGTGATGATCCTTCGTGATGAGGATTAGAAACACGCTCCGCATCGATCAGCCCATCATGACCATCGTGAGCATTGACATCCTTCGTGCATGGCTCATTGCTTGTCACCATCTCCGACTGCTCGCTGTTGCTGTTTTTACATTGCTCATCATCTTGTCGATTGCCTGCATGATCATCTGTCGGGGGGTAATAAGTCGGGGGGGATGGAGGCGCCAGCACCAGATCCAGGAGGGGATTCGATGGTGAAGCGAGTCTCGAAAGACGCTCCATGTCCATACCAGCTTTCATGCATGATGGGTCGTCATCATGCCCATGCCCTGTGTTGTCGGTTTTAGAACTCGAAGCCATCGTGTTATGCCCTGGAGGTCGGAACCTCAATTCTAGGTCAAGTGTTTCTCCACTCGGCCCTGAATGTTCCATTCTCTGTTCTAGATCGAGTGTGGTTCTGCTCCTTGGTGGCGATGATGACGGCTGAAGGTAGTCGTAATCTGGTTCCCAAAGGCAAAAAACAGACGGGTAAGTTTCTCTCTGTGTTTTTTGTAAGCATTGACATGCATTTAACTCAGTATATTCAATTACAAAAGCATTGATACTGAACAAAAGCATCATGCATATGATACACAGAGTAGTAATGCGGTAATCTAATCTAATCCAGTACTATATGCAAACTAATGACATGCATTTAATTCTGTGTTAATCATTTAAAGTTTGAATATCTCACCAACTGGTCAATCTACTCATATTAAATAATCTAAACATGGAGTCACTATTAAATTGAAGTACACCGGTTTTATAAATGTATATGTGAAGTTACTACCAAATTAATGTTTTCCCTCGGAAATTGCTTTACAAATATTGAGATACCCAAAGTTTTATCATTCATCCAAGTATATATAATGGTTCATCTCGAGAAATTGAACTTGATGCCTGTGCCACAAAAAACAGATGTAATGCCAAAAACAAAATAGAATGTAATAATGATATTTGCTCATAAAAAAAAATGCTTCCTACTTGGCTTTTTCTGCATCATGCATAGTCATTCAGTAGATTTTGTAAAAGCCAAAATGACATGAAGAGCTTGCATTTTTTTCACAGAAAAGCTTAACAACGTTCCATTAAATTTAGCCAAGCAAAAGTGTATGACCTGCAACTCACTCACAAGCAAATGAACAAAAGAAAGAGATATATAAAAACAGGAGTGTACTAATCGTGTACCTGAGGCCTGTGGATCTTCAAGAGAAGGCAACAAGGGATTTGCTGATTGTTGCACAGTTGCTGTTGAATCGATGAGGTTACTATTGCTCATAACACTCAAATGATCAGGAGAAATCTGGTGATGTTGAAGCAACTGAGAGTTGATCAATGGCGATGGTGCTTCTGGTGCAGCAGCAATATAACCCCGGAAAAATGGACTATCCAATCTTGGGAAGGGCCTTCTGGTCGATTCCCTCAATCGAGGGTCCAAGATGAAGAGTGGTTCCATCTTTCTCTCTAGTTGCGTGCCATGAGGAAACTCAACATAGTGAATCCTGATAAAGGGGTAATGGAAACAAGAGAGATCAACATAGACATCATAATAATTTGCTAAGGTATTGAATTAACTTACCTGAAGAAATGATTAGAGGGCTTATATTATCCTATGCAAAAACAAGTTCATTACAATGTGCTGCAAATCAAGGGGTGGCATAACTTTGATCAGGAGGGCATAGTGTACCTGCAAGTCGAAGCTTGATCACTGGTGAAATCGGGAATCGGGTCCCACGAGGAACATAGCCTAGGTAGTAGTCTGGCGAGTCGGGCCTTGCCATAGAAATGGGGCGGCTGGAATAACTGAAACAAAAGTTGAATACATTAGTATGTCTGCGCACATACATGTATGTCAAATATCGAATATCGACTCAGAAAAGTCGATGGGTTGCTTTGTGTGAGCTGGACCTTTGTATGTCTGTACTCAAGTTTGTGAGCATGTCAATACAGTTTACGATAATGAAAATTCAGGATTTGATTTCCTTTTCCAAAAGTTGACAAGGTAGAGATTATTTCTTACTGACCCAAATATAAAAAGATGGACAGGAAAGAATATGAACTAACGAATTATATCATCAACGGAATTGATCAAAACCATAATTAAGGTGATGCGTCAGACCTCAATTTCAAGGATTTCTGGGTCGTCACCGTACACGACTCTTGTGGCTGAAATGTTCGACCACTTTATCTTGATTTTCTTCTTTAGACCGTCTTTCAATATCTCCCAATGTAGTTGTTTCGTCGCGTAATTCCACTTCGCCCTCAGATGAGGTACATTTCGAGACCGTACCTGGACATGTTTCCACATAAATTACACGAGAATCTCAAAGCATGAAAGACAAATCCACGATGGGGGAGAAATTCCTATACGTATACATCTATCTTTACGAGTGGGCATGTAAGGTAAAAATGTGCCTGGTATCGGCCAATCTTAAGGAGAGAAACTGGTACACTTGAGCGACGACCAATTCGTCTCTCAGTCAGGTAGCCAGCGTCATTCCAAGGATTCGCCATCGAAATATAGATATTATCCGGAAAACCCTCCGATGAAAAGAGCTCCCTCAATTGATGGAAACTCTATTTCACTCCACAATTTCAAAAGCCTTCTTCGCCTCCTGTGCTGATCGAATTTTCTCTTCACGTATGAAAAGAAAACTTCTGCAGGAAGGATCAGAAGTAGTCGCAGAAATTCCCAAGAACCCTAGCAAGAAAGCTAGAGAGATCCCCACTCGGAGAACGAAGAAACGCAAACGCAGAGGGAACGAGAAATTGAAAACGAATCTGAGGTAAACTCCTTGATTTTAGTTCTACTTTCTTGATATACTCCTGAGTAACTTGCATAAGACCGTTGCTTCCTCTGAGTAACGGTGCAACTTCTAACCACTACTTTGCATTTGTGTTACATTTAAAGAGTCAAGCCTAAATGACATTATTCAAGAAAAAGAAATTCATGGGCTAAAAATGCAAACTTTAGATGGTGGAATATTTGTCCACTATTTAATAATGATAATTGAGAAATCATAAGTAGAGAATAGTAACTATCTAATTGGCATATCATATAGAAAAATTGGCATTTCTTTTTCTTTTTCAAATTCTTTTAAATTGAGCAAGCAATACTTGGGATCATAATTTTTTATACAAAAAGAAAACATGATTTGAATGCATTGTGAATTTACCGAGAAACCTAAGTCTTAATTGAACATGATATAGAATGATAAGGTTGATTGTATATTGACACGAGTTGACAATCTTTCACAATTAATTGTAAAATAGATTGTTTATCATTATATTGATATTTTTTGATCATGGAATGAAATGACACGAATAGTCAACGTTAATTTAACAAAATGAGATGATTTCCCAACCTATTTCATCCTTATAATTATAGAAAATATATATATTTTTAGTCTCTTTTCCTTTTTTTAATCGTTGAAATTATTGTCCCACTCGGTTTAATTTGCTTGCCTGCAAGCAAATATACGTTTCTCTCTGTTGGTTTTTTTCCCCTTGAATCTCACATGGTGAAATTTCGGGAAATCCACCAAGTGAGAGTTTTTAATTTTAATTTCTCCAAGATCCTCCATAAATTTGGAGTCGGAAAGCCACAGTTTCATTTTGGAGTTTCAAGGCACCGTCGGCTGCGTTTGCCTTTTAGTTTTAATTCCTTTATTTTCGCCTGATTTATCTACATTTTAATTTTCGAAGTGTGATTTGGCGAGGTCAACCTTTTATTACTTATTGGATACCTACTTTTATCCAATGCGTGCTCGCGATAAACAAAATTATTTTGGTCCTCGTGACTTTGATGAGTTTGCTTTTTTCTGGCCCATGTAGTATTTAAAGCTCGACGTGACTCCTTGAGAGTAACAAGACCAATTTGGAGAAAGCGGACATCGCTCTAGTTAACTCTACTCTCTTCGGGGAGTAGCGCGGGTGACTAATCTAGGAAATGATGGATGATTATGCATCCTTAATATATCAAAAGATTCATAACAGTGTAAAACCAAGTTTAAACATAATTAAGTTTTCTCTAGTTCAAGCGATGCAAGCCTTCACCATTGAAAATGTTGAAGCGGCATGCAGTTGTTGTGCAGTACATCATCTAAAGGGTGAGCATGGGTTTAAAATAGAACTAGGAACTAGACTGAATAGGTCACAAGAACTGATATGTTTTCATGTTTCTGCGATTACCCTTCCAATTTTCGATTCCAAAAAAGAAGAAGTAAAACTGGTACTATTGCAATTCGGTTATACTTTCATGAGAAAGAACCAGATTGAGAACCTAGAAAGAATCAACCAAACCTGATTTAACTATAAATTTTCTTTTTCTCTTGTTAACAATAACAAATGTTGCCTCTCATTAGTCTTTATATATGGGTTGTTGTAAGATTTTGTGTGACCACTGCCGACTGCTCTAAAAGCTTAAGCTGTTAGATGACGGCATGCTTTATTATTTATATATTCTAACACCCCCTTCACGCTTAATCTGGTCTTTTGCCTAGTATTAAGAGTGGAAATTTAATTAGGAAGGCAAATGAGGCTTGGTAAGATTTGAACTCAGGACCTCCAACTCTGATACCATGTAAAATTTTGTGTGACCACTGCCGACTGTTCTAAAAGCTTAAATTGTTAGATGACGGCATGGTTTATTATTTATATATTCTAACAGTTGTCTCAATGAGGAGATTATCTTGGTAAATAAAGTTAACAAGACGAAGTGGAATGAATATAATTGGAGAATTGGAGAGGTTTTCTAATAATTTTTTTAATTTAATTAATAGAAATTTTAACTTAAAATTATTATTATGTGATTTACTATATTTTTATTTATTTATTTATTTTAGGTAGTTAGAATTTGGAGCAATTTTTCATCGATAATTGAGGACTGAATATTTATAATTCAGGTTTGTGCTACAGGCTTTGAACTTTTTGTTGTTCATTTCATTTTATGTGTCCATCTTTTATGAATTGTTGCCATTGACAAATATGAATTTTTGTTGTTGTGTTCATTTTCATTTTCCTTAATTAAAAATGCAAAAAAAGAAAAAAAGAAATAGAAGAAATGAAATTGACCAATTCTTAGATAAAACTGGAACTAATTGACATGGTAGGTTCCAGGGTATTTACGATAGCTTCTAGAGAACTGGTTCTAACATAATGAAACCTAAATTGGTCCTATAACCGCTTACCCTTAACATGACCGGCCTACCTTGACCACATGGAATTCTTTGCGGAACCAGGAGATTTCCATAACCGGTTTAGCTTCTAAAGCGCTGTGCTGTTCAAATAATTGCCCAAAAAGATAGAAAAGTGTAATAAAATTCAGAAAAACAACGGGTCCTTTTGTCAAAGGTGGGTAAATATACAATTACATCACTAAACTTTCATTTCAATAATCGGATAAACCCTATATCTATATATTTTTTTCTTTCTTCGAGTAAAAGTGAATTCCATTGTAAAGCCGTATGCAATGTGCAAAAGATGTCTGTACAGTTGCTCAATTCTATCTTCTTCTTCTTTTATTCTTTATCTCTTCTCCTCACCTCATCATGCGAGATAGAGGAACTATTTGTTATATTATCAGGATAATGATACATCAACCTATGAGTTCTTTTTATGAGGCACAAACAAGAGAATTTATTGTAGAAGCAGAAGAACTACTGAAACTGCGTGAAATCATCACAAGAGTTTATGTACAAAGAACGGATAGTCACAATAATTTTTTAATTTTTTTGGGTTAAAATCATGAAAATCTCCAACTATTACACATTCAATAAATTTACCCAAAACAATTTTTTGACCACAAAAAATCTCAAATTGATATACTTGTAACAAATTTATCATATGTTAGTTTTTGTTAGATTTTACCATCAAATTATTGAGTTGAAAGACACGTAATAGTTGATGAGTATACCGGTTTTAGTTTTACCCTTCATTTGCCACAGGTATATCAATTTGTGATTTCTTGTAATATCGATCTAATTTAACGGAAACTAATGGAAGGTGAATTTAATACAAATGTACCAGTTTGGTTTTTTGTGATAAAAAAATAAATTTGGATAAATTTGTCATTAGTGTACCATTTTGAGGTTTTTTTTTTTTTAGTATTAATCATTTTTTTAATAAGTGATAAACTTTAGAAGGAGCTGATCAAAATTCAAGTTAACATGATGCCCACTAGGCAATGAGGTGGCATCTAGAAGTTTGGCCACGTCGGAAAATTGATCATTTCCTTTGCGAAAAATAATCTTTGACATCAAAATTTTAGGAAGCCGATTACAAATTTCATTAAGCTTTAGTAACTAGAGTGGTAAACCACTTGTTAACGAGCTTGTCTATTATCCTACATTTTTGCTTGATTCCTTGGCACCTTTCTAAATACTTCTGCTCTATTATTTGAACTATTTATAAAAAATATACTTGTCAGCTAATTCTTATTACAAATAAAAGTAGATATACGAAATTGTTGTTGCATGTGTGAATATATTCCATTTAAATAAGCATTATGGCGCTTGTTAAGCATACTCATGAATATTTCTAATTTTGTAAGTATGGATCAGAAACATGGAAAAGAAAATACCACATGAAAACCACAAAGAATATGTACTCGCTGAAATTTTTAAATTTCGCTTCTCAAGCGTATTCGTTATTTGTCTCGTCATTGTTGAATTTTCATTTTGTTAAATTTAGTCATTGGAATTTTTAAACTTCCCTCCATGTAGTCTTCCGGTCAAAAGAAAGAACTAACGGCGTTAGCTTACGTGCTCACGTACCATAACAAAACAAGACAAATATTTCTTTACATAAAGAAAAACAAGGAAAATTGCTTAAATACTAGTGTTCATAACGGGACAATTACCAAAAAAGTCTTAAATCTATTTTAACATATGTTGATTGTCGAATGTTGACTAGTGAAGTCGATATTTTGCTTTGTGTGAGCTAGACCTTTGTACATCTATACTCAAGTATGTGAAGATAACGGTAAAGTCTAAAATGGTGAAAATTTAGAATTTGATTTCCTCTTTCACGAGTTGACAAGGTGGAGATTCTTTCTTCCTTACCCAACTTTAGGAAAATGAAATGGAAAGAATATGAATTAATAATTACATCATCAACAGAATTAATCAAAACCATTATTATGGCTATGTGTCAAACCTCAATTTCAAGAACTTCTCGGTCGTAGCTGTATACAACTCTTATGGTTGAAATTTTCGACCAATTAATCGTGATTTTCTTCATCACACCGTCCTCCAATATCTCCCAATTCAGTTGTTTCTTTGTGTAGTACCACTTTGCTGTAAGATGAGTTACGTTTCGAGACTGTATCTGCACGTTTCCACATCAATGACACCATAGAATCTTAGAGGATGAAAGACAAATCGATGATAGAATAGAAATATATATATCTTCACCCACGGGCATGTAAGGTATGGTCATACCTGGTATCGGCCAATCCTAAGGAGAGAAATCGGTCCACTTCTGGACTTGAATTTCTGAACTCCGAGCAGTTCACTTGAGTGATGATCAATTTGTCCCTCAGTCAGATCGCCACTATCATCCGAACTATTTGCCATCGAATTAAGGGTATTATCCGAAAAGCCTTCCAATGAAAAGATTTGCCTCAATTGAGGGAAACTCTATATCACTTCACAATTTCAAAAACCTTCCTGGCCTCCTACGCTGATCGAATTTCCTCTTCACTAGTGAAAAGAAGGATTTTGCAGGAAGTATCATAAATTGTTGCAGAATTTCCAAAGAACACTAGCAAGAAAGCTAGAGAGATCCCCACTCGCAGAACGAAGAAACGTAAATGGGGAGGGAATTAGAAGATGAAAACAAATTTGAGGTAAACCACTTCTAGATTCTAGTTCTACTTTCTTGATATACGCCTTGCATAACAGTATCGTTGCTTACTATGAGCAGCGGTGCAGCTTCTAACCAACTTTTATCTTTTCTTGCAGAGGGCAACGAACCACTAATTTGTATGTGCGTTACATTTAAAGAAACAAATCCAATGATATTAATAATTTACAGTAAGAATTAGATGGTGGAATATTGGTCCAATATTTGATTAATGATATGTGAGAAATCATAAGTAGAGAATTAGTAACTATCTAATAGGCATATATCATGGGCCGATCGATCTAGCGTTTCTTTCAACCCATGCAGCCTTAGGATTTCTCCCAAGCAACTTTTCCCACTCAACCTTACAAGAATTCTAGAGAGAGAAGCTCTAGATTTTATTACTCTTGTAGAATGAGATGGTACAAATGAGGGCGAGGAGACCTCTATATATACAAGTATAGAGCAAACTGTATGCGTAGATCTCTCCTCAATCTAACGGTGGAGATTGTATCTCCCTAACTACCACCTACCCGCATTAATTACATAGGTGTACAATTACCGTATTGCCCGTGTCACGCCCCGACCCTCGAGCACACGGCAACCCCTGTTCTCTTGCGGTCATTTGATTTGCGACTCCCCAGGATCCGTCGCCGACCGTTATTTTTATCTTTTGATTAAACGCATGCGGAAGCGAAACACAATCCCCGGTCAATTACAAAAAAACAGGGATAGCAGGAAAACACAACAAGAACACATCAAAAGAACTGCTTTATTTATCTACTGATTAACCCTAGGAGGTTTACAAGTACAAGCCCTTACCACGGGCATCTTCCTATCGAGCCAGTGAAACTAGCGAGTCAAGGTTAATCTACTCCCTTCAAAAACGGCCACGAGCCGTAACACGCGTCGATCCTCCATCCTATGGACCTGAAAAATGTTAACAACGACGGGTTGAGATAAACTCAGCAAGTCAAAGTCCTAAGCCCCGGTTAGGAACTTCGCTCGCCTTGGGAGCAATCTAACCATGCAACCTAGTTCCAGCAAACAACACATACCACACCTAAAGCAACATTATCATACGACAGTTCAATAAGCAGATGCAAACACAGGCGATCCTACCTAGCCTTAGCACACGCAACCTGCAGAAACTGTCATTTCAATCATCACGACATTAAGAGCATACGAATAATCAGAGCATCTCACGTAACTTTCTCAGGTCTCACACCCATACACATGGTCCGATTATTACGACCCTCTAGGCCACGGCACAACCTTATGGTTGGCGGTCAACTGGTCGTAAACCAGGCATCGTCCTCCCCCGTGAGGCACGGCGACGTCATGGGCTATCCCCTACCGACGGCATTCCATAAGGAGCATGGGCCCGGCCTCAACCGCGACTCCGCATCTGACCACTGTCAGGCGACCCAATGGTCACGGCACAACCCCGAAGGATTGGCGGTCATCCGGCTCAACCGGGCTATCAACTTTAATCTGACCATGCAACACCTCAGCAAACAGTTCATTCTTGTCTTTGCTTTTGCTTGGTCGTGAATGCAACTGTCGTGAATGAAATATTACTCATGCTCATGCGACATGCCATTTCAGATAACCCACGCAATATGTCATGCGATCTCACTCGACAATTTCCAAAATCCAATTTCCAATCAGCATTCAATCATACACATTCCCTAACTCTTGGGAACAACCAACTCTTGTCATTTCAGATGACCAATCGACATCACGATACTTGCACACTTTTCCAAATAATCACGTATATTTAATAATAAATAAATACGTGTCCTCACAACGACACCAATCAACTATTTCCAACAATATTCAATTATCCCAAATAAGTATAAAATATAATTATACTTAAAGATACTCATTTAAGAAGCATATAATACTATAGTTGATTGTTCCGATAAAATAATTCAAGTCCCACAAAATACTTATAATTATTTTTCAATCCCATAATTAATTATCCAACCCAAATAATTCCATTTAATAAAATCATTCTTTAATAAACCAATGTCATTTAATAAAATAGTATATAAATACTATTGACTTTGGAAAAATAAACCATAGTAATTTTCCCCCAAAATTACTCAATTAAAACAATTTCCAATAAATAATCACCAATTAAATCATTTCCAATAAATAATCACCAATAAAAACTATTTCCAATAAATAATCACCAATTAATATTTTCTCCAAAAATAATTAATTTTCAGCAATGAATAGTAATAACAATATTACTATTAATAATTCGAAATTATAAATTAATTTAATTAATAATTCCGAAAATAATAAATTATTATTATTATTTATTCCGAAAATAATAATAATATTTATTAATACTAAACATGATTAACACTAAGCAAGGTTCATCAAATAGTATTAAAACACTAATAATCCTCATCCAAAACACTAATCAAAGTTTAAACTAATTAAACTACTCCTAAGCAAGATTAACCCCTAAATAAGGATTAGGAAATCGACTCACGGTTTAGCGATTCCGACGACACGAGCGCGACGGCGGCGACGAGGGGAACGCCCGGGAACTTCCGGCGCGTCGGGACGAGGCGGCCCGGGGCCGGGTCTCGGCCGAGGGCGGCTGTCCGCGCGGCAAAAAGCCGAGAAACGCAGGGACCAGCGGCTGTGGTGGTCCAAGGCCGGCTGGCGGGCGGTCCGGTGACTCCGGACGGCGGCCAACAGCTCCGGCGAGGCTGGACAGCACCGTGAGAGGGAAAGGAGAGGCCGGAAGAGGGAGAGAAGAGGCGGTCCAGCTAGCTCGGGGGATGGCAGCAGGTCGGGGGTGGCTCTGGTGCGGCGGAGGAGGCTCGGGCGGTGACCGGCGGTGGCGGGCAGCGGCGAAGCTGCTGGCCGCTTCTCCTGGTCACGGCCAGAGGAGCCGGGAGGGGAAGAGAGGGCACGGCGACGACAGATGAGGCCGGCAGCGACCCGGCGACCGGCTGGGCAGCGACTGGGCAGCGGCGAAGGACGGCAGGAAGGTGGCGGAGCTTGGGCGAGGCTGGGTCGGCTCGGTTCAAACCAGAACCGAGGGTGAAAAAGAGAGAGAGCAGCGACGGAAAACAGCAGGGCGGTGGCTCGCGGCGGCGGTCCGGCGTCTGGCAAGGCGGCCGGCGTTGCGGCGGCGGCGGCGCGACCAGATCTGGAGCAAGACAGCAGCTCGGCAGAAGAGGAAGAGAGAAGGGCAGAAGCTGGGCGGGCTGGTTTGGCTCAAGGTCGGCGGACGGCGACTCACCGGCGACCGGACGATGAGCTAGTGGGACGGCGGAGCTGCGGTGGTGATGGGTGGTGGCTGGTCTCGCCGGCGGAGAAGCAGATCAGCAGCAGCAGCTTCGGCCGGAGAAGACAGCAGAAAGAAGAAGAAGGAAGAAAGAAGAAGAAGCTGCAGGGGGGGAGACGGGGACGTCGACGTGCATGGGGGGAAGGGGAGGAGAGAGAGAGAGAGAGAGAGAGAGAGAGAGAGAGAGAGAGAGGACCGGTCAAAGGGATAAGAAAGAAAGAGGATAAGGGCAAGTGGGGCTGCCGACAGGGGGAGGAAAACGTGGGGAAAAAGAGAGAAAAGGGGGAGAGAGAAAGAGGGAGCGTGCGGAAGAGAGAGGGAGGGGACGCGCGGGAGAGAGGAAGAGAGAGAAAAAAGGAAAAACCCTAAAATTCAAAAAAAACAAAAAGGCTTCTAGAAGGGGGTACTTGGTCTAATTACCCCTGAAGCGCGGTTCCCAAAATCCAGTCCTAATCTCAACCCGTTAATCCACTTCGGGTAATTTCCGGGCTTACAGAAAAATTTCGAGAATCAATGAGACACGTCCAATATTTTAGTCTCGACATTCCTAAAAATTCGATACCCGATACCGGATTGAAATTCGTGATTAAAATCAATCAATCGCGACTTTAGTACGACCTAACTTTCGGGCGGCGTTTAGGGATTCTCGCGCGTTTGACCCGTGGTTGATAGCTTTTCAATCCACGATCGTGTATTCGAATCAGGGCAATTCTCGGTTGTCATGTAATCACGAGAGGTTAATTGCTCACACTGAGTACATGGCCAAAAAGAAATCGGTTTAACGTCGTCTGCAATTAATATCGAAGTCGTGCGGAATCACCCACAATCTGACCTCGTATTTTTGCCGACTCAATTTATTTCCGTTTGCTAATTGGCCTGCAACAATGTAGTATTATTCCTCTTTGATCCTTTTGGTCGAGCGGCCTATCCCTGATTAAATTCACTAGTCGTACGCGTACCGATCCTTAATTGCCTTGCCGAACAGTTAGTTAACTCGTGAGGGGCCAACTCAGAGTAAACGTAACTAACAGTGCATTGATAAATTAACCATTTCATCTATCCCGGAATGGGTCGAAATTCAGGATGTTACACATAGTCCCCCAAAAGGAAGGGAAAATTACAAGCTAGGGATATAGGACCGGAGACCCATATCATCCTAAGTTATGCCGAGGTCGGCTCTACTCCAAAAATCCGGGGGTCTATCCCCCAACTCCGCTGCATCCTTCTGTTTCTAGGAGTGTCTTCCATCGACTTGAAAGTAAGGCCTTTGTCTTTAACCGCCTTATAAAGGTAAAGCTTCATGGAAGGTGCATAGAGGTTGTGCCCACGGAAGAGCATATCATTCCTAGTCTTCCAAATAATATAGCATAGAGTACCAAAGGAAAACCGTGCTATCTCTCGGTAGAATCCTTTTCCAAACATATGATTAATAGCCTAGAGGAGATTATCCGACCACACAGAATTGCTCCAAGGGAGATTACACTTTGCAGCCTAAAACTTAGCCAGGGAGTGGGATATACAGCAGTCAAAAAAGAGGTGATTGACTGAATCAAGCCTACTGTTGTAGAGAGCACAGACCGAATTAGGAATCCTACCAATAGACATAAGGAAAGCTTGGGTAGGAAGTCGATTCTTGGTAATAAGCCAGAGAAGAAATTGATGTCTAGGTGCCAAGGCCTTGTCCCAAATGAATGCGGACCAATGAACCAGGTTTGATTTATGTCGGACTGTGGCCCAGGCCGACGCCATTGAAAAGTTTCCTCCGGTGTTCTCCACCCATGTGAAGATGTCTTGGCTAGTTGAGAGATGGGGGATTGACATTTGCCATGATAGCAGCACTTGGAGTAGCTGACACCCTTCAGGAGAATATAATTCCTTGGCCTTTGCTTGTTTAAGTAAGTCTGATTGGTATATGTCGCTGTTTGAAAATACTGAGTTAAGGAGACCCAATTCTAGCCATGGATCAAACCAAAGTGATATAGATTCCCCATCTCCTAGTTTCCATCTGAAATGGGGTTGAAATTTAACCCTCAATGCAAGAATCATCCGCCAAGCCCAAGAACAATGGGTAGCAGTTGAAGAGATCCAAAAGTTCTCTCTTTTAAGATAAGTAGCATGTATCAATTTGCACCATAATGATTCTTTATCAGTAAAAAGCAACTAGATATGTTTAGCCATGGCTGCTTTGTTGCTGTCCCTGATTCTTCTTATACCAAGGCCTCCTTCTTGAAATGGGAGACACACATCATCCCAAGCCACCTTTGCACCTCCCGGACCCATGGTTGGGCCTTTCCAGAGGAATTGTCTACATGTTTGTTCAATCTTATCCACTACCGAAGAAGGGAGCCAAAAGATGGATGTCCAATAGGCTTGAATGGCATGTAGCACCGATTTGATAAGTTGCAATCGGCCTGTAAAAGAAATGATGGGTCCATGACTGGACTCTAGCAGTGAGACGGCATACTAGGGCATTATAGTCCACTTTGCTTAGACGCGAAGTAATGATGGGCACACCCAGATATCGCACAGGAAGGGAGCCAAGATTGAAGCCGAGAGTTTGTAAAATCTGGTTCTTAGTATTCTCAGTGCCTCCTTAAATAAAAACTTCACTTTTATTTGCGTTAGGAACTAGACCACTCCACGAAGAGAATAAGGTGAGCCCGTTTTGGATGCAAGAGATAGAGGCAAGTCTTGCCTCACTAAAAAGAAGAACATCATCCGCAAAAAATAAGTGGGATAGCTGTGTTGCTTTGCACCTCCAATGGTATCGAAACTCCGGATGTCGAGTATGAGCATCAAGTATCCCAGTGAAAACCTCCATGATTAGAGTGAAGAGATATGGAGACATAGGGTCACCTTGTCTTATACCCCGTCCACTTGCAAAGAAACCATGGAGTTCACCATTAATAGATAAGGAAAATTTTGGTGTCCGGATGCACACCATAATAAGCCTTGTGAGATGGGTAGGGAATCCAAACGCTAGAAGAGTTTTCTCTAGGAAATCCCAATCAAGTGTGTCATAGGCCTTCCTATAGTCCATCTTGATAGCACACTTTGGAACATTAGGCTTGTTGTGAAACCCACTAAAAAGCTCCTGAGCAAGGAGGTTATTGTCACTGATTCTCCTGCCTTTAACAAATGCAGTTTGTGCTGGATTGATTAAAGTAGGAAGAATTGCAGCGATTCTAGTTGAGAATATCTTAGTGATACACTTGTAAATTGTATTACAACAAGCAATAGGACGAAAATCTGATACCAATGTTGCATTGGGGATTTTGGACACCAGAGCAATGATAGTATTGTTGATTTCCTTGAGCAAGCAGCCGGATTCAAGGAAATCCGAGATCGCTTTGATGACTGATGGGCCAACTTTGTCCCAATTCTTCTTAAAGAAATCAGCATTATAGCCATCTGGGCTGAGGGCTTTATTGCCAGCCAATGAAAACATGGCCTCTCGTATCTCAGAAGGAAGAAAAGGTTGGGAGAGCATGTTGATTTGGTTTTCCTCGAGGGGGGAGTGGATAACATCTCTAATTTCTTGTATGGAAGGCCTCACAGTCATAACAGCCGGAGCAAGGAGGTCCTGGAAATATGAGACAAACACCTTCTGTATTTCCTGCAACTCAGTTGCCATTTGACCTGAACTGTCCATAACAGAAATGATACGATTACGGAGGTGTCGATGGTTGACAGAGTGGTGAAAGAACTTAGTATTATGATCCCCTTCCTTGAGCCAGTGTATTCTAGATTTTTGTCTGAAAAACGCCTCCTCAAGAGCTCGGAGTTCATAATAATCTTTGAGTTGAGCACGTTCCTCTGTCGCCAGCAAACTACTCCCAGGGAGTAAGTGGAGTACCTCTTGGGTAGAAAGGAGGATCCTTTTAGCTGTAGCCACCCTCATGGAGATTTCTGAATAGGCATCTCTATTGAGACACTTAAGCCTACCCTTTAGCAGCTTGAGTCTAGAATAGAGTTTGTACATATGCGAGCCTGAAACTGGGGTCTCCCAAGCCTGGGTGACTAGCAAGGAAAAATCAGGGTGCCTCATCCACATGTTGAAGAATTTAAAAGGAGTACGGCGAGGAGCGGGTGCCAGGATTTTCACAACCATAGGTGTATGATCTGATAGGCCCGGGGCCAAGAAAGATGCTTCAGAGAAAGAAAAAGTAGTACACCAACAGTTGTTGACCAAGACTTGATCAATCTTCCGTTGCTTCCTTCGAGGGCCGGATGAGGTGGACCAGGTAAATCTGAAACCTACATAGCGAAGGTCAAACAGTTCAACTTGGTCCATGCAGTCCTTGAAATCATCAAAAGAAGGAATCCAAACGTCCAGGCTTCCCATGCGATCCAAAGAATCCCTGATGGCATTGAAGTCGCCTGTAACCATCCACGGGCATTCTTTGAGAGAAGCACTCAGACTAACAAAATTACTCCATAGGGGCCTCCGAGCAACAAAGGTGTGTTCGCCATATACCACCGAGAGAATAAGTAGGGACCTCAAATTCATAAATTCTAATTTACCATGAATAACTTGGTCAGTACATAAACTAGTACTGAAACATACCAAAAGCGGGTTCCAGCCAACCCAAATACGCCCTCTAGGAGAGTGCTCATAGTTAGAGATCCATGTCCAGCTCGAAACAAGGCCAAAGGAAATCGTAGGAAAACTAGTTGCTGGGACTTTTGTCTCCAAAAGGCCGACACAACAAAGATTATTATGACGCACTAATTGTCTAACTTCAGCTTGCTTGATAGGGTTCATAAGACCCCTTACATTCCAAAAGCCAAAAAACATAACTGGTTATTAAAAGTGCAGGCCATGTGGCCTATCTCCTTCTTGGGCGTCCTCTACTAGCTGCTAGTTTTTTGACCTCAGCTACCCCAAATGAGAATTTGGACATGTTAATTTGCTCAGAGATATTATCTTTTGTGAGTTGTGTAGTAGTGGAAGCTCTCAACTTACCAGCTTGCTCTATCCTTACCTCGGTTAGATGAAGGTCAAGTGTAGCCATTTCCAAGAGAGTATCATCTGAGCTAGTCATCCGGCCTGCATTAACAGCTCCCACCGCAGTTGGGCTGATCACAGCAGGGCGTCCTGCACCATCTGCATCTGATAAGGTATGACCAGGATTAGGCATGGCAGCAGCAAGAGGGATTGGCAGGGCAATATTTGGTTCCACATCTCCAGCATTATGGAACACTTCTAGCACCGAGACAGCAGCAACGGGCCAAGACAAACAGGAGCTGGAGAAGACATACTATCCCCAGAAACCGAACAAGACAGACTAGTGGTCAGGGGGGAAGAGATGACAGCAACATCAGCTTGAGGAGGAACAACAACCAAGGCATGCTCAGTACCATTAACAGCAGGTACCCCAGGGGTGGAGCATCCAGCAGCCAACCCCAGATTCAGAAAAAACAGCGGTAGCCCCAGCTTCTGATAGGCCAGCAGCAAGGTCCTCCCCTTGGCTCGTACAGGAAGCACTAGCACCAATCTCCGCCCAGGAAACACCAACACCTATCTTTCTTGCACCAGCAACAGCAGCAACATCATTCTCCGTCTAGGAAATAGCAGCACCTATCTTCCTTGCACCAGCAACAGCAGCATCATTCTCCTTCCAGGAAACAGCAACACCTGTCTTCCTTGCACCAGCAACAGCAGCAGCATCATTCTCCGTCCAGGAAACACCAGCACCTGTCTTCCTTGCACCAGCAACAACAGTAGTTATCTCTTGAAGGGTATTACCACATCCACCACCACCATCTTCAGAAACCTCAGTCTCCTCATCCAAATCATCAGCTGAGTCAAATGAAGGTGGGATAGCAAGTTCATAGGCTGGCTATTTATTCCTTAAAGCAGTCCTTCGATTGTGCTTACTTCTAACTTGTTTCCATTCCGTAATAGCAGGAAGTCTGTTCTCCTTTGCTGGGGCAGAGGCGCCATTGATAGCAGGCTGTAGAGGGTCTTGCACAGCATCTAGCTGTGTTTCAGCCGCCGGTGGGCATGGTTCTTGAGCAGGGCAGCGATGCCCAAATGTACCGCATCTATGGCATAATACTGGTTTCCACTCATATTCGACATTTACTATACGAGTCTCCCCATTTATGTGCACCGTAATAGCATCACAACAACTATTAGAGGCCCCTAGCTCTACACACACCCTAGCAAAAGAAATCATTTTCAGGTGCTCCGTTCGTTGGTCTACATAGAGCGGTCTACCCACAACACTGGCAACTTTACTAATCCATGTAGCAGACCATAACCCATAAGGTAAGTTCTTTAATCTAATCCATACAGGTATAAAAGAGTGGTCTCCCTTTTTCAGCTCCATCATGGGATGCCATTATTGTAGTATTAAGGGCACACGTGCCACTATCAAAGGACCTCCTTCAACCATTTGTCGTCTAAAATCAGAGTCCGAGATGTGGAAGAAAAAAAATCCTTGGTCATTAGCTTTGACCTCTAGTAGTCGTTGGCCTCAAATATGTTTTAGGGCTGTCTCGACTAATTTAAACGGGAGTTTCTTCCCAATAAAATATCCTACTAGACATTCATGCCAAATAGGATCAGCAGCATCAAAGTCTTCCTCTGAGCAATAAACTTCATGTCCCCCATTTGTACAAGGATCAATATAAGATAGAGAGTATCCTTTCTGAGCCGCTTTGGCTACATTAGCCCAGGTACGCGTAACTGGGGCCGGAATTCCAGCTACTTGAGGCATCAAGGTTGAGCCTTTCTCTACTGAATTGGGGTTTTGAACTTTGCTAATTCCAGCAGCAACTGCAGGGGTTAGCACTTCTGCTCTACCACCAACATTGATCCCCCTAGTAGCAACATTGTGGACAGCTAGCTTGCCCTTTGGTGCCAAGTCGCCAACTACATTCCGAGTAGCAGGACCTCTACTCTTGCTATGTCTCCGACCACCCCCCATTCTCGGACGGGGTTTCAGAACACCAGGGTTTCCTTCCATGGATTCAACAACCTACCAGCTATCTAACCCAACGAAATTCTCCATCACATATCATAATCGCAGGGGATTAAAGCTTAACCGAGCATTAATCACAAAGCCGTAGGTTGGGAACACTTTCAGCTCTCCTCCGAAGATAGGTCTTCGATTCCCGAATCTGCCTGAGCAATGGAAGGAGCAGAGCCGTAGGTTACTCGCAGCTGCACTTCCTCTCTCGATTTCCACCGGCGCCAGTAACCCCTAAGCCGGAGCCCACCAAATCCAGGCAGCTGTGTTCGGGAACTCAGAGCAACGAGGGAGATGAACAATAAAATCCCTTTTTGGTCGATTTCAATGTGATGTTCATTCCCACAATCATTCGTACACAAGGGATCCACAATCAACAAAGAAAGAAGGCGTCCAAAATCCCAACATATCAGGACATTTACGCTGATTTTTGGACATGTATGAAAACTACCTCGCCAACACCATTGCCCTCCTTCCACACCTGCACTGTTGATCCTCCATTTCCAATCGAGTGAATCGAACAAACCCGAAGAATAAGAAGTAGAGGATCGAAGAACCCTTGCCTTTTTAAACTCCTTAGATGCAATCGAACGCTCCTGCATCCAGCTGAGGAGGATAGAGCTCGCGAGGAAGAACTTGAAAGGGGTGAGGAGCGATTCGTTGTGGGCGAGACAGACCTGAGGTAGCGGGAAAATTTTGGACGAAATTTGTTTTGTAATTGTTTTTCAAGATAACGATCTAAGGTAAAATCAATTTTTTTTTTATAAAATTGCTCCTGTTTTAGTTGCTTGAAAAAAGTTGCCCTTATTTGAGACTGATAACTTTAGGCTTGGCATTCGTGTCAATGATTTTCAGTTAAAATTTATTGGATAGAGTCAATTGACAAAATATGAAAAAAATTATAACTCAATTAGCAAAATTTTAAAAAAAAGGATTGAATTAGCAAATGCATAATAACTTTAGAATTTTTTGGATAATTTTCCAATCAATTAGACTATGATTCTTTTCTTATGAACCCTACCCGAAGATAGTGAGAGAACTATATAAGCTAACATCTTTAACTCTACCGACTTTTGGAGATTTTTTTTTATAATGATATATTGGAGATGATGATTTTTTCAATTTCCTTTTTCTAAGAATTGAATTTATGCAATCCTTAATTATTGTAATCCATCTATTCTTAATTCACATGGATAATTCGATTCAAGATCTGCATCAATTCTTGAGATGGCTTTCATATCATCTTAGAAATAAGAAAATCCATTAACAACTTAAATATCTCCCAAAATGTGTAAATAACTTGTGTCATTGGCCTTTCCCATTGTGCTTCTAGCGACATGTAACACCCAAAATGAACGGTTGTGCCATTCTTCATCTTGTGGTAAGGTTTGCAAGATAAGCTTTCCCTTTCGACTCAAGAGTCATTTGAAAGGTTGTGGTGACTCACGATTTCAACGGACGTGTGATAATAATCATATGAAGTACATTGTCAAATCTACCTATAGAGATAATGACAATGTCAATCATGGCAACATTCTCATGTTCACCCTTGGATTACAAAAGGGAATTGCTCCTCCATCCCCCGTTGTTCATAGACGGACTCTAACTTGAGGTAGGAGGGTCATCATGTTTTTGGTGAATCAGTGATCTTTGTGAAGTGGTTGAGATCCTTTGCTTCTATATCGACATAGTATACTCCTCGGACGCATCTTCTAAAATATCTAAAATGAGTAGGTATTCATGAGCTATGATAGATGCAAGTCCATCGGTCATGGAGGAATGTCGCACCATCACCCATGATGGCATGGGCATATTTATGTCGCATGCTTTCGCCATATGACCAACTCCATGACGCGATGGCCAATGGAGTTTTCGTAGGCTAAACACAACCGCTATTGCAGAAGAAAGTATCTACCTTGTGCTTCCTTGGTTTGGCCAAAAAGATACCTACGCTGACTAACAAAATAGAACTGAATCGACAACTACTTCGCTTAATGCCTGTGGTCTGGTCTTTAAAATGAAGGCCGTGTCATCGGGTGGCATACTCCTCCCATCACCTGATTGGTGGAGATTGTGAACGACTTATCAACGATCCCGTGTATCAAAGTAACACGACCCACTTGATGAAACCAAGCCATTGGGAAGCCGAACATACTTGACGGTATTAAATTTAGATTACACATACTTAAATCTCGTCTAGTTGACAGACACGACAATGTCTCTACTAACTATAAGTCTAGCGTGCATTGATCCTTAGATCGGTTTTACGGTGCCAAGTGTCTTCACTAATGGACATTTGTGCATCTGCATTGCCGATCGTCACCCAAAGCCGCAACCTGTCAACCACGTCTTCACTCCTCATCAAGGGGAACACCAATATAAGATGAAATGCTGCCCAGGTAAAAAGTTCTATCTAGTCTCAACTCTTCTCGTGCAATTAAGATCCTCAACTCCCTCTTGCGGGAACTAACTTGAGTACCGGTGGGCCGATCCGGCCTTAACCTGAATTCCATGACGCAGATTGATTCATGCAGCGGAGTTCTGGCTGATTCGGTGATTCTTAAGTTGTGCATCAACATTTTTGGTGCCGTTTGTGGAAACAGAGTCTTGAGATGATACTCAAGTGCTTGGAACTTGTCAAGGATTTTCTAAAACGAGTCTCGGAATAATTCCCCTTTCCTATTGCTATCAAAGGAGAGCAGGAAACCGAGGGGGGATAGAATTCGCATTAGAATCAGCTCCGATGGAAATTGTCTTTTCAGCTGGCTTCTCTTCGTAAATTGTTGGGATTGCGCCCATCATATGAGGGAACACATCTTCATCATTAAAAAGACCATGGCCATGTCCATGTAACTGAACACATCTTGAACATTCGCTGCCGAGTGTTCGCGCTCGGGAGGCACGTCCATCGCCTGCTCTAGCTTGGTCCCAGCTCGAGTCCGACTCGGTGGTTTTGAGCTCGGTCATCAGTCTCTACTCAAAATCCAATGACTGCGAGGCGGAAAGGACCTTTTTTTCATGGACATGGGTAGTAAAAGGGACTTGGTTTTCTTGAAATTCCATGATCTCTTGCTATGCCAATAATCATATGGTGCTTGAAGGGGTCGATACTTTCGTTCATATGCTAGAAGATAGGTTTTTTCCCTCATAATTATTGTTTCGCGGAGGTTATTTGGGCTTGGTCGGTTCCCGAGAATGCATCAATTGGTGATGCGGTTTTCGGGTTTATAATCAAAAGCTGCTATGCTGGTTCTGATGTGTGTGTTGGGTGTGCTTTAATTAACATGTTTGCAGAGGGTAGTGCTGATTTGGTTCCAGCCCGTAAGGTGTCCGAGAAAATGCCTGCAAGAGTGGTTGCTTGGACTTCGATAATGACAAGATGTACTCGATTGGGTTGTCCAAAGAAACCTGTGGACTTGTTTTTGGATATGCTTGTGAGTGGACCTGGCCATATAGATTTACACTCAAAACTGTTTTGTTCGCATGTTCGGAGTCACTGGGGATGTAGCTGCATTGCTGGGTTATACAGTCTGGATTGGCTTCGCATGTCTGTGTTGGAGGCAGCTTGGTGGACATGTTTGGGAGTGTGGTGCTAGTGGATCGCTTCGTGATTGGAGAAAGGTGTTTGATC
>MU089555.1:9280-258256 GCA_014858505.1 Corymbia citriodora subsp. variegata | reverse complement strand
ATCACTGCTATTGCTGAACCATCATTACGGTGGCATTCATGCTTCTGCTGGTGTTTGCCTACCCGTTGAAGATGTAATCATCCCTTTCTCCCCACCTTCATTCAATCCTCATCATACACGATCGCTGCTGTTGCTGAACCATCACTATCGCCTAAGTGTAACATGCTGGTCGCCTCACAGATGTTGTCACTGAATTGTAGCGCCAAATTACCAAGACTTTGCTGGAGGGTCACGACACATATTGAAAATCACTGTTTCTCTATATATGTTGACTACTGACTAAGCAAAAGAAGTTTTTTATATCGTCTATCGTCAATGCAAATGAAGCTTATTATTTCCATTTATTTGCAAATGCACGCATGCCGCTACTCATATTCTTTAGGACAAAACTTGTACAAAGTAACTTGCTATCACTGTTACCTCATGAGTTATGTTTTCCATACTTCTTTTCCTTCGTTTCTTTTTCACATCTTTCATTACTTCTGCAGGTGTACTAGATGATATTGCATTTTGGACAACTTCAGATTTTATTTTTCTAGTAATTATGCAGAAATGATTTGTTCATCAAATAATTGAAGAAAGAAAGCTATTCTAAGCTATCAAAGTTTTCCTCAATGTTTTTTTGTGTAGCGAAGTTTGTATTCAGAACACCATTTGTTGCGATATTTCTAATCTACAAGTAGAGAAGAAGGCACTTAGTAATGGACAAGAACATCAAAGAATTTCTGCAAGCTCATAACAACTTTTTGCCCATAAGGTATTCTTACTCAAATTGTGAAGATTGCTAAAAATTTTAAGCACAAACTAGTTGAAGGGATTTATGGTTACGTGTACAAAGGAATGCTTAGAAACAGCGATGAAATGGCCATCGAGATTTTAAAGCAGTCCAAGGTCCATGGTGAAAATTTTATCAATGAAGTGATGTAGGGTAACTCGTTGGTTTTGGCTTTGAAGGCTTGAAACAAGTTGTTATGTATGATCTCATGTCAAATGGATCCTTGGATAAGCACATCTTCATTGAGGAAGGTGATAAATTTCTTAATTACATGAAAATATTTGAGATTGCTCTTGGGGTGGTGAAGTGGATTGAATACTTCCATCGGAGGTGTGACATGTAAAAATACTACACTTTGATATTAAACCTCACAACATTCTTTTGGATCAGAATTTCCCTCCAAAAGTCTTGGACTTTGGACTTGCGAAACTTTATTAGCATAGTATTATAGATTGCTGCATGAGAAACCTTAGGATATATGGTGCCTGAATTGTTCTACAAAAACATTAGTGGTGTATCTTATAAATCAAATGTATATAACTTTGGGAAATGCCAAGGTGGAGCACTCAAGCCAAATTTGTTTTCCGTTGTGGGTTTTTGACCAAGTTAATGAAGGAAAAAGAGTTGAAATGGAAGAAGTTGCAGAAGAGGAAAGGAAGGTGATAAAAAAATGATGAAAATAGTTGCCTTTCGATGTGTATGACTAACCTTGACCATCCATCTTCAATGAGCAAATTCCCAGAAATGCCTAAAGGAGATATTAGTAAACTTCAAATGCCTCCGAAACAACTTATTTACCACAAGATGAGCTGGTGAACGATGACAAAGGTGAGATGAAACTAATAACATTCTCAACTCCATTAAGCGCTCTAACAATTTCCACTAGTTTTCGTTTTGAAGATGATGTTTAGAGAACCATCCTTAGTGTGATTGGAAAAGCTTGTGTAATTGTTATATGTCCCCACAACCTAGTATTATGTAAGGAGGGACTTATTTTCGAGATTGTCTTCTTCTAGCTCTCAGGTTAATCAGTGTCCTTATAATTCATATGGTTTTGCTCTCTTGCATCCTCCTTCAGCAGGATAAACAAATTGGCAAAAAAGCAAAGACAAAAACGATGAGGGAAGGCGATAGATATCGAGAATTTTCCTTCCTCATTTTATGATTTAGGGCTATTCAATTTAAAAGCTAATAATAGATCTTTCTACTTAACAGGCTAGTACTCGCGTATGATTTGTCGATATCAAGAATTTCTGGTCTCAACTTATGGATTCATTTTTAAAGAAAACATACAAGTATATGTATTACAAGCGCTCCAACAATTTCCACTAGTTTTCGTTTATATTTAAAAGAACTCATATTCCATTTTAAAATTTACCTAAAGCTACTGACAAGTAACAAGATTGAAAAACTATAATTTCCTCTTAAAAATTATCACATGATTATAATTGACGGGATTGTGGAATTTCGGTGCAGTTGAATGAAACTTCATCATCTTTAGTTTGATGCTCATAATTTTATTTTATTTTTCAAGAAAGTACTAATAAAATCCCTGTAAGTTTGCTTAAGGTAGATCGCAACTATTGTATTCAGTGGGCAAAGATGTAAACTGATGACATAATCTCATCTCACCTTATATGTACTGATCTCTTTCTTCCTATTATTTTTCATGTAAGAAATTGTGATATCTAATTAACATTATATATGCACCTTGTATACAAAATATATATTGTTTAGTTATGTTTTTTAGAAAATATTACTATGGATGAAGCCCAATCTTAATTATTGTGGAAAAGTTCTGGCTAGAAAATAAATTTTAAGATTTGACATAATTTTAGCTGTCATCAAGTATTCTCTTGTCCTAGTACTTATTCAGGTTACTATAAAGAATCAAGAACAAAATCTACAAAATTTTGAATTGAACTAGTATTTCTCAAACATATTAATAACTAATATACACTCTATATAGGGTCACTTTATTCACAATTCTCGTGTGAAAAAAACATTGAACTTGTATTTTCCTAATGAACCTCGCTAGCTTTTGTTATTGGTGACTTTGACATCTTCTAAACTACTGAGCATGCTATAAGATTCTCTTCAAAGATAGTGAGAGAACCATAAAGTTCAAATATTTTACTCTTATGATTTCCACAGAATTTCTTCAATAAAAATAGAAAAAAGTTGATAATTCTTTCAGTTTCTTAAATTTTTTTTCCTTTGAACTTGATTTTTGCAATTGTTAATTATCAAGCTGCATTAGATTCTTAACTAAGATTCATTTTGATTCAAATACCGCAATTGAATCTTAAGACGGCTTTCTTGTCATATTGAAAATAGAAAACTCATTAACAACATAAATGTCTCAGGGAATTTGAAATAACTTACTTGTTTAAGAAAAATCTCCAAAAATATGATATGGTATGGTTGGACAACTTAACATATGGGTTTTCAATTGGGATGCTTTCTTGCAAGAAATAAATGAGGGTGATGTTGGGTCCTACTGCAACATTCTCGATTTGATCGACTTTGTTTTGCTAGATGACATGGCTTTTCAATAGATGAACCCAAGTCTACATATTTAAGGTCTCTCTCTTTATCAAGTTCCAAATTTCCGTTGCTCCCAGACTGAGAGTGAGGACTTCTCCTCGCAATTCCAGATATGGTACGTCGTGTCATTGGTCTTTCTGGTTGTGCTACTAGGGACACGTAAGGCCCTAAATGAACGACTGTCCGTCTTGCAGCAGAGTTTACAAGATAAGCTATCTCTTTCGATTGAAGAGTGACTTGAAAGGCTATGATAACTCAAGACTTGAGTTAGCATGTGAAAATAATCCTACAAACTACATTATCAAATCATCTAATGGAATAATAACATTGTTAATTTTGGTGATATCCTCATGTCTTACATGGGATTGCAAAAGAGTAATTGCTCTTTCCTCCCTAGTTATTCATTGACGAACTCTAACTTTAGTCGCAAAGGTATCATGTTTCTGGTAAATCACTAATCTTTGTGAAGTGCTCAAGACCTGCTGCTTTCTCATTTATATATGACGGAGCATATCCTTGGACTTATCGTCTCAAATTACTAAAATGAGTGGGTATTAATGGGCTGTGATAGATGAAAATGCATTGGCCATTGAGGAATCTAGCACCATCACCCATGACGACATGGGCATGTCTTGATCGTATGCTTTCACGATACGAGTTACTCCACGACGCGATGGCCAATGGTGTTTTCATCAGCTACTCACAACTTGTATCGTAGAAGCAAGCATCTAGCCTATGCTTCCTTGGTTTGGCCATAAGATAATTACAATGAGGGAGATTACTATGACATTTTTTACATTTTACTTAATATAATTTTGCGGTGCCCATGGTTTTGATTTTTTTTACTCTACCGGAAATTTTCATCATATACAAACACTAACACGTAATTTTGCATATAATCATTTCATAATTATTCTTAAATAATTCCAGTAGCACTTTAACTCCAGGCAGGAACGTAAAAGCAAATGCACTGACTTCTCAAAATTTTGTAAGGTTCCAATTATAAATCAAGTTCCTTCTTTATCTCTTTAAGGCCTTCTGCTAATGTTAATGGGCATAAGCTGAGGGAAGAAAAGCCCCCCAAAATTACAGTTGGACGTGAATTCTCTACAGAGCTGTATTTCCAAGGAGGCTAAAGGCGTGCATGATAATTATTATTTTTCTTTGTTTATCTATTTTTCTAATTAGGAGAACGGATTTGGAATAAAAATCCGTTTGGAAATACAATTTCATTTTTCTAATTTCGAGACAAATTTTTAGTCTAAAATTAGGTTTTGAACAGAAATGAGAAATATAAATTTTATACTTTTTTATTTCTAGAACGGAAACATAAATAAAAACTCTTCTTATCGCTTGCCCTTGCCACGTGCCACCATCTGTTCACTGGCTGCCTATTTTCTACTATTTTTAGTGATTCCTTAAGCTAGCCTATTTTGTACTCTAACTATATATGAATTCTCATTGTATTTCACTATTTGATAGTTATATTTCTGCAATTAATTTATCATGAGTGTCCAAAAGACATAAAAAATTCATTGCACACAAGAACAAATCCTTGGACTTACCTAACAATCAACAAAATTATTGTTCCGCATGAGAGAAGAGATCGGCAAATTTGTATAACGTGATTTCATAGCTCTGCGTCAAAATTGATGTGTTATGTCATGGCATGGCCAATTTGACACAAGCTATTTTTCATTTTTGATATTGTTCCACGAACTATACGTCAATTTTCATATGATCGTGACCCATGGGGCGAATAAAGAAGATGGAGAAGAAGGGAGGAGGAAAGAAACGAAGAAGAGAACAAGAAGAAAGATGGCGTACTGGAAGGAAATGACGGGGAGAGAGGGAGAGGGATGGATTTGTTTGTCGACAGGACACGGAACCAATGTTCACGTGGAGAGAGCGGAAGAAACGGGGAGAAAGAAAGATCTTACGTGAAACCAAAAATCTTTTGACTTTTCAATGGGTGGGAATTTTCAAGATGTGCGGCATGTATAGGTCAATAAAATGGGTCATCAATCGAGAAGGGTTGGACGCGATTCCATTGATAATGGAACTTTCGTTTGGGTCCACCTCCTTTAATTTTTTGACTTGCGTGCGTTTGTTACGTGCTTGACTTGGGCATTTCTATGGGACAAGGGCACTCCATGTGCCCAGTCAAACAAGGTTCATCCAATCTTCCTTGCATCTTCTTGTACACTTCCGCCTCTAGAGACACCAAGTAATTCTTTACCAATTTAACTACCAATAAGGATTTTCTCAAATTTGCTCGACAAGAAAAGTAGTCGTTTATGATTAAGTCAATAAATGTGTCATGCAATATACTTTTCTTAGAGCGATTATTTATTTCATGAGATGATTTGACTGTATAACAAATTGAACAAATTGAATTATGATTAAAGTTTGTGACTTAATTTAGCAAGTATGGAGTACATAGACGACGGAACAGAAAAAATTCAAAGAAATCGGAGATCAAGATGGGAGGAGGAAAAAAGAAAAAATGGAAGAAGAAAATAAGAAGAAAGATAATGATCAGGAGGAAGTGGGACTTGTCTGTCGATCATAGGTGTGGGACCCAACAATCACGTGGGTGTAACTAGAAATTCAGTTTGGGTCCGTCAACTGAATTGCATTTGTTGACTTGCATTGCATTTACTCCGTCAACTGAATTGGGCTTCTCTATATAACAAGGCGACTCCAAAGTCTCCAATCAAACAAGCATCCTCCGATCTTTTTTCCCGTCTTTTCATATCGCGCCTCTCCTCCGCCCACACCAAGCAATTCTTCACCAATTTCTCTCTACTCGAAGACGAATAGAGACATGGTTAATGCTCTCGGCTCCATGAATATCTATCCAGTGGTGCTCCTCATTCTTGTTCTATTGCAAGCGATGATGGGGGATGGCCGATCGAGTAATCCGCGGTGCGTTGCTTCATCGTGTGGTGATATTCGTAATATAAGTCACCCATTTCGACTGAAGGGTGATCCAAATGGATGTGGTGACCCAAAGAAAGAGCTGATTTGTGAAAATAATCGCACTGTTATGTATTTACTTAATAGCCAATTCTATGTACAGTCTATCAATTATTCTACCTACACAATTAGAGTGGCCGATGATGGGCTGCAGAAAGATAATTGCTCATCTCTCCCCCATCATTCATGGTCGCGCTATGACTTCTATTCCGATCCAAACAACACATACATGCTCTACAACAACGATCTATTGGTTATTGTGAACTGTTCAAAGCCAGTTAGTTCTCCATTTACATCACTACCAGTCTATGCCTTGGGGGGTCATACTCATCCAACTCGTCATCGAATTGGAACTTGTATGCTTTGATTAGTCCATACGCTCGTCCAAACGCCTTGGATGTGAAGGATTTTTGCACCATCAGCAGTTGGGCGAGGGTATATCAAGAGCCTTCTAAGAAGATTAATATTAGCTCCTACAACAACTACGAGCTAATCCATAAAACCATGGCCGACGGATTTGCTCTCTCCTTTCGTCCATCTAGGCCGTGGCCCATGAAATATTTTTGCTACTTTGATTTCTATAACTACTTTAATCTCCATGACTACTTCCATTCCGATAGATTTCTTTGGTATGACAATGGAGGTCACGTTTGCGGATCCACCTACTACACGGGCGGTAAGTATTGGTAGTCAATGAAATTTTACAGTAATTTAGCGTGATTCTGCATAGTTTTTCACTTGCTACTTTCTCTTCATAACCAGAAAATGAAAGGAAATCTAATATCCAGGAAAATTATGACAAATATATATATGATAGTGTACTGCAATGATGTTACTATCAAATTGAAGGAGTTGCACGATACGCAAAAATAAAATAAAATGAAAAAGTGATGGAAGAAGCCACCCCCAAACAGACCCACATCAACCACCGATAAAAAGAAGACGGATTGTTACGCAAGCACTCACGTGACCAATTTTTTGTTGGCATAGAATTTACATTTTCTTATTTTCTTAATAGTTCTTTGATTAGTCACTTAGCTGATGATTCAAGAGACACTCCTTAGCATTCCTTAAAAAAATTGTAGTCCCGTATCGGCAGGAGGAACAAAATTATCAATCAACAATGGAAAGTACAGGTTCTCTATATTTGTTGACTGCTAACAATGCGAAAGGAGTTTGTTATATCATCTATCATTTATGTGAAACGAAGCTTATTATTTCCATCCATTTGCAAATGCACGCATCCCACTTCTCATACTCTTTTGGACAAAATAGCTTGCTACAACACTGTTGCCTTGTGAGCTTTGTTTTCCATACTTCTTTTTCTTCAATTTCTTTTCACACCATTTATTCCTTCCACAGGTGTCGGCGATGATATTGCAATTTGGACCACTGTAGATTTTATAGCACTATTAGGTAAGCCGCAATGATTTGTTCTTACAATGATTATAATACCAACTTTTTTCTAATTTGTCAAAATTTCTTCAGTGCTTTTTTGTATGGCGAAATTTGCAATCAGGATGCCATTCGTTGCCATATTTCTAATCTACAAGTACAGAAGAAGGCACTTAGCAATGGACAAGAACATTGAAGAATTTTTGCAAGCTCATAACAACTTTCTGCCCATAAGGTACTCTTATTCGGATATTAAAAGGATCACTAGAAACTTTAAGCACAAACTAGGTGAAGGGGGGTATGGTTCTGTGTACAGAGGAATGCTTAGAAGCGGCAACGAAGTAGCCATCAAGATTTTGAAGAATTCCAAGGCCCATGGCCAAGATTTTATTAGTGAAGTGGCTACTATTGGAAGAATTCATCATGTTAATGTCGTGCAACTCATTGGCTTTTGCTTTGAAGGTTCGAAACAAGCTCTCGTGTATGATCTCATGTCAAATGGATCCTTGGATAAGCATATTTTTGGTAAGGAAAGTGACAAGTTTCTTGATATCAAGAAAATATACGAGATCGCTCTTGGGGTGGCGAGAGGGATCGAATACTTACATCGGGGGTGTGACATGCAAATACTTCACTTTGATATCAAGCCTCATAACATTCTTTTAGACAAGAATTTCACTCCAAAAGTTTCTGACTTTGGACTCGCGAAACTTTATCCCACGGATCATAGCATGGTTTCATTAACTGCTGCAAGAGGAACCTTAGGATATATGGCGCCGGAGTTGTTCTATAAAAACATCGGCGGCGTATCTTATAAAGCGGATGTCTATAGCTTCGGGATGATGCTCATGGAAATGGCAGGTAGAAGGAAGAATATAAATGCAAATGCAGAACACTCAAGCCAAATTTATTTTCCAATGTGGGTGTATGACCAAGTCAATGAAGGTACAAGTGTTGAAATGGAAGAAGTCGTAGAAGAGGAAAGGAATGTGATAAAAAAGATGATAATAGTTGCACTTTGGTGCATACAATTAGACCCTGACCATCGGCCTCCAATGAGAAAAGTCCTAGAAATGCTGGAAGGAGATATTGGTAAACTTCATATGCCTCTAAAACCGCTCATTTATCCACCGGATTTGCCAGTCAACAACGACAAAGCCGAGATGGAACTAGAAACACTCTCAACTTCACCAAGCACTTCTGTAATTTCAGCTAGTTTTCCTTTTAGAGATAGCAATGATGTTTAGAGAACCATGCATGGTTTGATTGGAAAAGCTCTGTATATTTGCCCATAATCTAGTGTTACATTGGGGGGGGGGGGACTTGAGCTGGTTTTGCTGGACCCTAATTACTTTGAGATTGTCTTCTTGTGGCTCTTATATTAATGTCGTGTTATTGTACTTCATATAGTTTTACTCTCTTGTGCCTTCAAAAGGACAAAAGATTGGTTAGAAAGCAAGGACAAAAACAGAGGAGGAAGGTGACGGCCATTGTGTATTGTCCTCCCTTGTTACAATAAACCGTGATCTTGCTCCTATATGTGCCACAACATATGATTTCTTGATATAAAAAACAACTCATTCCGACTTATGAATTCATTATCAAAGAAAATGTATATTTGTACGTTTTCCTAAATGGACACCATCTATCTATGCGAGAAGCAATGTTTATCAAAATGGAAAATAATGATCTTAGATGAAACAATTCAATGAAGGTTATCTTTGAAACAACTCGTAATCCTTTTTAAAGTTGACATGAAATTATCGACGACTAATAATATCGAAAGATTACAATTTTCTCTTATATTGATTAATGGATTTTAATCATTAGGGCTACTTTTTTCACATGGAAGGTGGGGGGGTTCGAATCCTCACATTCTTAAAGGGTTGGAGTGGGGATAATTTAATTTTAAGTACGAATTTTGATTTTTACATTTTAGAGATATAGTAAAAATTTAAAAGTGAGAGTTAAAGTAGAAATCCAAAAAGAAGAAGAAGGGATTTTTAGAATTTCAAGACACTTTAATGAAAATTCATCAACCTGGCTCGTTTACCCGATATTGGCCATGGCGGGAAGGGGGTGAAGGAGAGGCAACCCCTTACCCGCCAAAAATATTGAAAAAAAATTCAATTACAGACATCGAGTGGGGGCATTTAAAAAAAAAATGGAAATGAAGTTTGTTTTAAATAAGAGTCCGGCCAAATTTTCAATCCAAGATAATTTCGTCCAAAATTTTCTGATTCTACCTCTAGATTCATGCTGAACAACTGTATGAACTAGAGGATTGTTACCTTGAAGAACAATTTGCTGAACAATTTTCGTCCAAAATTTTCGCGTTACCTCAGGTCTGTCCGCCCACAACAAATCGCTCCTTACACTTTTCAAGTTCTTCCTTGCGAGCTCCATCCCCAACTGGAGGAGCAGGAGCGTCGATTACATCTAAGGAGTTTAAGGGTGCGTTTGGTATGGCATTTAGAAAGCCCCTTGGGAAAGGATTGCCAAACACCCCAAATTTTCCCCATGGGGCTTTCAAGTGAAAGTCAGCATTTTGAATGTTGAAAGCTCAAAGCAAGGGGACTTGCTTTGAGCTTTGAGCATTTTTGGAATGCTGAAGGCACCAAGTAATGAAAAATTATTATTTGTCTATTTTACCCTTAAAATATCATTGAAAACCCACTTTTACCCTTCTTAAAAGAGTGAAACCCTAATTCCTCTGCAACTCCACGTTCTCTCCCTCTCTCCCTCGCGACATCAAATTCTGCTCCTCTTCCGCGCTCTCTCCCACGCGACAACTGCCGTTGCTCTTCCGACGCTACGCTCTACTACTCCTCGCTTGCTCCTCTTCTGACGCGACGATTGCTGAAAGAGAAGGTGTTGTTGGGGTTTCTCCATCTTCTCAGATCCTCTGTCCTTCTTCCAAGTTCGCTGTAATTCCAAAGCTTGATCTCGCGACAGCAAAAGACATCGCTTCGGTGCGAGGAAGAGGACGAGGACGAGGACTTGATTCACCACGAGTTCGAGCTCGATGGAATTTTCGATCGCGCGGATCCGGATCAGAACGCTCCCCTTCTCCTGAAACGAAGGTAACTGCGGAATTCGCCACTGCAGCTCTTAGCCTCTTTCTGGTTGAATTCTCGCGTCGGCGAATGAGTCTTTGGGTCTTGATTTTCGCGCCGATGCCAGTCTATCAGTTGCGTGTTTGCTGTTTGATTGGTTCTCCGGGTATTCGTAATTGTTCGAGAAGGGAAGAGTCAATTTCGCTCTGCCTCAGCTATTGGGAGAGTTCCCTATAAGATGCTAGTGCAAATACGATAACTCTCTCAATCGATTTTGAGATATCTGTTCATGTCCTGTGTATTGAAAGATCACTCTCGGTTCGGTTCAAGTTGGAGGCAAATTTATGATTAGCAAAGAAGAAGCAGCTTGTAGCATATGTGGCTATCGCTGAGGATGAGTGAACTGCTCATAGTTTTCAAGTTTTTGGTTCCCTTATCTGACTTGTGATTCTTGTATAAGATAGAAGGGAAACCGAGTTAGAAGCATTTTGGAGCAAACTAGCCATTCCCCTTCTTCTCGTCGAGGGAGTCCTCCTTCTCTCTTGCGTGCTTTGAACTTTAATTGGTGTTGATCACCATTTATTATGTCAACTGCAGTGATGTGTAGATGATCTGGAAATTTTGTTTGTTGTTATGAAAATGAAAGGCATAGTCATTTGGATATGTGAGTTGATGGGAAGTGTATTATTCGTGCACTCAATTAACTTTCTAGTTGGATTCCATGAGCTTCTTGATTATTAAACATGTGCTGCCCAAAATATAGAAGGATTCATGATAAAGCAATATCTGCTTTGCACTTGCCATCCTCAATATCAAAGTATAAAGACTAGATTCCCTGTCAGGTCATCAACACAACATTGATGCTGTTAAGTCTGTTCAACTTGAAATGAAATTCTTTAAGAAGATCCCATCGATGATGTTTAGGGAATGAATAGTGAAGGCATGCCTGTGCTGCTCTATATTTCTGGTGATTTTGTTGGATGATGTCTAACTGTAATTTGAAGGATAGAGTCTGCAGATAGATAGTTTTGCTCATGCACATGCCATATTGGCTGAGAATTCATTTGTAATGATGGCTGATGATGACTACCTAAGTTTTACAGTGGACCTTTCTTTTATTGTCTATGTCATCTTAAAGGTACCTAACAAAAGTGAGATAAGAAAACAGAAGCGTGTGGAATGTATATGGCAGAATCAATGCACTTCTTTGTTGGATTTTGTGTCACTTCCCATATGCCATGTATTATGCTGTCTTGCTTTCTCTTTTTTCTGCCCCGCGTGGTCATTTTATGGATCAACCTGTTGACTTTACTTACTTGAGCAGGATCAAAGACAGGATAGAAGATCTTGCATGACATGGCTGCTTCTGCAAAAACTCTTACTGTTGGAAATTGTTCCTTAAATGGAGAATGGACTGTTGTTGGACGACGGCGTGGCAAACGAGAAGATATGTCCCAAGGATCAAACTGCCAGAAGTAAGAGAAGCATGGACTCCAGCAGATGCCAACATTTTTTTCACCAATGTGCGTGACGCATAGGTGCTATTTGTGTAACCCCGATTAATATTGTTGATTAGCATTGTGAAAAACCATGTGCTAGGAGAAACAGGATTGGCTTTGTCGTTAAGTATCCGCGTGTGAAATGGAATTCAACGAATTTTCCCAAAAAAGAAGAAGCAATGTGACTCTCAATTATGAGGTGAGTTGCCATTTATCTTTTCCCAATTCTCGTTTACTTCATAAAGAGCATTAGCATTTTGAATTAAGTAGTCTTAATTTTCTTGTTTCTTTTTTTCGGTGGCCAACATTTACGTACTTATAGCTGGCAAAAGAATTCAATTATACAAATCCCATAAGGTAGCCGACTTGCACAAATTGAAAGTTCGAGATGCTCGTGATAAAAGCAACAAAATTGAAGGCACATACCATATAAGTATTTCGTCCTGCCCTAGAGACGATCTAGAGTATGATATTCCGACCTATCTTAATGACCATCGCTATCAAGAAAATTCAAGCCAAGTCGCAATCTCTCTCCAATCACCCCCATCAATCTCTCACACGGCTCTATCGACAAATCATGAATCTTTTCGACACTACGACGACAAAAGTTTAGAAAATTTGAAAACAAGTCCTTAAATCAAATAGCTATGAATTTAGAAAATAGTTAAGTCAAGGATGTTGGTAATTTTTAAGGATAATGAGTTTTTTTCCTTGAAGCATATGTTACCACGTTTATTATAATAAAATTATTCTTTTTATAATTGAGAAAGAGGGTACATAAATTTTTTTTCATTCGATATTTTTAGCAAAAAGAAGATTTTATTTTTAATTAAATTATTTGCACAACATCTTTAACATTGTTATCAAATATAAATTTTAAAAAATCCACATTTTTTTAAAATTTTAAACAAGTAAAAATTTAAAAGCTTAAATTAATCAGCAAATGAGCTTTTCAAAGCAGAATTTACTAAACATCATTCATTTCAAAGTTGCTTCTCAAAGCAAAATTTACCAAACAGTCTTTGCATTTACCCCAAAGCTCTTTAGGCTAAAGGGCTTTGCATTTCACCAAGGGGCTTTCTAAATGTTGAACCAAACGCACCCTTAAGGCTTTAAAGGCCCTTAGTCAAATGCAAACGCATTTGGTTTAATTTTTTGGACGACTTTGGTCAGATGCAATTGCATTTCTAAATGGCTCTAATGGCCTTTAGCTCAAAGTAGGTTTGGAGCTACTTTAGCAAGTTGTATATTCAAAATGCAAGTTGTATTGTTCAGCGGGATACTATTCATCTTCTTTGGAAAAGTGAAGCGAGGTTGACAATTGCCAGCCAAAGGATTGCCGGCATCGGTGACTGCCGCCTGAGGTTGTGTGATCTTAGGCTACTGTTACATGGGTTGTTGTGACCCAGGCAATCGTCGCCGTCGCTTGGGTCGTGGCAACCTAGGCAACCATCGCTTGAGATTGCTAGCTCTCAGGTAATGCTTGGGTTGCATGAGGTTGCCTGACCTCAAGCAGCCTCACTTGAGGTCGAGCTACCTTAGGCAGCCTTGCTTGAGGTTGCGATACCTCAGGCAAGGCTGTTTGGCGTGTATATTTGGCCATTGGACAACCTATGGCGACCAAAAAAAAAAATTAAAACTTTTTTTATAAAATTTTATCAAAAGTCCTTTGCAAAATGTAGTTTTTATCAAATAGTTTTGATCAAACAGTATTTAAGCCAAAGTTGTTTCGCAATATAATTTAAAATTACAATTTACGAAATGCTATTTGCATTTCGAAAAACTTCTTTAGTCCAAAGGTATTTGTATTTGCCCAAAACTGAACCAAATGGAGCCTAAGTAGCCTTTTGGAGATAATGAGAAAGTAGTAAAGGCCAATGGATGCAATCTCATAACCTATCATTTTATGTCAACCAACTAGGGACGATTCGGGTCGGGGCTTTACTTTGGGACATGTTCTATTTTAAGGAAATGATACTATGAGGATGATTGATAAGTTGACCCTATAGCATGTCCCATCTCAACAAACTTCCGTAGAATTCTTTGAAAAGCCCGTGCTTGTTGTTAGTATATTTCATGAAAACGTGTTACGACAAAATTGAGGAAACCGTTACAGAGTCAATTAACTACCAGCTTATCCCGCAAATAATTTAATTTCAAAAATTGAAATTACAAATTCTATAGTCGGACAACCATCTAAGTTTCTTTCCTAATTAGTTCACATCTTTGAATTTTCTCTATCTCTCAACTGATTTATTTAATTATATATTCATATGCATATGAGTGAATTTTTGTGCGAGATCTTAATAGGTATGACTTTGTATGGCCATAGCTATTAATATATGTATCACTTAAATTTCAGCTTTTTCTTAAATTACATGCGAAATGGAAACTTAAGGAGAAGAAGAAAGAGTAACTTGGTTAAGAGGAAAATTACATTGTCCCTAAATTAATTGTCTAGTCCAACTTTAAAATGTAAAGTATAATGTCATAAAATATCTTTAAAAAATTTCAAATGCTTATACACGTGCAAATAATTTTAGCATTAGCATCAAATGTTTGTCGGTAAAATATGTAAAGTGTATAGCATTTCATTTTAAAAGAAAGTATTAAAAAGGATAAGAAAGATAAAATATATCAAAAAACGAATTCCCTTTAACCAATTCAAACCAAACCCACAGTGGGACAAATAGGGATATGGATTACAATGAACACTAATAATAAAGAAATGAGGGTTGAGATGGGTGAATCATGTAAGGTGTGACGTGTCACTATTAATTACATGCCAAGTGTTACCAAGACAAGGCTTAGTGGAGCTCAAGCCAATCGACTTATATGTTATAACCTATAAGCTCCAGCTCAAAATGGTTCATGTGAATGTGGTGCAGACAATTATCAATCATTAAGGTTTGTCTCAGTGGCCACCCTTCTCACATGGGAAGGAGGAGGTTAGGAGTTGGATTCCTCATCATCTCCTGGAAGGGAGGGGTGGAGACGTTTATTTTCAGGTGTGGGGATAAAAAATCTAAGAGTGAGTTGAGAATTAGCGCAGGAAAAAGAAAAAGAAAAAGTGGTGCATATGTTTTTGATTCGAAAAATCCAAGCCCACCAAAAGCCCAACAATGTGGAATCGAGAGGGCTTTTTGCTAACTTCGATTGATATTTTGTTGTACGATGATGACGTTAGGCCAAACTGAGCTCGTTATGCTCGAATTGCAAGTTGGGCTTTGAAAGGACGGAATGGACACCATGCGATGCTGAGCTCTTATTCCTTTCCTTACGCCATTCTTTTGTTAATATGAAACTAGGAAACGAGCCGTGTTACTTTGACGTGTGTGCTAGAAAGCGATATTTGAAAGATTAAGTAAAACTATTCTATTAAAAATTATTTGAATACACGACATTGATGGTGAATTAAGACCATTATCTACGCTATTAAAGCAATACTTGTTCTCAGGTCCTATAGAACCTATGGCATCTTGCAATGGCTTTCTGTCTATCCTCTTAGTGGCAATTTTTGTATTTCAAGTAATTGAATTCGGTCATTCCAAAGCTTTGACCACTATAAGTGGTATTGGTACAAAGAGCAAAGCTCTTATGAAATTCAAGCATGACCTCACTGATCCACGGTGATGCCTCTTATTTGGAAAACATCTCTATGGAATTTTGATGATTCAAAAACTATCTTTGGTATAATAAATACTGTGATAAGTGCAGATTCTCTGATAATCATGCATATATCGATGTTTCCTGAGATATAATCAAAGATGAGGAACCCAAATAGTGATAATTTGGAGAACATTGACTAAGCTCATTATACTCGAATTGCAAGTTGGGCTATGAGAATGGAATGGACACCATGCGATGATGAGTTCTTGTTCCTTTCCTTGCGCCATTCTTTTGTATATGTGACACTAGGAAACGAGCATGTGTTACGAGTGTGCAACAAGGCGATATTTGAAAGATTAAGCAAAATCATTTTATAAAAAAAATCTGAATACATGAAATTGAGAGAAATACACATTACGTAGAAATTGACAAAAAGAAAAACATGCACACATATGTACATATTTAGGGAGAAAGATTTTGAAGATTATTTGAAATTCTTTTGGAAGGTTATTGTAGGGTGGAAAAAGATTCAAATTCAAAATTTGAAATATATGAGAGATGGCATAAAATCATATCTTTACATATTTGTCTTTGGATATATTATTTGTAAAATAAGTAGTCGAGGAACATATGAAAAAATCGAGATCCCATATAAGTAGGAACTCTCTTTGCTTTATCAATAGTATAGATGATGTTGTCATATAAGTAGACACTAATCGTGCAAACTAAATTTCTTATTGCAATCGTAATTGCTTTCTAAAATTACAAAATAGGATGATATCTTCCATGTAAGAGATAGAGATATGCTATATAAACTTCTATGTAATAAATATCTTATATGATAATAGTACCTTTCACGTAATTAGAATACGTTAATCTCAATAAAAGAATATGCATGCCCACCAAATTAGTAGTAAGTAAAAAATCTCCCTCCCTCCCTCCAACCCCTTGACAAAATCAATGAAGTATAAGCCAATCCGAGCTTTAGACGATTAGAGAATGATCGAGATTGCTTCGCAGTTCCACACTCGAGCACAAAGTGTGTGATTAAGAGATGCACAAAGTGTGTGAATGAGACATGGATGGAGTTATGAATCTGCAAATCAAAATGCCATGAAATATAAATTGCGAAAAAATGAAAGGATATTGAAATGAAAACATAATAAAAGGGAATTATAGGAAATAGAATGTATAAGGAAGCGAAAATACAAGGAGATTGAATGGATAAATTCTTGTCGGAGTGTTGATTTGTGCATGTGTGTTTGTTTCCTTATGACGCGTAATTCTATTTTATGCTATTCCGAATTATTGGAAAAAATAATTCTGGAAATAACAAATTTCTGGAGATCATACACTGACAATACAGAGTCTTATAGGTACGTAGTGTTGTTACCATCCCTCTTTCTTCTTCATTGTATGGTTGTTGTAACCATCCCCTTTCTTCTCCGTTGTTTGTGGTTCTCCTTTGATCGTTATTCCAGATCAAGGATGATATCTATTTTGGCTTGATTTTGATCAGTTGACTGTTTGGCGAGTCTTGGAAGGCATGACTTAGAAATTTTGGAGTCGTCCCTTAGGAAGTCATGGTGGACAGTAATCAGAAAATGACCCGCAGAATATTTGTAGCGATCCTTTTTGATGGTGGATTAATACCATTATTTACGCTGTTAAAGCAATACTTGTTCTCAGGTCCTATAGAACCTACGGCATCTTGTAATGGCTTTGTGTCTATCCTCTTATTGGCAATCTTTGTAATTCAAGTAATCAAATTCGGTCATTCCAAAGCTTTGACCACGGTAAGCGGTATTGGTACAGAGAGGGAAGCTCTTAATAAATTCAAGCATGGCCTCATTAATCCATGGTGATGCCTCTTGTTTGGAAAACAGCCTTATGGAATTTTGATGATTCCAAAACTATTATTGGTACTAATATCTACTATGATAAGTGCAATATTGTATAATCATACATATATCGATTTTCCAGAGATATAAGCAAAGATGAGGAACAAAAATAGTGACAATTCAGAGAACAAGTGCAATTTGACAAGTAGCTCATAGCAATTTACATGATAAAAGTACCTTCCACGTAACCTGAATATGTTAATGGTCCCCCCAAACTTGTAGCAAGTAAAATCTCTGTCTCTGTCTCTATTTCCCTCTCTCCCTCCCTCCCTTTGGGGTGTGCTAAAGTGATGTTGACTAAAATCAATGAAGTTTAAGATGATTTGAGTTTCAAAATATTAGAGAAATCGCTCCCGCAATTCCACACTCAAGTAAAAAGTGTGCGAATGAGATGTGGATAGAATGATGAATCTGCGAAGCCAAATGCGATGAAATATAAATTGCAAAGAGATCAAAGGATTTTGAACTGAAAATATGTTAGAAAAAATTATAGTTATTGAAATGTACAGGGAATTGAAAATACAAGGAAACTGAATGGATAAACTCTTGGGGGAGTGTTGATATGTGCATGTGTGTTTACTTATGACGCCTAAGCCTCTTTTATGTTCCTCAAGAGAAGTGGAACCACGTCTGTCCACTTTGCTTGAAATTCTACTATTTTGGTGGCATCCCGCTTGATCCATGATACATTGCCACCATGCCCACCAGGCTGCTTCAACTGCACACCGACTTCTTTTTGCAAATAACTTCGTGCATTGCATGTCAATCCCTTGTCATCTTGATTTTTATTGTTTTGTTTCTTCATGCCCATTGCTTTTCTCTGAATCGAGCTTCCGCTTTATTTTCGTCTGCTGTACTTAACAGTCAGCAAATGCCCAGAGGCAACACATTCAGAATTATTGAAAAAAAATAATTCCGGAAATAACAAATTTCTCTTCATTATTACTGACAATAGCCAGTGTAGAGAGGTACGTGGTGTTGTAAGCATTCGTCTTTCTTTCTTTTTTGTTCGGTATTACAGATTAAAGATGATACACATTTTGGGTTGATTTTGATGGGTTGACAGTTTTGCGGGTCTTGAAAGGCATGACTTGGAAAGTTGGGGTCGTCCTTTTGGAAGTCACGATGGCCAGTGATCAGAAATTGACCTGAAGAACATCTTCCAGTATCATTTCTTGGTATATCAAGAACATTATCTACACGAATAAAGTAATACTCGTTTGCTGGTCCTAAGGAACCTATGGCATCTTACCATGGCTGTGTCTACCCTTTTCTTCCGGGCAATCTTTGTCATTGAAGTAATCGAATTCAGTCATTCCAATGCTTTGACCAATGTAAGCTGTATTAGTGCGGAGAGGGAAGCTCTTATGGGGTTTAAGCATGGCTTTACTAATCTTTCGAAACATTTACCCTCTTGGACAGGTAAGGAATGTCACAAGTGGAAAGGAGTCAAATGCAACAAGAAGATCGGTCATGTCCTAAAACTTGATTTTCATAATCCATATACTGAAGAGATCAATATTGACATCTTCGTACCTTCGTATAAGTGCATGCTAGGAGGTCATTTTTATAATACCAATAGTAAAATTCTTGATAAATTACCAACATGTTACGTGGAAAAAAAATGTCATGGATAATTTTTGTACCAATAGTTTTTCGACCCTTACCAATGTCAAAAAGCCTTAAGTTGCCATTTTTGTAGTGGGAAATTGAATGTAGATATGAAATTAGTTATCTAGGTCCAAAAGGCAAATGCAAATTCCAGTAAATGAAAGATCTAAGAGGTTCTTCCAACACTTGGCCCAAAAATTAAGATACATTCTAGAACGATAAAGTTGTTTATATTTGGCATCCGAAACAATTTTTACAAAAACAATAATATAGGGAGAAGAACAATGCAAGTGCTAATACTTTGGTTTGGTGTTCACTTGAGTGTTATGACTTTTTTTCACTCATTTAAGTGCCATATTAGAGTAAAATTGATCATTTAAGTACCATTTCAATGAATCATCCTACGTGGATTTTTTTATTAATTTCCCATCCGACGTGGATTTTTTTAATGTTTTTATTTTTTTGAATTTTTAATTATTCTTTTGACCATTTCTATTTTTCTTTTTTCTTTTCCTTTTTTTTTTCAAGGTCGGTGAGGCTCACCAGCCTTGAAAAAAAAGAAAAAAAGAAAAAGAAAGAAGAAAAACTAAAAAAAATTAAAAAATAATAAAAATTATCTATGTCAATGTCGGCAAAGCCACGTAAGACAATTGGTGTCAGTGTTGGATTTTTTGGTGAGGCACATTGCCAATGGCATTCAAGTGACGATTTTTCAAATTTGTAACACTTAAGTGAGCGAAAGAAAAAGTAATGACATCGAAATAAGCATTGTGCGAAAGTTATGACACTTGCATATTCTTACCCTAATAGTATAACAAAAAAAATGTAACTTTCAAATTATCATGTAATGTAATAACCATTTGAATTAATTTCCTAAAGCCAAGTTATTTTGCAAAGTTCTTCCTTCCTTTTCATATAAAAAACTTTTGCTTTTATTTTTTAACATGAGTGTGCTATTTCACTGGTCATTCAGATTTCATTCTTAAAAATGAAAAACCTTCCACACTAAACGCAGAGGTCCAGCTAAATAAAGGTTCTCATCAGTTTCTCCTTTGCATTTATATCCGCGTAGAGATTACTAATCTAGAATTGCTTAAATAAATTGGGGTGGGGTTGATGGTGGACACGGGCAATAACAAATTTCTGGAGGTCATAACTTGACAATAGCTAGTCTTAGATGTACGCAGTGTTGTCAGCATCCCCCTTTCTTCGTTTTTTTTGGTTGTCCTCCTTTGATCCTTATTACAAATATTATAGAGGATACCCGTTTTGGGTTGATTTTGATGGGTCGACCATTTGGCGGGCGGGTCTTGGAAGGCATTTATTTGGAAAGTTGGAGTCGTCCTTTTAGAAATCGTGGTGGACGGTGATCAAAATATGACTTCAACAATATTTTATAGGGACTCTTTTCTTGGTGAGTCAAAGACCATTATTCACATGATTAAAGCAATACTTTTTCTCAAGTCCTAAAGAACCTATGGTGTCTTGCGATGGCCTTGTGTCTACCGTCTTATGGGCAATCTTTCTCACTCAAGTAATCAAAACCGGTCATTCCAAAGCTTCGACCAATATAACCTGTATTGGTGTAGAGAGGGAAGCTCTTCTAAAGTTTAAGCATGATCTCACTGATCCTTGGAAATGCTTAAGGTCGTGGACAGGAGAGGAATGTTGCAAGTGGGAAGGAGTTGAATGCAACAAGAAGACCGGCCATGTCCTAAAGCTTGATCTTCATAATCCATGCATTGAACAGATCGATGGCATATTCATACATTCAGATAACCGCAGGTTGGGAGGTAATCGTTCATTCTTTAACTAAACTGAAGTATCTGGACCTCAATGTCAATAACTTTTCTACCCAAAAAATTCCAATGTTCTTTGCTTCTCTTAAAAAACTGGAGTATCTTAACCTCTCATATGCATACTTTGATGGAAATATTCCTAGGCAGCTCAATAACCTTTCCAAATTACAATATTTGGATCTTAGTGGTGATGGTCCCGGTTATTTAACCTCGAACAATCTTGATTGGGTGTCGAAATTATCTTCCTTGAAATACTTGCACATGTCCTTTGTTGACCTTTCGAAGGCTGAGGATTGGTTCAGCTCCATTAACATGCTTTCATCTTTGCAATCTTTAGGATTGAGCTCTTGTGTATTGCAAGATGTTCCTAGCTCTTTGATGGCCAATTTCACCTCTCTTAAATTTCTCGATATCAGTGACAATAACATAAACTCTTCTATAATGCAATGGATCTACAACTTGAGCAAGCTAGAACATATTGATTTATCCTTCAATTCTCTTAATGAAGGCCGTTTTCCCATGGCAATCATTGAGAAAAATCAAAGGCTTGCCTTCTTTGATGCATCTGGAAATTCACTACAAGGTGAATTTCCAAAAAACATGAGCAGCCTTTGCAAATTGCAAGTGATACAATTAAGCAGTAACTCCTTGGATGGGAATATCTCCATCATCTTAAATGGTCCTCTCAGTTGTAGACAAAGTAAGTGGAAGATTTTTTATGTTAATGAGAACGAATTTAGCGGTGACCTACCAAATATTTCGAAGATTTCAAATAACTAGAGCTCCTTGACCTTTCATTTAACTCGATTTCTGGTTCTATTCCTACCAATTTAGGGGAGCTAAAATCTTTAAGAAGGTTATATCTTGAAGATAATAAAATAACCGGGACTATTCTAGAGAGTTGTGACGTCCTGAAATTTGAGCCCTTTGAGGGAGGAATGAACGTTAATTTCGCCAATGCATTGTTGGTTGATCTCACTCGGAATTGATCACATCTGAGATATTGACTTTGAGGGGAAATGCTAGTGAGGACAGAATTCGTACGACTAAAGAACTTGACTTGGGAAAACGACTCGACCGTGAGACTGCGTAAGGACACTCCTGTAGTCATGTAGGCCGATTTTAGGGACAATTAGAAGTCGATTCGCGGGCAGAGTATAATGGGACGACGGGTGATTCTGTCTACTGTTATCGAACCTGCGAACAACCTTATGCCGATCCTTGATAATCGTGTATCTTGAAATAAGAATCTATCATTTACAATTTAATGCAGTCAAGGACGTCCATGTGTCGAGAAGTCTTGAACGTGAATTGACACGAGTCGGTTATGCGTGAATCCTCGAAGTCGCATGTTAGTTTGAGTAGTACCAAAATGGCATTCGGGCGAAATTGACAAGACATGAGAATCCAAGATTGGACTTCGAATTTTCGAGAACGTTCGGGACAGACTTTTGGACAATGCTTATTCGACAGTCGATAGCGTCAGTTGAGTCGAGTTTTTGGGAAAATGGATTTTCGGACTGAGGAAACAAACCTACGAGAACATGGGTCGGGCAAGAATAGTGTGGGCCTCACTCCCAAGGTGGGACAGCCATCGTGGAAGACCGAGACAAGCAAGTGAGCCCGTTGGACCCAATCAACTCATTTACCCTCCTGAGCCTGGTATCCAAACATGAGCCAATTCGAGCCTAACAAATTCCCGAGCCGTTCTTATTCATTTTCTAGCTTGTTTCCTAGGCTCGCCTTTCATTTTCAGCGCAAGGGCAGTTTGGGAATTGTGCAAGGCAGAAATGGCCAAAATGCCCTTGGATATTTTGAAGAAAAGTCAAAAGAAGAGAGAGAAGATGATGTCATTGCTTGGGGACTTGAAGCAAGCATTCAATGGCCTTAATGAGGCCTTGAAATCAGCTCTCATCTCCCTCTCTCTCTCCTCCCCTTCAGCCCCTCACAAACCACACACTTTCTTCCCTTGTTTTCCCTTCCTTCCTACAATTTCAACTTTTGACTTTCCTCCAAAAATTAAGTTGTTCATAGCCTTCCTGTGTGAATCACAGCCCGTGCCACCCACCGTTGTGTTCAGGAGACAAAATCTGTTTAGATGGCATCGGCTGTTCGTTTAACGGAGCTGTTGGCCGATCCGTACGGTGGCCAAAAGTCACTGCTCATCGGACTGCCAATGTCGCGTCGCCCCTTGCCAGTTTCATCTTTTCCTCAGTTTCTCTCCCATTTCGACCAAACCACTGCTCATACCAGCCACCAGTAGTTGTCCCTCGACTGTAACATCCTGAAAATCGACCTCATTTTAGGATTTTATAAAAGGGCAATATTAGTCGAAGGCCTGGTCAGTACAAATTTTCCGAACTGTATGTTCGTGGGATAATGGATTACAGAGAGGCGTCGATAGGAAATGATTCGCGTTCGACTCGCAATTTTGATCAGGAACGAATCCTTCAACCATGAGGACCTGGGCGGGAATGATATCCTCTAAGTACTAGACTATTAAGGAAACGAAAATAAATCGATTCGGCAGAAGTACGAAGTCGAACTGCGGGTGATTTCCGCACGACTTCGATACGAACTACGAACGACGTTAAACCGAATCATTTTCATCTGGTACTTGGGATTATCAATTGAGCCCCCGGGATCACACGACAATCAAGGGACGTCCCTGACTCGAGAATTGACGTTAACATGGATCAAAGAATGATTGACCATGGGTCAAAAGTGAGGAAAGTCCTAAAAGGGCGCCCGATAATCCAAATTGTACTACGGTCGCAATCGACTCAATTTGGCCTCGATTTTTAATCTGATTTTGGGAACCGACTTCTCAGTGATGTCAGGACTATATATTTGGACGTCGCCTCATTTATTTTGAAATTTTCCGTTGGACACGGAAGTGTTGGAAAAAGGAAAAATTGGACTGGGTTTCGGGCCTGCGGGTGGGCCGACCCAAGACCGGCGGCCCAATGGGCCTTGCACCCATTCAGCCTAGCCTAAAGGGGGCCTAAGCTGGCCCATTCTCCTCTCCCTCCTCAGCCCATGAGCTTCTCTCTTTTGGCCTTTTGCTTTTGTGCCCAAGTGGGCTTAGTTTATGCTTGTTTTTGCTTTGTTTTGATTGGTTCTTCAACAGTGGCTTGCCCACTTGCCTTGGCCCTTATCCAAGTCTCCAGCAGCTCCTTCTCTCTCCTCTTTCTCCCCCAAAATTCGTGCACCAGCCCAGCCACACTCTCTCTCCCTTTTTCTCTTCCCTTTCTGCTGTTTCTTGCTGTCCTTGCTGTTTTCCAGCCCAAAAACAGCCTTGTTGCCATCACCGGAGCCGCCGCAACAGCCCAAAGTGTAGCCCTGGAAGTTAGGAAGCCAGCCGTGCACCCCCGGTCACCTCGAACCGCCCGTTTCGGCCTTTTCCGCACTGCTGGTCAGTTCCGCGTGAACATTAACCAGCAGTGTTTTTGGCCTGTTTCGGCCATCGTTTGTCATCCGTTGCCATCCCCGAGCTTACCCCTCATAGCCCTCGTTCCCCTCTACGCGCTGGCGTCGCTGGATTTCCGATCCAAGTAAGTTAACTTTCTAATCCTTGTTTAGGGGTTAATCTTGCTTAGGGGTTAATTAGTGTATTTGTGTGTTTGTGATTAATTAAGGTTGATTGGTTAATTAGTCTGGTTAATTAATTCTGACTAGGGTTAGTTAATTGACCATAGTTAGTATTAAAGTAACTAAGGTTAATTAATTAAAGTAACTAAGGTTAGTTTTAAAGTAACCAAGGTTAGAATTTAACTATGGTTAGGTTAATTTGATCATGGTTAGGTTAATTTGTTAATCATGGTTAAGTTTATTTATTTATATTTATTTATTTAATTTCAGACGAATTTACTGTTCACTAATCACTGTTCACGGTACTGTTCATGAAGAAGCTAATTTTGGCTTATTTTGATGTGTTCTTGGTTGTTATGATTTATTGAAGTGTCGATTGTTAATTATACTTGTGAATATTGATGAAATGCGTGATCGAATGCTGATTGGAAGTTGGATTTTGGAATTGTCGAGTGAGATTGCATGACATATTGCGTGGGTTATCAGAAATGGCATGTCGCATAAGCATGAGCGATGTGCATTCACGACAGAGCAAAGAAAAGAACGAATTGATTGATGATGTGTTGCATGGTCACATTAAGAGGAGAACCCGGCGTTGCTGGAAGACCGCCAATCCTTATGGGGTTGTGCCGTGGCTAGTGGGTTGCCTGACTTCGGTTGGATGCTTGACAGGGAGGGGTTCTATGTGGGACTGCGGTATGGGGGCGGGTCTCGGGCCTCTGTCAGTTGCGGGGCTACGGTAGTGGGCGGGTCCTATGCTCCTTCGGAAATGCCGTCTTGGGAGTGAGCCCTTGACGTCGCCATGTCTTGAGGTAAAGAGGACGAAGCTGGTTTAGCCAGGAACTGCCAACCATAAGGTTGTGTCGTGGCTCAGGAGGAGGGGTCATAATAATCGGAGCATGTGTGAGTGTGAGGCATGAGAAAGCTGTGTGAGATGCTTTGATTATTCGCATGCTCTTAATGTTGTGATGAATTAAATGACAGTTTCTGCAGGTCGCGTGTGCCAAGGCCAGGTAGGGTCGCCTGTGATTGCATCTGTTTATTAAACTGTCTTTTGTGGTTATTTCTCTGAGGTGGTATTGCATTGATTGCTGTATTAGGTTGTATGTTAAACTCCCGAGGTAAGCGAAGTTCCTAACCGGGGCTTAGGACTTTAACTTGCTGAGTTTATCTCAACCCGTCGTGGTTAACCTTTTCAGGCTCTAGATGATGCAGTACCCGAGGATCGAAGAGAGCGATCCCTCCGAGGCTAGCGAGTAGACACTTGTATAGTGTTAGGTTAACCAGGTCGATCTCTTTTGAGTAGGCCTTAGCTTGTCGCCTGTAGTAAGGCGTGTTTGTATTTGCTGGTGCGCTAGCTAACTTTCAGATATATAAAATGGTGTTTGTCTTTCCTCTGCTGCTGTTGTTGCTATCTTTGTTGTTTGGTTTGGGAGTTGTTCGTTTCCGCATGTACTTAATTACAAGATAAAATGAATTGGTCGATGACAGTACTTGGGACGTCGTACAGTTAGACCTCAAGTGAAATGGGGTTGCTGCGAGCTTGAGAGTCGGGGCGTGACATCAACCCCTTGGTGTCACCGCTCGCTAGAGCTCCGGCCAAGCTATTTTGCTTCGATTAGCCCGGTTCTCCTCCAAACAGCCAGTTTTTGCAGCTTGCAGAGGGAGTCTGTGTTTGTTGCTACTGTGTTCAGCCCAGGATCGCCTTGGATCGTTGTAGTAGAGGTCCCTGGGTGTCGGGTTTGTTGCCGCCGCCGTGTTCGTGTCGTTAGCCCACTTAACGGATGAGTTTAACCTTTAATCCCTTAGTTAGTGCCTAAACTTGCTTAGGGTTAGATTAATTAGTGTTAAGGGCTATTTAGGGTGTTTAATTAAGTGTATTAGTCCTAAGATAGGTGGTTAGATAAATGGTTAAGATTAGCTTAACTTAATGTTATTTATTTATGCTTAATTGTGCTTAATTAGGCTTAATTGAGTGTTATGTATTAATTAAGCATGTTTTGCCTTAATTTCTTGATTAATGTGATTAATTTTTTTAATTAATGATTTATTTAACTTATCTATTTAATTATTTAATTCTGAAATTTCACTATTCATCCGAAAATAAAAATGTGTATAATTTCATATGTCTTTATCATATAAAGTGAAGTGGATGTGGTATTGCATGAACATCCGCTTGAATCGTGTGATTTTCACAAAAGAAAGGGAAAATGGTTTGTTCGAGGGACACCGGAAATGAACCGCCTTTATGAGAAAGAAACCACCGGAAATGGACCGCTTTTGTGGGAAATGATTTGAGGTTTTATATGTAAGCATATATTCATTGGTTAATGCTTAAAGATAGTAAGTTAGTTGGGATGGTACATTTGCGTGATTACTAAGTTGACATACGGACCCCTAGAGTGCCAAAACTTGGTACGGGGGGACACTTAAATGCCAAAAGTTACAAAATGTACACTTAAGTACTAAAATCAGAGCAAAATGGATCAGTTAAGTGCTAACGGCGAAAAATTTCAGCCAAACTGCCACGTGTCCATTTTCCGGCGACTTCATTTGCTAACGGAGTATTTTTTTTCAAAATAAAAAATTCACGTGGCAATTTTAATAAAAACAAGTTGTCCACGTCAGATTTTAAAAAAATTAAAATCGATTTTATTAAAAAGAGAGAGAGAGAGAGAGAGAGAGAGAGAGAGAGAGAGAGAGAGAGAGAGAGAGAGAGAGAGAGAGAGAGAGAAGGGGATCGGCAAGGGCTGTGCAACCCTTGCTGTCGTTGCCCCACCCTCGCCAGGAAGGGCCGACGATGGTGGGCGAGAGTCGGCCGGGGTCGCCAGGCCTCGGCTGGCTTGCGGGCCTTTGCCCAAATCTGGGGCGAGGGTCGCGACCCTCCCCTAGATTCGGCGAGGGTCGCTGGCCCTCGTCCAACCAAGCTAAGGGCTGCCGGCTGCCTAGACTGCGCCGAATCTTGGGGACCGTGCAATCTGGGCGGCTGGTGGCCCTTGACTCGGTTGGGCGAGGGCTGGCGACCCTCGCCCCAGATCTGGGCAAGAAACCGCAGGTCGGCCATTGGCCAAGGCCCAATGACCTCGACTGACCCTTGCCCACTGTCGCTGGGCGAGGGTGGGGCAATGGCGGCGAGGGTTGTGCAGCCCTCGCCGATCCCCTTCTTCTCTCTCTCTCTCTCTCTCTCTCTCTCTCTCTCTCTCTCTCTCTCTCTCTCTCTCAAATAAAATCGATTTTATGATAATAATTTTTGTCATTATTTAATATTATTTAATTAATAATTTTTAAAATCCACATCAGCACTAAATGACGTCGTTTTGGTTGATTTTGTCGCCGACTTAGTTTCCGACGAGCCACGTAAGCAAGAAAATTAATAAAAAATTGCCACGTAGGATTTCCGGTAGGATTCCGACGACTTGGCATTGAAGTGATCCATTTATTTTGAAAAGTGGCACTTAAGTGTACATTTTGTAACTTTTGGCACTTAAGTGTTCCTTCGTGCCAAGTTTTGGCACTCGGGCTGTATTTATGTCTCACTAAGTTGAACCCATCGTTTCGGGAGAGTATCCCTTGACGTTCTTTGGGCATGCCATCTCGGGAGAGTATCCCTTGACGTTCCTTGGGCATGCCATCTCGGAAGAGTATCCCTTGATGTTCTTTGGGCATGCAGTCTTGGGAGAGTATCCGTTGACGTTCTTTGGACATGCCGTCTTGGGAGAGTATCCCTTGACGTTATTTGGGCATGCAGTCTTGGGAGAGTATCCCTTGACGTCCTTTGGGAATGCCATCTTGGAAGAGTATCCCCTGACGTTGCCTCGCCTCACAGGAGAGGGCGATGCCTGGCTATGCTAGTAGAAATAGGCGGAGGCTCAGTTGTAGCCCCATGGGGCAGTAATAATTGGAACACGTGTGGATGCAAGAGTACATGAGAAAACATAGCATCATTGGTTTCGATTATGCATGAGATGATCACATCATTTATGGCATGCACGCATGAATTTATAATGTACAGGGTGTGGCAATGGCCAAGTGAGATCGCTTGTGACGTGACTCGCATGTGATTGATGAACTGCATCATTTAACGGCCATGTGCATTGCGTGTATCGTGTTGACTTATAATGTGCAGGGTATGGATACTGGGTAAGGTTGCATGCGAATCGACCTTTGATTGTTGGTTGACCCTGACTGTTATTTAATTGTTGACTGCTGATTGTTTGTGGATGGGTTGTGTGAGGGGTGGTTCTGGAGAGATACCCCAGGTTGAGTTGGTGTACTAACCGGGGCTTAGGGGAATAACTCACTGAGATTTTATCTCACTGGTTATTGAATAACCATTTTTAGGCCCTTAGAATGGCGCACCCGCAGTGGAGAATCCTATCCCTGCTCCACCAGTGATTGATCTAACGGAGCCGAGTTTGATGGGTTTGAGTGACCGTGATGATGAACCCGGGGGTTCATTTTGTATAAATGGATTAGCCTAATTTCTTTTTGGCCTGGCTTAGAGGATGGATCGGCCCATTTTGTCGGGCTTGTAATTCGAAAAATGATCCTTCATTGGTTAATCCAGTAAGTTGTATAAATGAGTAATTGAGGTTTCTATTGTTCATCCCTCTATCCTTGTTTGATTGTCTATTTGGACTGGGGATGGTTCGTCTTCCGCTTGCGCATAATGAAAGATTAAAATGAATGGTCGTCGGCGAGTCCTAGGACGTCGCTATCAATTGACCATGGTAAGGGGTTGTTGCGTGCTCGGGGTTCAGGGCGTGACAAGAGTGCTGGGCGACTATCGAATCTAAAGGAGCTCCAACTTTGGAGTAATTTTTTATATAGAGTTGTAAGCGAACTTCACTTTGAAAATCTCAAAAGTTTGACCAAGTTAGATATTTCTTCCAATGAGCTCATATTAAATGTGAGTTCTACCTGGGTTCCACCATTCCAAGTTGGTGTGCTAGATTTGTCATATTGCAAAGTGGGAGCTAAATTTCCAAAATGGCTTCAGACACAAAGGAACATTACGAAGTTGATTATGTCAAATGCGGGCATCCCATATGAGATTCCTGATTTACTCTGGGACGTCTCCTCTAACATTGAATGTTTGGATATCTCAAGCAACTTGCTTAGAGGCCAAGTTCCCCAAGATATCGGAGACAATATGCCATGGCTAATAGACCTGAAACTTGAGGGTAATAATCTCACTGGTGGCATTCCAAGTTCTTTGTATAAGTTGAATGAGCTGTATGAAATTAGTCTCTCAAAGAATCAACTATCTGGCCAAATTCCGAAATCCTTGTGCCATGTTCGGTCATTGTCAAGTCTTAGCCTACGAAGGAATGACTTTACTGGAGAAATCCCGAACTGTTTGTCAAATATTCAGTCGATGGTCCTTGATCTGAGCGACAATGAATTCACAGGTAGGTTATCGCCATTTGGGCCACAAAATCCATATTTGGCAGTGATCAATTTAGAGAAAAACAGCTTTGTTGGGGGCATTCCTCCCCAATATTGCCAACTTAAATATCTCCATTTCTTGAGCCTAGCACAGAATAACATTTCTGGACCCATAATTACCAAAAAAAAAAAACTTTTCTGGACCCATTCCCAATTGTTTTGACGGAATCTTGTCTATGGTTAATGCGGACGGTCCTATGTTTTACTTTTATAACTATGGTTTCGACGTTATGGTTAACACAAAGGGAACTAGCCAAATCTATGGAATTACGCTTCAATACTTCTACTCAATCGATCTTTCAGCAAACATGTTGGATGGGCAAATACCAAAAGAGTTCACTAAGCTTGTCAGACTTGAAAATCTGAACATCTCTCAGAATAAGTTGAGTGGATATATCCCCTCAAATATTGGTGCCCTGAAAAACTTAGAATCTCTTGATCTTTCCAGAAACAAATTGTTAGGCACCATTCCTCCGAGCATATCCAGCGTGGACTTCCTTAGTCATTTGAATCTCTCCTTCAATAGACTCTACGGGCCTATTCCGTCTGGCAACCATCTGTGCACTGTGGACGATGAATCTGTTTATCGCGCCAACGACGGGCTTTGCGGAGCTCCTCTTCTGAATATCTGTCCTGGAGACGAGCCACCCGGTAGTGATGGGCACAACGGTGATAATTCCAATGGAGATAAGCCTAGCGAAGGCGATTTGGATATCCGCAATTGGTTCTATGTAGGATTGGGACCTGGTTTTACAGTGGGATTTCTAGGATTCTGTAGCGTCCTACACTTCAAGGGATCTTGGAGGATTTCTTACTTCCGAGCGATGGACAAGGCCATTGAGAAATTTTCAATGATGATGATGATCGCCATGCTTTGGTTCAAGAGAACATTTCGATGACGTGGAAAGGAGCTTGTTTAGCAGGTAATACTTGGCCCCTTCTCCCTAACCGATTTCTTGCATCTTATCTTGGTTGAAGCCCTTGTTGATTATTTTAGGCACGTGTGCCAGAAGAAGAGTTAGAGAGCTGGAATCTTAGCTTAACATATTGATAACTTGATGTACGTTGATGATGTTGGGCTGAACTAAGCTCGTTATACTGAATAGCAAGTTGGGCTATGAGAGAGTGGAATGGACATCATGCGATGCTGAGCTCTCGTTCCTTTCCTTACGCCATTCTTTTGTTTTTATGAAACTAGCAAACGGGCACACTTAGGTGTGTGCTGGAAAGCGATATTTAAAGATTAAGTAAAACCATTCTATTAAAAAATATATGAATATACGACTTTGAGAGAAATACACATTGCATAGAAATTGACAAAAGGAAAAAAAAACGGAAATAATGTACACATATGAACATATGTGAGGAGAACGTTATATGAAGACTATTGAAATTCTTTTGGAAGGTTATCATAAGGTAGAAAGATTCAAATTTGAAATTTGAAATTTGAAATAAATGAGATGGCATAAAAATTTATATTATGTATTTTCGATATCCTATTTGTAAGGTAAGTAATTGAGGATAGTCGGGGAATAAATAAAATGATTGAGATCCCATAAAAGTAGAAGTCCTTTTAACTTTATCAATAGTATAGATGATATTGTCATATAAGTAGACATTACCCCGTGGAAACTAATTTTCTTATTGCTATCATAATTGCTGTGTAAAATTACAACATAAAATAATACCTTCTATGCAAGAAATTGTGATATGTTATAAACTTCAATGAAATAAATGTCTTATATCATAATAGTACCTTACAAATAACCATGTAACCTGAATACATTAATCTCAATACAAGAATGTGCTTGCCACCACACTAGTAGTAAGTAAAATCTCTTTCTCTCCCTCCCTCCCTCCTTGGATGTGCCAAAACAAGTGTTGACAAAAATTGACAATGTATAGGCCAATCCGAACTTCAGACGATTGGAGAACAACTGAGATTGCTTCGTAGTTCCACACTTGAGCACAAAGTGCGTGAATGAGACATGGATGGAGCTATGAATTTGCAAATCTAAATGCCATGAATTGTAAATTATGAAGAAATTAAAGGATATTAATGAAAGTATATTTATAGGAATTAAAATATAGAAGAAAGCGAGAATACAAGGAAATTGAATGGATAAACTCTCGGCGGAGTGTTGATTTGTGCATGTGTTTTTGTTTCTTTATAACGCCTAAGCCTCTTTCATGCTATTCCGAATTATTGGAAAAAATGATTTGGAAATAACAAATTGGTGGAGATCACACACTAACAGTACAGAGTCTTCTAGGTACTTTAGGTCGTCACCATCCCTCTTGCTTCTTCATTGTGTAGTGTCTTAACCATCCCCTTTCTTCTTCATTGTTTGTGGTTCTCCTTTGATCGTTACTCCAGTTAAAGGATGACGTTTATTTTGGGTTGATTTTGATGGGTTGACCGCTTAGCAGGTCTTGGAAGGCATGACTTGGAAAGATAGTCGTCCTTTAGGAAGTCCTGATGACCAATGATCTACACGATTGAAGTGAATACTCGTTCACAAGTCCTGAGGAACCTATGGCGTCTTACCATGGCTTTCTGCCTACCGTCTTGTGGCCAATCTTTGTCGTTCAAGTAGTTGAATTCGGTCATTCCAATGTTTTGACCAATTTAAGCCGTATCACTGCGGAGAGAAAAGCTCTTATGAGGTTCAAGCAGGGCGTCACTGATCTTCGAAACATTTGTCCTCATGGAGTGATAAGGAATGTTGCAAGTGGAAAGGAGTTGAATGCATCAAGAAGATTGGTCATGTCATAAAGCTTGATCTTCATAATCCATATACTGAAGAGTTCGATATTGACGTCTCCGTACCTTCATATAAGTGCATGCTAGGAGGTCATTTTTTATGCAAAGAGTAAAATTCTTAATAAGTTACCAACATGTTATGTGGGAAAAAAAAGTTGCAAATCAATTTTTTACCAACAGTTTTTCAACACTTACCAATGTCAAAAAGCCTTTAGTTGCAATTTTATAGTGGAAAATTGAATGTAGATATGAGATTAGTTATCTCGGTCCAAAAAGCATTTGTGAATTCCAGTAAATGAAAGATCTAAGAGGTTCTTCCAGTGTAACTTGGCCAAAAAGTTAAGATACATTCTAGAACAATAAAATCGTTCACATTTGGCATCCGAAACAATTTTTACAGAAACAATAATATAGAAAAAATGTAACTTTCAAATTATCATGTAATGCAATAACCATTTGAATCAATTTCCTAAAGTGAATTTATTTTGCAATGTTCTTCCTTCCTTTTCATATAAATTTTTTTTTTCTTTTATTTTGTAACACTAGTGTGCTATTTCACTGGTAATTCAAATGGAGAGATTTTCTTCTTAAAAATGAAAAACCTTCCACACTAAACGCAGAGGTCCAGCTACGTGAAGGTTCTCATCAGGTTTCTCCTTTGCATTTACCTCGAGGTATAGATAACTAATCTAGAATTGCTTAAATAAATTGGGGAGGGGTGGATGAATAAATTCCTGGAGGTCATCCATAGACAATAGCCGGTCTTAGGTGTACGCAGTGCTGTCAACATCCCTCTTTCTTCGTTTTAGTTTGTCGTCCTCCTTCGACCTTTATTACGAAGATTATGGAGCATACGCGTTTTGGGTTGATTTGATGGGTAGACCATTTGGCGGGCGGACCTTGGAAGGCATTGACTTGGAAAGTTGGAGTCGTCCTTTTGGAAATCATGTGGACGGTGATCAGAAAATGACCTCGACAATATTTTATAGTGACTCTTTTCTTGGTGTATCAAAGATCATTTATCGACATGACTAAAGCAATATTTGCTTTTATTTCCTAAAGTGAATTTATTTTGCAAAATCCTTCCTTCCTTTTCATATAAAAAATTTTTTCTTTTATTTTTTAACGTGATTGTGTTATTTCATTGGTCATTCAAATGGACAGATTTTCTTCTTAAAAGTGAAAAACGTTCCACACTAAATGCAGAGGTCCAGCTACGTGAAGGTTCTCATCAGGTTTCTCTTTAGCATTTACATTGGGGTATAGATAACTAATCTAGAATTGCTTAAATAAATTGGGGAGGGATGGATGAATAAATTCCTGGAGGTCATACATAGACAATAGCCAGTCTTAGATGTACGCAGTGCTGTCAACATCCCTCTTTCTTCGTTTTTGTTTGTCGTCCTCCTTCGACCTTTATTACAAAGAATATGGAGCATACGCGTTTTGGGTTGATATGATGGGTAGACCATTTGGCGGGCGGGTCTTGGAAGGCATTGACTTGGAAAGTTGGAGTCGTCCTTTTGGAAATCATGGTGGACGGTGATCAGAAAATGACCTCAACAATATTAATAGCAACTCTTTTCTCGGTGAATCAAAGACCATTATCCACATGATTAAAGCAATACTTGTTCTCAAGTCCTAAAGAGCCTATGGCGTCTTGCGATGGCCTTGTATCTGCTATCTTATGGGCAATCTTTCTCATTCAAGTAATCGAAACTGGTCATTCCAAAGCTTCGACCAATGTAACTTGTATTGCTGTAGAGAGGGAAGCTCTTCTAAAGTTTAAGCATGGTTTGATTGATCCTTGGAGACGCCTAAAGTCGTGGACGGGAGAGGAATGTTGCAAGTGGGAAGGAGTCGAATGCAACAAGAAGACCAGCCATGTCCTAAAGCTCGATCTTCATAATCCATGTATTGAACAGATCAATGGCATATTCATACCTTCATATAAGTGCAGGCTGGGAGGTAACATAGTTTCTTCTTTAACTGACCTGAAGTATCTAAAGTATCTGGACCTCAGTCTCAATTACTTTTCCACCCAAAAAATTCCAATTTTCTTTGCTTCTCTTAAGAAATTGGAGTATCTTAACCTCTCATATGCGTGCTTCGACGGACATATTCCTAGGCAGTTGAATAACCTTTCCAATTTACAATATTTGGATCTTAGTAGCGATTGTGGATTAACCTCGAACGATCTTGGTTGGGTATCGAAATTATCTTCTTTAAAATACTTGCATTTGTCCGGTGTTGACCTTTTGAAGGCCAAAGATTGGTTTGGTTCCATAGCCATGCATTCATCTTTGCAATCTTTAGGGTTGAGCAATTGCCACTTGCAAGATATTCCTAGCTCTTTGCAGGCCAATTTCACCTCTCTAAGATTTCTGGATATCAAGTCCAATTATATAGACTCTTCTATCCCACAATGGATCTATAACTTGAGCAAGCTAGAACATATTGATTTATCTGACAATTTATTTACTGGAGGCTTTTTTCCCACGGCAATCATCGAGAACAATCAAAGGCTTGCCTTCTTTGATGTGTCTCAAAATTTTCTACAAGGTGAAGTTACAAAAAATTTGAGCAGTCTATGCAAATTGCAAGTGCTACAATTAGCCCATAACGACTTCAAAGGGAATATCTCTGGCATTTTTAATCGTCCTCTCAGTTGCGTGCAAAGTAAGGGGAAAATCTTTGATGTTTCCCACAATAATTTTAGTGGTGACCTACCAAATCAATTTGGAGATTTCAAAGAACTAGAGTTCCTCGATCTTTCATGGAACTCGATTTCTGGTTCTATTCCTACCAATTTGGGGGAGCTATCATCTCTAAAAGAGTTGCATCTAAATAATAACAAATTGAGTGGGACTATTCCAGAGAGCATTGGGCAACTATCAAATCTAAAGGAGCTTTATTTTGGGCATAATTTATTGTCTGGAGTTGTGGATGAACTTCACTTTGAAAATCTCAAAAGCTTGACCAGGTTAGACATTTCCTCCAATCAGCTCATATTAAATGTAAGCTCTACCTGGGTTCCACCATTCCAAGTTCGCGAGATAGATTTGTCAGGTTGCAAAGTGGGACCTGAATTTCCAAAATGGCTTCAAACACAGGGGAATGTTACCACTTTGAGGATGTCAAATGCGAGCATCTTAGATGACATTCCTGATTGGCTCTACAACGTTTTCTCCAACATTGAAGTTTTAGATATCTCAATCAACATGCTTAGAGGCCAAGTTCCCCAGGATATCGGAGACAAGATGCCACAGTTAACAGAACTGAGACTTGAGGGGAATAATCTAACCGGTGGCATTCCAAATTCTTTGTGCAAGTTAAATTTGCTGCTTATAATTAGTCTCTCAAAGAATCAACTGTCTGGGAAACTTCCTCGATGTTGGGGAGCATCGCAAATGGTGCAAAATTTATTTTTAGAGGATAACAAGTTAAATGGCCAGATTCCAAAATCCTTGTGCCTTCTTCAGCACTTGCTCGTTCTTAGCCTACGGAGGAATGGCTTTACTGGAGAAATTCCAAACTGTTTGTCAAATCTACCGGCAGCAGAGGTCCTTGATCTCAGCAACAATCAACTCACAGGTAGGTTACCGCCATTTGGGCCACAAACTCCATATTTGGCGGTGATCAATTTAGAGAAAAATCGCTTTGTCGGGGGCATTCCTCCCCAATATTGCCAACTTCAATATGTCAAATTCTTGAGCCTAGCACAGAATAACATTTCTGGACCCATTCCCAATTGTTTTGACGGGTTCTTGTCTATGGTTAATGCTACGAATGGTACCTGGATTGGGTCAGATATCTACGATGTCGATGTTATAGTTAACACAAAGGGAACCAGCCAAATCTATGGAATTACGCTTCAATACTTCTACTCAATCGATCTTTCAGCAAACATGTTGGATGGGCAAATACCAAAAGAGTTCACTAAGCTCGTCGAACTTCAAAATCTGAATCTCTCTCAGAATAATTTGAGTGGATATATCCCCTCAAATATTGGTGACCTGAAAAACTTAGAATCTCTTGATCTTTCCAGAAACAAATTGTCAGGAACCATCCCTCCGAGCATATCCAGCATAGACTTCCTTAGTCATTTGAATCTGTCCTTCAATAGACTCTCTGGTCCTATTCCGTCTGGCAACCATCTGCGCACCGTGGACGATGAATCTGTTTATCGCGGCAATGACAGGCTCTGTGGAGCTCCTCTTCTGAATACTTGCCCTGGAGACGAGCCACCCGATGGTGATGGGCGTGACGGTGATAATTTCAATGGAGATAAGCCTAGCGAAGACAATTTAGATATCCGTAGTTGGTTCTATGCAGGGTTGGGACCTGGTTTTACGGTGGGATTTTTAGGATTTTGTGGCGTCCTGTACTTCAGGGGATCTTGGAGGGTCTCCTACTTCCGAGCGATGGACAAGGCCATTGAGAAATTTTCAATGACAGCGATGATCGTCATGCTTTGGTTCAAGAGAACATTTAGATCACGTGAAAAGGAGCTTGCTTAGCAGGTAATACTTGCCCCCTTCTTGCTAACCAATTTCTTGCATCTTATCTTGGTTGAAGCCGTTGTTGATTATTTTGGGCATGTGTACCAGAAGAGTCAGAGAGCTGGAGAAACTTGCCCTTCTCTGAAGAACTGCTTCGTGTTATCAGATGGACGGAAGAAAATACGTCCAGAGGAATATGTCAGTACGTGTTTTAAGCCTTCGACTTTTCTTTTTTCTCTCTTGTCGATTTCTAGTATGTGGCAGGATGAATATGTTTAGTTGTGTGCAGCGGTTAATGTGGAAGGAACTACTGTTGAAGATACACTCCTATTTTTCATCAATCCCATCTGAAATCTGCATGATTTAAAATTTGGGAGTGTATTGAGTGCACTGTCACAGTAAAAAAGACTTGATTGCATAAGTGTGGTCGAAAATTTCTTCGAGCATCCTCGCGAATCTCTTCACAAAGCCATTAAGAGGTTTAAAGGCATCATCGATTTTTACACACCAACTCGAGGGCAAGTATCAAGATACATACTTCCCTAGTTTGTTTAGATAGTATCTTCATCATACTGAAAATCATGGCCGAAACCCTGGTTCGGATAATTTTCCCGGCGCGAACATCCTCACGAGAGCGGGCTTTAGCCTCGATTGCAGCTCGATGGAGATCGGATCCGTCATTTCTTTGATGGACCGAAATGAATGTGAAGCTAAGTTCTCTCTCTTTCTCTGGTGCTCGATTTCGATTCAATCAACAGCGCTGATTCTCGGTACCTTCCTTTTATCCCCATCGCTCGCCTCAGTCAAACTCCAGTCCTCGCAAAAGCCACTGACGAACCTCCATCGCTGGCCACCATAAGCTAGGCCACAACGGAACCAGAGAACAGAAAGCCGAGCATTCGTCACCACTCACACGATAGTTCAAAATTCCTCTAAATTGAAAACTTTTCTAGTCTTTGAGTCCTCGCCGCTGTCTCCGAAAGTCATCCAGCGCCACTCATAGCCGCCGGCCTCTGTTTTCAAACTTGCACCGATTGTGCTCTGTTCTACTCTGTTTTTTTTTTTTTTGGCCGAGTATTTGGTGGAAGCTCAATACTCACCAGAAATACTTCCAGAATCCTTCGTCGATCTTAGTTGGTGACCGGTAATCGCTTCATCAAGTGGGAAAAAATATTCATCTAAAGCCAACTTGGGAAATTGCGAAGAGCTAGGTCGTCCTAAGCTCTTACGTGCACTTTTTGTTATTCAAGTGGGTGGATTTCCGATGCCAAAGACAGTGCCTTGGACTGCGGATGAAGTAACTTGAAGAGTATTGATGTTTCTAATAACAATTCTGGTGGTCACCTACCGATTCAATTTGGAAATTTGAAAATGATACTTTTGATCTGTCATGGGACTCAATTTCTAGTCCTAGTCCCACTACGGTGAGGGAGCTATATCTCTGAGAGAGTTGCGTCTCGAAGGTACGAATTAAGTGGGAATATTTTCAGAAAAGATCAGCTGGCTATGTATTTGTTATTTTTTTCATTGTCCTTTTGGTTTAGATGGTGTCATGTATATTTGTTATTTTTTTTATCGTCCGTCAGATATATACTTAGGTATCCAATACTGTTACCATACTCTTATGTCTACGTCGTTTATCAAATCATTTGAATGAGCTAGCAAATAGAAAAACAATATTTACATTGATCGGATTATGAGCCGTACGGTGTTCCAAGAAGGACCATGCTTCTTCGATATTCTATGATCTATGCACCACAATTCTTAAAAGTACTTTGATAAGGATTTTTTTTTTAAATAACAATTTTCAGTCCTTTCAATGTACACTTGTCATCATTCTCCACACCACAAATCTTAAAAATTAATCGTTTCCATTTCCATTCTCTGCAAGGATTTTTTAAATTAACTTTGATAAGGACCTGATCCAGTATGCGCAGCTTCTCTCAAGTAGCGACGCGGAGTTCCCCATCATAACTTCGACCTTGTTTGGTCAAGAACACTTTGGTTCCCCGTCTTTGACGTCGTCGTCTCGACAAGATGAGGCGGCGAGATCATCTAGTTATGATTTTCAGGGTGTTGAAGAAGAATACAAGCCTGGTGACCGAAGCAAGTGAAGAGGAAAGTGCTTTTTTGTTTGTCTTTGGAAATATTTTTTGGTCTGGTTTATATTGGAATGACGCACAGATCCAAGCCTCTTGTGCTGCGCTTGATTCTGGGCGTTAATTGTTTGTGTTTCTTACTTGAAAGGAGCGGGAAAGATTATCATTGGAGTATGTTTTTGGCAATCATCGAAATTAGCATGGAGTGTTGTGTTTTCCTCTATTTCTAATCGAGCGCAGCCTCCGATTGCTGGCTCCTTCTAAAATTTTGTGTGCACATTGCACTAACAAATAAACTCGTTAATAAAGCTCTCACCCTCCTTCGCTCCTTTTAGCCTCGCTAAGACGCAACGCTTTCTCCGCCCATCGCTGCTATACTTGTGGTGAAAATAGTATCGAAGTCCTCAAACTTTTAATTAGTGCAATCGAATTTTAAAATATTGTATAATTATAATCATTAATTTTTTTTATTAGCTCCGTACAATTTGAGTATCCAAGAAATGTTTGAAAACTTTTTTTCAAGGAGATGTGATGGCAAGTGACTACCTGATCAGAAAAAAGCCCACAAAGCAAAGATAAGCAAATACTAAAAATTCAAGACAAGAAAAGAAACAGCTTCGGTTGACAACGTTTGGGGGATGCGGGCTTGAAGGGGCGACGCCACCACCTCGCATTCGATGTCGAAGGTTGACCACCCTTATCAGTAGTTGGGCGCCTTGGCCCTTTACAAAGTTAGAACTAGGCCTAGACGTATACGTATAGAGTAAGATGATGAATGAAAACATACTTTGATCGGCATGATAGGCACACGTTATGTCTGCAGCTTTTTATTGTAATCAACATGGCCACCTCTGCTCGGACTAAGTATTGTCCGGACTGGCCAATTTGGTTTGACTCTTCGAAGTGTTGGTCCAATTCTTAGTTCTTAAAAGTAAAATCGCGTTCAAGTGGTCCGATTCTCAGTTCCAAGGAAGAGCCAGGCCAAACTGAATCGATGGGACCAGATAGACTATATATACTTATACTTATTATTATTATTATTATTTCCTTAAAAAAAAATCAGTAATATTTGAAACTAAATACTATTTCGTCTAGTGACATTACAAGTTGTAGTACAATGACTCTTTATTTATCATTGCTTCCGTCAATATCTTGAGATTTGTCATTCTCTTTTATTATGTTTGGATACTCTTTAGTGAGAAAAAAAAGTGATATGTTCTCGATCCTATCCTTTCGATTTCCGATTTCATCTTGGAATCGGACCAAACCAGGAATTGATTACTCATATTGGACACATACCAACTCAACCACGCCCAAGCTAAAACTTTACAGCCTCCAATAGTGCAAGAAATAAAAATGGAAGATGAATCTCTATTTTTTTAAGGTGCTTCCAATTGTCGATACATTAATCATAAATTTGACAATTAGCGTTATGAATATAAACTAATACTTTAGATTGAAAAGGCATTGCATGATGGACAGAGCGGTAGGATTGAGATATAGATCGTACAAAATAAATTTCCCATGATCAAGTTTTATATGACTCGTGGAGTATGACGCCACCCTCGATACTTTACTTTTGATAGTTTGCACCGGGGAATGCAATAAGTGATTTGTGGAAAACTCTTTTGTATAACACGTTCGAATCAAGTCTATTGGGCTAAGTAAATAAAGTTGATATCTCTAATGTTGAGTATATGTCACGTCATATCCTTTGGAAATGCTCTATCGTCGGAAGCTACATCATCACGCTATCTTTTGCATGTACGCATGCACAAAGTGTCGTGGGCCTCACCCCCACTTGCCCCATAAAGCAAGTCTAAGTGGGCCAGGTAAGGTCGTTCAAAGCCCACTGAAACTCAAAATCTTTTGGCATGCAGCCATCATGAGTAAGCTCACTTTCCGCGAGAGAGAGAGAGAGGGGCAGCTTCATTCTTCCACCGTATCCCAATCTTAAGCTAAACTAAAATATGATGCTTAACACATGTGGTATGTAGATTTCTCTCCGAACATCATCCATTTTTCTGTAACAAAATAGCCCACTTTAGAGAGGTATAGATGTGAACGCGAGTTATAACCCGGGTACATAGATCAAATATTGAATTATTTATACTTACTAACCGAAAAAATTGTTTATACTTGATGATGTGGGAGATCGAATCTGTGTTGAACGCACGTATGAATCCACTTCGTAACCACTAAATCAACTCCACAAGGTTTATATTGATATCCATCCACACAGTTCATCTATTTGCTCAATCATTATTTTGAATTTAAATATACATGTACTTTAATGAGAATACGCATAATTAGTGTATTGAAAACCAAAACATTTCCCTTTGAAATATGGTTTATAAAAACTTTAGAAATACCCATCAAAGAGACCCACGAGAACAGGAGAGTAAACTAGGGATTTTTACCGTTGACGATCACGGATAAGAGTAGTTGAGAAAGTCGAAATCGGGAACATAATCTGTTAATGACGTGACCATCCCTAGAGAAACTGCAGTGAGAGGGTGCGGAATGAGAAGGTTCTCCCATAGTTATCACGAGTTGCAATAAGAATAACAACGAAGAAGAGGTCAGCTGACCATCGCGATGTCAAAATATGTCCAGTCATCATCCTTCTGCATATATTTAGAATTCTCAAAATGCTAAAATATTTGATTTTATCGATGATATCATTCTTAGACCCATCATGTTATAAACCAACTTCTTAACCCATAAGTGTGTTAAGTGAGTTATAAATGAGTTAATTATATTGAGTAAATTTGTTATAAATGGGTTTAAACACAATATGTGTGTTAAATGGATTATAGAAAGGTCATAAATGGGTTTACAATTTATTTAGACTTAATTCATTTCTATGATTCTCTCTTCAATCTTTCTCACATTCACTTAATTTCGCGTCCACTCACTTGACACTCTTACCTCGGTTTGGCTATGGATTTTCATAGGTTGGGTTAAATATGGAGGTATTCTTAGTAAAATGAGTCGGATCAAGTATGAGTTGGATGCGGATAAGTGTAAGTCACTATATTTGCATTGCTTGGAAATTGATCTAAATGGTTTTATTTGGATCGGATCATTTATGACTTAACCTAAACTTGATCCAACCCACTACTTGACGGGTCATTACTATAGATTTTGTATTGATTGCAAGCTAGCAAAATGAGTATTTCACCTCTTCAAGCAATCCAACTCTATCTATATAGGTCAAGTCTTTGAAAATGAATACTTAAGCTAGTCATCATATTGGGTGTGTGTTGCAATCAAGGAAGTACCAACACTTTTCAAGAGCTTTCATGTCATGTTGGACATTCTCTGATATTCTTCAACACTCTTCGACACTTTCCAACATTCTTCGATACTTTCCGACACTCGGTCAACATGTGACACTCGGTCAACTCTCCACATTTGAATATGGAATTCCGACACGCGAGTTCAAAATTCTGACACGTGATTTCGATATGTATGGAATCTATTTTAAAAATTTTCAATAAATGAGGGATTAATATGTAAATATGTAAAAAAAGTAAAAAACAATAAAGGGTAAAAGAAGAAAAACCTAATATTCTCTCTCTCTCTCTCTCTCTCTCTCTCTCTTTTCTTACTCATTTCCTGACACACAATTCATCTTCCAAGTTTGTTTTTTCTCTTCTTTTTCGACACATGAGTCTATAATGTGGATTGTTTGTTTGTTTTTTTCTCCAAATTTTATGGGTTATTGGAATGGAAATAAATTTGTCAAATTGAAACAATGGATGATATTAACAAATTGTGGATTAATATTTTTAGTGTAAATTCATTATAGACTCTTTTATTATTATTTATTTATTTGTGAACTTGAATCAAATTATTTCAATATATACAACGTGTTCTAACGTGTTGAGATTCTCTATTTTTTGAGAAGCAATATGTTGATATGTCATATCGTATTATGTTGTGTGTCAGTGTTGGAGGCATTGAACTAGTGCACTACTTGGCATTATATGTAATGATCATGGTCGACCGATTTTGGGCCAAGCCCCAAAGAAGAGCCCTCGAGGTGGTAATCGTTTTATAGCTTGCGACATTTTGTATCACTCGACAGCTTCTCCTATTTCATGTACGAGGTGGGACGTTACAGCCTCTGCATCAATTCAAAATTTTATAAAAGTCTGAGTTTAATAAGTCCACTTGAGCCCAACAGCCATTCTAGGTAGCCTTTTTGAGATAAGGAGACAGTAGTAAAGGCCCATAGATACTATCACATGATCCAACATCCTATGTCAAACCACCGAAGATCCGGGGCTTTGCCTCGGGTCCTCGTAAAATTGAAATATTTAATCTATAACGTTTCTAAATATCAAACTACCAGTTTTCTCACCAAAATAAGAAATAATTAATTAGTCATGTAAGAAATTGTTTCATTAAAAAAATTTAAATAAATAATACTATGAGAATTATGATGAATCAACCCTATAGTCTGTTCTATATCGAAAGACACCCATGCTTGTTGTTAATACATTTGATGATAACATGCTTTAAAGAAATTGAAAAAACCGTAATATATAGGGAAATTATGTAATTAGTCTTAAACTTATTGTACGGAGGTCAATTTAGTCCTAAACTTTTGCAGAAATTTCAATGTAGTCATTTTGACCAATTTTTGCTGAAAATCGTCGATGTGCGGCGTGCCATGTCGGACAACAAGCGATGATTGAACTACTACGTTAGCGATTTTCAACAAAAGTTGATCAAAAGAACTACATTAGAATTTCACACAATTCATAACTAAATTGGCAAAATGAATTAGTTTAGAACTAAATTGGCATTTGTACAATTGATTTAGAAAAAATTGGGTTATTTTCCCTATTTCGGCCAAGGTGAGGCTGACCTTGTAGTGGCCCAGCAAGGAGCCTCACCGAGCCACCACAAGGTTGATGCCATTCGACCAAGGCGAGGCTGACTTCTTGGTGGCTCGGCCAAGGCGGAGCCTCGCCTAGTTGCTGGAGAGGCTTGACCAAGGAGCTTTGACCTCGCTGGGGGCTGGTGATGCTTCAGCGAAGTTGGCAGCCCTTGTTTGGGTGGTCACTGGCCATCTTGAGGTTGGGTCGGCGACCGGCTAAAGAATGAAAAAGAAGAAAAGTAAAAATGAAAAGAAAAAAGTGAAAAAAGAAAAAAGAGAAAATATAATAAAAGTACTAAAAAATAAAAGAAATTTTAAGTCACAAAAGAATTTAAGGATCATGAGGTAGTCGATTTTTTCTTTTTTAATGAGATCATTGAGTTAATTTCTAGTAGAAAGGAGGGTACAACCCTTTACTTCCTAACAAGCACGTTAGATTTGGAGCCCAACTCCAAAGGAAGGGCATTTTTGGGGACTAGCCTGCTTCCCATTAGTCAATAGGGCAATTCCTCACGACATTAATGGAGCCATTGAAAGGTGACTAAAACACCAGAAACTATACCAGATGTATTTTCATTTTAGAAATAAAAATTTAGACAGTTATTAAACACTTTCAAATGCTTAAAAATTCGTCCAAGGAATAAAATAAAATAAAATAATTTTTAAAATAGAAATTATATCTAAGAGCAAAATGGTTATCAATAACACCCTAAATGACCTCTCTCCCTCCCTCCATCTCGCCTTCTTTCATCCTCACTCAGCTATGAGGGTTTATTTCAAACGATAAAGTATTTCATAAGCTCCGTCTAATTTTTTTTTTCTTTTGTCGAAAGCTCCGTCCAATTAGAATGACTAAAAACGTTGACATAACATAGTGTTTAGTTCTTTTAGGAGAAGTGACGCCAAGTGAGTATTTTATTGGAAGAAAAAAAAAGCCCAAAATTTGATAACGACCATCCTCGCAGATGTGTAGGTCCTTTACAAGGTCAGAACTAGACCTAGACTAATGTATAGAATTGCATAACGAATGATAACAAATTTATGTCCGCATGATAGGCACGTGTTATTTTTAAATTTTTTTTCTCTATTGATAAAAGGAGGCACGTGGGACTGCCTCCTTCAGGCATTACCCTAAAAATCCCACACTCGCTGCATATGTGATCATATTTCGAAACAGAATTCACCTTTCTCATGAGGTTGACTTGGACTAATGTCCGATGAACCACGCCCAAGCTAAAATTCTATAGCCTTGAATAATGCATAAAATAAGAAATGGAAGAGACATATCTCACAGTCAAGTTTCGTTGATTCGTGAAGTATGACACCACATTTCATATTTTATTTTTGATATATTGAACTTGGAATTGTTAGAACTAGTATTAACACCTAGAGGGGGGGTGAATAGGTGTAGAGGAATTTTACGCACGATTAAAACAAAACTTTAGCAATCTATAAATAGAGAGAGTGGAAAAGATTGCAGACACAGTTTATAGTGATTCGGTTTTAGACAAGCCTACGTCCACTCTTCAGGCGATCAGTCAATAGGCTGGATTCCACTATAAGATTAAAGGTGATTACACATTCTTGAGTGTTAACACTCGGTGATGATGAATCTCATTGAGTCACTCTTCCTGGTAATTCATTATGACCTCTCAAATTCGCACTTTAGACAACTGAAGAACAGAATTGCACTTTGGAATATGTTTATCCTATCTATCTCCTAGGTCTCATCCTATCCTTATATACTCTCTAAGCCACACTCGACCGTTGGCTCTTCCATTGAGAGTTTAGTCTTCCCTTTCTTGGATAGACTTTATAAGGTAAGTCTTTTTGACCGTTGGAAGTAGATCAGATCCCCTTGGATTCTGCTCGCCCATACAATCAGAATCCGTGTTTCCATAAGTACTCCATTCTTCTTTGGAAGTTGTCCTTTAATTGATCCTGCAATCAAATTAATATAACAGAATCAATGTAAACAAGGTAAATGAAATACTTGACCGTTGGTGATCAGTTCCTGAAGTTTTATTCTGAGTCTACTTAAGATTTCAGTCTGGTACAGTCAGACTCAGAATCTATGTTTCTTCAAGTCTTTCGTCTGGTACGGTCAAACTCAGAAACACTGTATGTTTTCCTTTTGCCATTGGCAGACTCAAAAACATACACCACCCTATGGCTTATTCCTTCTGGAGATATGTATAAATACTTATATAAAATGATTTGTTAACATCAAAACTAGGAGTTTTCAATAGGAATGTTTCAAGAGGGGGAGTTAGTGAAAGTCAAATGCTCAGCTTGTTAAAAAGTCAAGAACGAAACCTTAGAGCAAATATCGAGTGACATGATTGGCTTAAAACGAGGTCGAATTTATCAACTTGCATCGTACATTTGACCATGAATTGGGGAATGCAATAAGTGATACTGTCGAAAATTATTTTGCATAATACGTCTGAATCAAGTCTATTAGGCTTAAGCAAATAAAGTTAATATCTCTACACGTTGATGATGTATCATCCCTTCGTCTTTTACACGCACACATAAGTATTGTGGGCCTCACCGCCACTTGCCCCAGGAAGCAGGTCCAAGTGGGCCACGCTGGGTCGTCCTACGCCCACTACCATGAGTAACTCGCTTTCACAGAGAGAGAGAGAGAGAGAGAGAGAGAGAGAGAGATGTAGCTCTTACACTGAATCCCGATCTTGAGCTAAATTTATTATTTAATACTGACAACACGTGGAATGCAAATTCAGTATTAGAGTATCATCTAGTTTTCTACGTGGAGAAACCCATTTTTAGTAGATGAATTCTGGACCCATATAATTCCATCAACCTTATGAATTATATGAGTTATAAGTAAAAACCTGAGTAGATGAACCAAATGTAAATTACATTTGTATTTGATTGCGTGAGGGATCGAATCGGTGTCGAACGAAGACTTTACAAGTCCCAAGCGCATGATGTCTTGGGCGTGTTGGACTAATACGATTAGAATTAGTTATAATGTATGTAGGCGTTTCTCTTTGCATACGTCCACCATCAGTTACAAATTGTTTACTTGTCTCATGCTCATTCTGCTGCTGATCAAATAATGGCTCACGATACTCTTGATGTTTGCTGCACAATTTGTTGATTATCACAATCTTTTACCTTGAAGAGTAATCTGAGATTTTACGGTAGTTGAGAAAGCCGTAATCGTAAGCATAATATTATGTTGACATAAACATCCATAGAGAAGTGGAAAACAGAGTGTACAACATGAAAAAAATTCACTTCTCAGGTGACGTCCAAATATGTCCGATCATAATCCTTCTCAGCATATATTTGGGAATCCCAAAAGGTCAAAAGATTTGGTATTTGTAGTATGTCATCTATAGTAAGTATTATTCAGTTAACCAAGACAAGTTGGATTAAGCGAGTATAATGAGATGGACTCCCACCGGTCACAACCTCTGGATTAATTCAAAATCTTATAAAATTTAAAGAAGTTTTATGAGACAACTAAAGCCCAACGGCCTTAGGCCCTATTTGGCTTAGCATTTTGAAAGGGCTTTAAGGCTCTAAAGGCTCTTAGCTAAATGCAAACGCATTTGGTTCAATTTTTTGAACGATTTTGGTCAGATGCAATTGCATTTCCAAAGGGTTCTAAGGGCTTTTAGCTCAAGGTAGGTTTGGAGCTACTTTAGCGAGTTGCACATTCGAAATGCAAGTTGTACTGTTCAGCAGGATACTATTCATCTTCTTCGGAAAAGTGAATCGAGGTTGATGACTGCCAACTAAAGGATTGTCGGCATCGGCGACCGCCACCTACTGTTGCATGGGTTGTGGTGACCTTAGGCTACTGTTGCATGGGTTGTGGTGACCCATGCAACCGTTGCCGTCGCTTGGGTCGTGGCAACCTAGGCAACCACTGCTTGAGGTTGCCGGCTCTCGGGTGATGCTTGGGTTGCATGAGGTTGCCTAACCTCAGGCAGCCTCGCCTGAGGTCGTGCTACCTTAGGCAGCCTCGCTTGAGGTTGCGATACCTTAGGCAAGGCTGTCCAGCGGGTAGATTTGACCATCGGACAACCAATGGCGACCAAAAAAAAAAATTAAAACTTTTTTTTTTTATAAAAAATTTAGCAAAAGTCCTTTGTAAAATGTAGTTTTTATCAAACAGTATTTAAGCCAAAGTTGTTCCACAATATAATTTAAAATTACAATTTATGAAATGCTATTTGCATTTTTAAAAACCCTTTTAGCCCAAAAATATTTGCATTTTTCCAAAAACATTTGCCCAAAACTGAACCAAATTGAGCCTAAATAGCCTTTTGGAGATAATGAGAAAGTAGTAAAGGCCAATGGATGCAATCTCATAACCTATCATTTTATGTCAACCAACTAGGACGATTCGGGTCGGGGCTTTACTTTTGGACATGTTCTATTTTAAAGAAATGATACTATGAGGATGATTGATAAGTTGATCCTATAGCATGTCCCATCTCAGCAAACTTCCGTAGAATTCTTTGAAAAGCCCATGCTTCTTGTTAGTATATTTCATGAAAACGTGTTACGACAAAATTGAGGAAACCGTTACAGAGTCAATCAACTACCAGCTTATCCCACAAATAATTTAATTTCAAAAATTGAAATTACAAATTCTATAGTCAGACAACCATCTAAGTTTCTTTCCTAATTAGTTCACATCTTTGAATTTTTTCTATCTCTCAACTGATTTATTTAAATATATATATATATATATATATATATATATATATATTCATATGCATATGAGTGAATTTTTGTACGAGATCTTAATAGGTATGACTTTGTATGGCCATGGCTATTAATATATGTATCAGTTAAATTTCAGCTTTTTCTTAAATTACATGCGAAATGGAAACTTAAGGAGAAGAAGAAAGAGTAACTTGTTTAAGAGGAAAATTACACAGTCCCTAAATTAATTGTCTAGTCCAACTTTAAAATGTAAAGTATAATGTCATAAACTATCTTTAAAACATTTCAAATACTTATACACGTGCAAATAATTTTAGCATTAGCATCAAATGTTTGTCGGTAAAATATGTAAAGTGTATAGCATTTCATTTTAAAAGAAAGTATTAAAAAGGATAAAAAAGATAAAATATATCAAAAAACAAATTCCCCTAACCAATTCAAACCAAACCCACAGTGGGACAAATAGGATCTAGATTACAACGAACACTAATAATAAAGAAATGAGGGTTGAGATGGGTGAATCACGTAAGATGTGACATGTCACTATTAAGTACGTGCCAAGTGTTACCAAGACAAGGCTTAGTGGAGCTCAAGCCAATTGACTTATAGCTTATAAGCTATAAGCTCCAGCTCAAAATGGTTCATGTGAATGTGATGCAGACAATTATCAATCACTAGGATTTGCCTCAGTGGCCACCATTCTCACATGGGAAGGAGGAGGTTGGGAGTTGGATTCCTCATCATCTCCTAGAAGGGAGGGGTGGAGACGTTTACTTTCAGGTGTGAGGATAAAAAATCTAAGAGCAAGTTGAGAATTAGAGCAGGAAAAATAAAAAGTGGTGCATATGTTTTCGATTCGAAAAATCCAAGCCCACCAAAAGCCCAACGATGTGGAATCGAGAGGGCTTTTTGCTAACTTTGATTGATATTTTGGTGTACGATGATGATGTTAGGCCAAACTGAGCTCGTTATGCTCGAATTGCAAGTTGGGCTTTGAAAGGACGGAATGGACACCATGCGATGCTGAGCTCTTATTCCTTTCCTTACGCCATTCTTTTGTTAATATGAAACTAGGAAACGAGCTGTGTTACTGTGACTGTGTGCTAGAAAGCGATATTTGAAAGATTAAGTAAAACTATTCTATTAAAAATTATTTGAATACACGACATTGAGAGAAATACACATTCCATAGGAATTGACAAAAAGAAAAGAAATGCAAACAATGCACGCATATGTACATACGTAAAGATAACTTTATTTGAAGATTATTTGAAATTCTTTTGGAAAGTTATTGTAAGGTAGAAAAGATTCAAATTCGAAATTTGAAACATATCATAAATGGCATAAAATTATATATTTACGTATTTGTCTTTGGATATATTATCTATAAAATAAGTAATTGAGGATAGTTGGGGAACAAATGAAATGATTGAGATCCCATAAAAGTAGGAAGCCCTTTACTTTATCAATAGTATAGATGATGTTGTCATAAGTAGACATAAACCCGTGCAAACTAATTTCTTATTGTCATCATAATTGCTGTGTAAAATTACAACATATAACAATATCTTCTATATGAGAAACAGTAATATGTTATATAAATTTCTATATAAAAAAAGTCTTATATGATAATAATAACTTGCACCTAACCTGAATACGTTAATCTCAATAAAAGAATGTGCATGGCCACAAAAATTGCTCCACGATTCCACACTCAAGCGAAAAGTGCATGGATGAGACATGGATGGAGTGATGTATCTCCAAATCAAAATGCCATGAAATGTCAAGTGTGAAGAAATTAAACGATATTGAAATGAAAATATATTAAAAGGAAATTATAGGAATTAAAGTGTAGAAGAAAGCGAAAATACAAGCAAATAGAATGGATAAACTCTTGGTGGACTGTTGATTGTGCATGCTTGTTTGTATCCGTATAACGCGGAAGCCTTTCATGCTATTCCGAATTATTGGAAAAAATAATTCTGGAAATAACAAATTTCTGAAGATCACACTCTAACAATACAGAATCTTATAGGTCGTCACCATCCCTCTTTCTTCTTCGTTGTATAATTGTCGTAACCATCCCCCTTTCTTCTCCATTGTTTGTGGTTCTCCTTTGATCGTTATTCCAGATAAAGGATGATTTTTATTTTGGCTTGATTTTGATGGGTTGATCTTTGGCGGGTCTTGGAAGGCACGACTTGGAAAGTTGGAGTTGTCCTTTAGGAAGTCATGGTGGACGGTGATCAGAAAATGACTTGCAGCATGTTTTGTAGTGACCCTTTTTGATGGTTAATTAAGACCATTATCTACGCTATTAAAGCAATACTTGTTCTTAAGTCCTATAGAACCTATGGCATCTTGCAATGGCTTTGTGTCTATCCTCTTAGTGGCAATCTTTGTATTTCAAGTAATTGAATTCGGTCATTCCAAAGCTTTGATCACTATAAGTGGTATTGGTACAAAGAGCGAAGCTCTTATGAAATTCAAGCATGACCTCACTGATCCACGGCGACGCCTCTTATTTGGAAAACTTCTCTATGGAATTTTGATGATTCAAAACTATCTTTGGTATTAATATATACTGAGATAAGTGCAGATTCTATGATAATCATGCATATATCGATGTTTCCTGAGATGTAAGCAAAGATGAGGAACCCAAATAGTGATAATTAGGACAACAAGTGCAATTTGACTAAGCTCATTATACTCGAATTGCAAGTTGGGCTGTGAGAATGGAATGGACACCATGCGATGATGAGTTCTTGTTCCTTTCCTTGTGCCATTCTTTTGTATATATGACACTAGGAAACGAGCATGTGTTACAAGTGTGCAACAAAGCGATATTTGAAAGATTAAGCAAAATCATTTTATAAAAAATATTTGAATACATGAAATTGAGAGAAATACACATTACATACAAATTGACAAAAAGAAAAACATGCACACATATGTACATATTTAGGGAGAACGATTTTGAAGATTATTTGAAATTCTTTTGGAAGGTTATTGTAGGGTGGAAAAAGATTCAAATTCAAAATTTGAAATATATGAGAGATGGCATAAAATCATATCTTTACGTATTTGTCTTTGGATATATTATTTGTAAAATAAGTAGTCGAGGAACATATGAAAAAATTGAGATCCCATATAAGTAGGAACTCTCTTTGCTTTATCAATAGTATAGATGATGTTGTCATATAAGTAGACACTAATCGTGCAAACTAAGTTTCTTATTGCAATCGTAGTTGCTTTCTAAAATTACAAAATAGGATGATATCTTCCATGTAAGAAATAGAGATATGCTATATAAAATTCTATGTAATAAATATCTTATATGATAATAGTACCTTTCACATAATCTGAATACGTTAATCTTAATAAAAGAATATGCATGCCCACCAAATTAGTAGTAAGTAAAAAATGTCCCTCCCTCCCTCCAACCCCTTGACAAAATCAATGAAGTATAAGCCAATCCAAGCTTTAGACTATTAGAGAATGATTGAGATTGCTTCGCAGTTCCACACTCAAGCACAAAGTGCATGAATGAGACATGCACAAAGTGTGTGAATGAGACATGGATGGAGTTATGAATCTGCAAATCAAAATGCCATGAAATATAAATTGCGAAAAAATGAAAGGATATTGAAATGAAAACATATTAAAAGGAAATTATAGGAAATAGAATGTATAAGGAAGCGAAAATACAAGGAGATTGAATGGATAAATTCTCGTCGGAGTGTTGGTTTGTGCATGTGTGTTTGTTTCCTTATAACGCCTAATTCTATTTTATGCTATTCCGAATTATTGGAAAAAATAATTCTGGAAATAACAAATTTCTGGAGATCATACACTGACAATACATTGTCTTATAGGTACGTAGTGTTGTCACCATCCCTCTTTCTTCTTCATTGTATGGCTGTTGTAACCATCCCCTTTCTTCTCCTTTGTTTGTGGTTCTCCTTTAATCGTTATTCCAGATAAAGGATGATATCTATTTTGGCTTGATTTTGATCAGTTGATTGTTTGGCGAGTCTTGGAAGGCACGACTTAGAACTTTTGGGGTCGTCCCTTAGGAAGTCATGGTGGACAGTGATCAGAAAATGACCCGCAGAATATTTGTAGTGTTCCTTTTTGATTGTGAATTAATACCATTATTTACGCTGTTAAAGCAATACTTGTTCTCAGGTCCTATAGAACCTACGGCATCTTGTAATGGCTTTGTGTCTATCCTCTTATTGGCAATCTTTGTAATTCAAGTAATTAAATTCGGTCATTCCAAAGCTTTGACCACCGTAAGCAGTATTGGTACAAAGAGGGAAGCTCTTATGAAATTCAAGCATGGCCTCATTAATCCATGATGACGCATCTTATTTTGGAAAACATCCTTATGGAATTTTGATGATTCCAAACTATCATTGATATTAATATCTACTATGATAAGTGCAGATACTGTGATAATCATACATATATAAATTTTCCAGAGATATAAGCAAAGATGAGGAACCCAAATAAGCTTGCATAAGAGACAACCAAAAAGGGTTTCACTGTTCATCTCTCTCTCTACTCTCTGAGCTCCCACCATCCCAGCTTTGAGCTTGGTATCGACGCCTGCTTGCTCCGGCGAACACCAAGCTTGGGCGAGAGACTGAACAGAGCTGCCTCTATCTTTCACTCTGCTCTGGGTCGGTTTTCCGCCGGAAATTGCCATCTCCAGCGGAAAGCACCATTTGGGCCAGAGTCGCCCCATTTGGACATGAAGTCGGGGTTGCCTCCACTTGGACGTGAAGTGAGCAACAGCCACTGGCTTCTGCTTCGGTAAGGCTTCAGCTCCTTCAAAAATTATTGCAATGGAGAATGCTAGATCTGGTTAGCTGGGCTAGGTTCTGCTGGAATTATGAATAGGAATGCTGCTGTTGTTGCAAAATCCCAATTGGGATTGGGGGGAGGTCGCCATTGCAGCCGAAGTAGGGCTCATTCTACTCGTTTTACTGATGGGGATTTGAGGAGAGGTAGGAATTTAGGCCAAAACTTTGCTGGTGTGGGAATGGACAGCAGACCTGAAACAAATGTTGCTGGTTCTAGTCAAGACCAGTATCCCATTACAGCTGAGCAAAGGCAGGGATTATTGCCCCAACGTGTTGGAGAATCAGTTGCAGCCACCTGCTCTTGGGCAAATGTAGCCAAGGCTGCTGTGCAAGGATATTCCCTTTCCTTCATTGAGCCTTGTACTATTGGGAGTAATGTAGTTCATTGTTCTGAAGAGGATCTCGATGCTGCTGATCCTATTTGGCATAACTGCTTAGTTGGATACTTTGTTGGGAAGAAACTCCCATTTAAATTAGTTGGACGGCCCTCAAACACCTTTGGGGCCAACACTTATTAGAGGTCAAAGCAAATGACCAAGAATTCTATTTTTTCCATATACCTGACCCTGAGTTTAGGCGAAGGGTAATTGAGGGTGGTCCGTTGACAGTGGCACGTGTGCCCTTAATCCTCCAACAATGGCACCCCATGCTTGAATTGAAACAAGGAGACCATTCTACAATTCCTGTTTGGATTAGGCTTAAGAATCTCCCTTATGGGTTATGGTCAGCGAAGGGGATTAGCAAAGTAGCTAGTGCTGTTGGACGCTCGCTCTATGTAGACCAACGCACGAAAAATCTGAAAATGATATCCTTTGCTAGGGTCTTTGTCGAATTAGCAGCCTCAAAACCCAGCTATGATTCCATTACGGTCTTCATAAATGGACAACCTCGCATTGTAAATGTGGAGTATGAATGGAAACCTGTATCTTGCCACATCTGTGGTACCTTTGGTCATAGGTGCCCTTCTCAAGGCCCCTGCCCAGCTGCGTCTGATCCAGCAAACCAAGCCCCTGTTCAGGCTTCACAACCCCTTGCTATTAAGGAGAGACAAGGTCCCCTTCGCAATGCTGCATCCTTACCTGCCAAGGGGACTAGACCAGCCCTTGTAGAGGAGTGGCAACGTGCCGGTAGCAAACATAACCGCCGAGCTGGAAACAAAGACAAACAGATTGCCACTGTCACCTTGGAAGTTGCTCATCCATCCCCTTTTGACTCAGATGATGACTTGGATGAGGAATCTCCTACTGCTGTCACCTTGGAAGCTGATAATTCTGCTCCTGCTTGGCCTAACCAGCAGAGAAACACTGGTTCGGTGGCTGTTGGTTCTGTCTCGATGGCTGCTGTTGCTGTCATTGCAAGTGCAGCTACTGCTTCGGATGCTGCCACTACAGGGTATGGTGTTGCTGCTGCTATGGGGAGTCCAGAAACTGGTGCAACTGCTGCTGATGGTGCAGACATTGCTGCTGATATTCCTGTCATTGATGCTGCTATGGGTCCTGCTGCTGGTTCTGTTGGTATGAGTGCAGCTGCTGTTGCTGCTGCTGGATGTGCTGATGCTGCCGTTGTTATCCCAATGTCTGCCACATCCGGCTACATTTCTGGTGCTGATGCTGCTGCCGCTGCTTGTCCCAGGCTGGAATCTGCTGCTGGTTCTTTAACACATGTCGAAACTGAGGTTGGTGGGGAGAGCTGCGTGAAGGGCCTTGCTGCTGAACCTCTCAAAGATGGTGCTGCTATTAGACCAGCAAATGAAACTGTTCTTGCTGTCTGTTCAAGTCAGGAACAGAGGCTCGCTCCTGCCCCACATGTATCTGTTCTCTCTGACCTGAAACTCACTGAGGTGAGAGTTGAGCAAGCTAGTAAACTGGGGCTTACCTCTGATTCTCCTTCTAGCAAATACAAAACATCTAAGCAGGTTAATAGATCTGGGCCTTCATCCGGAAAAGCTTCAAAACCTGCAGCCACTAAAAGGCGCTCTAGAAGGAAGTAGTCTGTCTTTATTCCTTTGTACATATTTTCTCATGCCTTTTGGATTTTGGAATATTAGGGGTCTCATGAACCCTATAAAGCAAACGGAGGTTAGGAAGTTTGTGCGCCTCAACAACCTATGCTGTATTGGTCTTTTGGAAACTAAAGTCCCTGTTGCAAGATTTCCCATTATCTCTTCTGGTTTACTCCCAGGTTGAATGTGGGTCAATAATTATGAGTCCTCTCCTAGAGGGCGTATTTGGGTCGGATGGAACCCGCTTTTGGTATGTTTTACTACTTTTGTGACATCTTGAAATTCGAGCCATTTAAGGGATGAATGAACATTAATTTCGCCAATGCATTGTTGGTTGATCTCACTCGGAACTGATCACTTCTGAGATACTGACCTTGAGGGGAAAGGCTACTGAGGACAGAACTCGTTTGACTAAAGAACTTGACCTGGGAAAACGACTCGACCGTGAAACTTGCATAAGGACGATCCTGTAATCATGCAGGCCGATTCCAGGGATGAATAAAAGTCAATTCGTGGGCAGAACATAATGGGACGACGGTTGATTCCGTCTACTGTTATCGAACCCGCGAATGGCCCTATGTCGATCATTGATAATCGTGTACTTAGAAATAAGAATTGATCATTCACAATTTCATGTAGTCAATGATGTCCATGTGTTGAGAAGTCTTGAACGTGAATTGGCACGAGTCGGTTACGCGTGAATCCTCGAAACCGCCTGTCAGTCTGAGTAGTACCAAAATGGCATTTGAGCGAAATTGACATGGCATGAGAATCCAATATTGGACTTAGAATTTTCGGGAATGTTCGAGAAGGACTTTTGGACGATGCTTCTTAGACAGTCGACACTGCCGGTTGAGCCGAGTATTTGGAAAAGGGATTTTCGGACCAAGAAAATGAGCCTACGAGGATGTGGGCCGGGCAAGAACAGTGTGGGCCTCACGCCCAAGGTGGGACAGCCGCCATGGAAGGCCCGAGGCAGGCAAGTGAGCCCGTTGGGCCAAATCGACAATTTACCCTTCCGAGCCCATTGTCTAAAACCGAGCCGATTCAAGCCCAATAAATTCTTGAGCCCATTCCTATTCATTTTCAAGCCCATTTCCTAGGCCCGTCCTCCATTTTCAGCCCAAGGACAGATTGGGAAATGTGTAAGGTGGAAATGACCAAAATGCCCTTGGATATTTTGAAGAAAAGTCAAAAGGAAGAGAGAGAAGATGAGGTCATTGTTTGGCAAGTGGGGCAAGCATTGATGGCCTTGATAAGGCTTATCCTTCAGCCTTCACTTCACTCTCTCTCTTTTCTTCATCTTCTCCAAAACCGCACACTTCTCTCCCATGGTTTTCCTTCCTTCCTTCTGTTTTTCAGTTTGACCTTTCACCGAAATCTGAGTTTTTCATTGCCTTCCCGTTGGAATCTCGTCTCGTGCCACCCACCGTTGTGTTAAGAAGAGAATTTCCGTTTAGTTAGAGTCGGCCGATTGCTGGAAAGAGCCTCCGGCCGTCCCGTATTCCGGCCGAAAGCCGGCTGTCGCCGGACCGTCACTATTCCGCCTGTAGCAACTTTGTTCCGCCTTTTCTTCCGTTTCTCTCCATTTCCGGCCAAACCACCACCCATCCCAGCCACAAGTGGTTCCCCCTCGACCCCCAGGTGCCGCCGATCGCTAGGCCGTCGCTTGCCGGAGCTCCGGCCAACCAGTTCAACTCCGATCAGCCACTTTCCTCCTGTGCAGTGTAGTTTTCAGAGTTGCAGAGGGATTCCGAGGCTGTTGCTGCTGTGTTGAGCCCAGGATCGCCTTGGATCGTCGTGGTAGAGGTCCCCGGGTGTTGGGTTCGTCGCTGCCGCCGCGTCCGTGTCGCCGGCCCGCTTAACGGGTGAGTTTAGCTCCTAATCCCTATTTAGTGCCTAAACTTGCTTAGGGTTAGCTTAGTTAGTGTTAATTTTGGTTTAAGGGGTTTAATTAAGTTGTATTAGCCCTAAGATAGGTGGTTAGATAGATGATTAAGATTAGATTAGTTTGATTTTGCTTATTTAGCTTAATTGTGCTTAATTTGGGATTAATTGTGTTTATGTGATTAATTAAGCATGATTTGCTTTAATTGAATTGATTAATTATTTTAATTAATATTTTTTTTAATTTCTGGATTAAATGTTTTAATTAATTGAATTTCGGGAAAATCACTGTTCATAATTACTGTTCACAAGCACTGTTCACGATTACTGTTCACAATTACTGTTTACGGCACTGTTCATCCGGAAGCTAATTTTTGTCTGAATTTGATGTGCTATTGATTGTTATGATTAATTGAAGTGCCAATTGTTAATTATACTCATGATTGATGATGAAATGCGTGATCGAGTGTTGGTTGGATTTGGATTTTGGAATTGTCGAGTGAGATCGCATGACATATTACGTGGGTTATTTGAAATGGCATATCGCATGAGTATGGGTGATGTTGCATTCACGACAGAGCAAAGATATAAATGGATTGTTTGATGATGTGTTGCATGATCACATTAAGAGAGGGAACCCGGCGTTGCCGGAAGACCGCCAATCCTTATGGGGTTGTGTCGTGGCCGTTTGGTCGCCTGACTTCGGTCGGATGCCTGACGGGGGACATGTGACGGGACTGCGGTAGTGGGCGGGTCCTATGTTCCTGTCAGTTGCGGGACTGCGGTAGTGGGCGGGTCCTGTGCTCCTTCGGGAATGCCGTCAGAGGGAAGGGATGACCCCTGACGTCGCCGCGCCTCGAGGTAAAGAGGACGAAGCTGGTTTAGCCAGGAACCGCCAACTATAAGGTTGTGCCGTTGGCCCAGGAGGGGGCGTTAATAATCGGAGCATGTGTGAGTGTGAGACATGAGAAAGTTGTGTGAGATGCTCTGATTATTTGCATGCTCTTAATGTCATGATGATTTGTGGTACGCACGCATGAGTTGACAGTCGTGCAGGGTGTGGCAATGGCCAGGTGAGATCGCTTGTGGCGCGACTCGCATGTGATTGATGAATTGTGTCATCTAACGCCCATGTGCCTTGCTTGCATTGTATGAGATTGGACGCGCAGGGTATGGCATACCGGGTAAGGTTGCATGCGAACCGAATATTGATTGTGGGTTGCCTTGTCTGTTGTTGGCTGTTGTTTGGTTTTGGTTGTTTGTTGGGTTGAGTGAGGGGTGGTTCTGGAGAGATACCCCGGGTTGAGTTGGCGTACTAACCGGGGCTTAGGGGGAAGAACTTGCTGAGATTTTATCTCAACCCGTCGTGGTTAAACATTTTCATGTCTTTAGAATGGCGTATCCGCAATGGAGAATCCTGCCCCCGCTTCTCCAGTGATTGACTCGACGGAGCTTGAGTCCGATGGGTCTGAGTGACCATGGTGTTGAACCCAAGGGTTCTTTGTGTACGGTTGGATTAGCCTAGTTCTTTTTGGTTTGGCTTAGAGGATGGATCGGCCCTTTTTGTCGGGCTTGTAATTTGGAAAACGATCCTCCATTGGTTAATCCAGTAAGATGTATAAATGAGTAGTTGTTGTTGTCATTGCTGTTCATCCCTCTATCCCTGTTTGATTGTTTTTTTTTTTCTGGGGATGGTTCGTCTTCCGCTTGTGCTTAATGAAAGATAAAATGAATGGTCGTCGATGGGTCCTGGGACGTCGCTTTCAATCGACCAAGGTAATGGGGTTGCCGCGAGCTCCAGAGTCGGGGCGTGACAACTTTGACCAATACTAACCAGTTTATTCATGGTGATGCAAAATTTTTGAGCTCAGGGACTACCTTTTCTTTAACGGTGGTCTATGGGGAACATACCTTTGGTGCTCGAAGACCCCTTTGGAGTGAACTTATTAGGATGAGCTATTTTCTGAAGGAAAGACCTTGGATGGTGGTTGGTGACTTCAATGCCATCCGGGATTCTTCGGACCGCATGGGGAGCCCGGATATTTGGTGTCCCGCTTTTGATGATTTTAAGGATTGCCTAGATCAAGCTAAATTATTTGACCTCCGATATGTAGGCTTTCGGTTTACATGGTCCACTTCCTCTGGCCCTCGTAGGAAACAACGGAAAATTGACCGAGTCCTGGTTAACAATTATTGGTGCTCCTCCTTCTCCTTTTCTGAAGCATCCTTCCTGGCTCCTGGCATATCTGACCATACTCCAATGGCTGTGAGAATTCTTTCACCTGGTTCTCGACGAACTCCGTTTAAATTCTTCAACTTATGGATGAGCCATCCAGACTTCCTCATGTTGGTATCTCAGACTTTATGCTAGACTCAAGCTCTTGAAGGGTCGGCTCAAGTGTCTCAATAGAGATGCTTATTCGGACATCTCTATGCGGGCGGCTACGGCTAAAAGTGTCTTATCATTTACTCAAGAAGCACTTCACCTAGAACCTCAAAATAGCTCATTGGCGGCTGAGGAACATTCTCAACGCAAAGACTATTTCGAACTTTGCTCTCTTGAGGAATCTTTCTTCAGGCAAAAATCTAGAATTCGCTGGCTTAAGGAAGGGGATCATAATACCAAGTTCTTCCATCAATCAGTCAATCACCGGCACCTCCGGAATCGTATTATCTCTGTCATGGATAATACCGGACAAATGGTATCAGATATGAAGGAAGTTCAGAGGGTGTTTATCTCTTATTTCCAAGACCTTCTTGCCCCGGCTGATATGACTATGAGGCCTTCTATACAGGAGCTATCTGATGTCATCCGTTCCCCACTCAAGGAAGAACATATTACATTTCTATCCCAACCTTTCCTCCCGTCGGAAATTCGCAATGCCATGTTCTCGATGGCTGGCAATAAGGCCCCTAGACCGGATGGCTATAATGCTGATTTCTTTAAGAAGAATTGGGACAGGGTGGGCCCTTTAGTTACTGAAGCGGTCATGGACTTCCTTGTTTCTGGCTCTTTACTCAAGGAAGTCAACAATACTATCATTGCCCTGGTGCCAAAGATACCCAATGCAACATCGGTGTCGGATTTTCGTCATATTGCCTGTTGTAATACCATTTACAAGTGTATCACCAAGATACTTTCTGCTAGAATTGCCACAGTTCTTCCTGACCTAATCAGTCCGGTTCAAACTACTTTTGTAAGAGGTAGGAGAATAAGTGACAATATCTTCCTTGCCCAAGAACTCTTCAGCGGGTTTCATAATAAGCCTTATATTCTGAAGTGTGCCATTAAGGTGGATTTCTGGAAGGCCTATGATACCCTCGACTGTGACTTTCTAGAGAAGACTCTTCAAGCGTTTGGATTTCCCACCCACCTCACAAAACTTATCATGGCTTGCGTTTGTACCCCAAAATTCTCTATCTCTATAAATGGCAAACTCCATGGTTTTTTCGCTAGTGAACGTGGTATAAGGCAAGGTGACCCTATGTCACCATACCTATTCACTTTGATCATGGAAGTCTTTACTGGGATCCTTGACTCTCATACTCGGCGCCCGGAATTCCGATACCACTGGCGTTGTAAAGCTACACGTCTATCCCACCTATTCTTTGCGGATGACGTGTTCCTCTTCAACGAAGCAAAACTTACTTCTATTTCCTGCCTCCAAGACGGGCTTACTTTATTCTCTACCTGGAGTGGATTAATCCCCAACACTAATAAAAGTGAAGTCTTTATTTCAGGAGGTTCTGAGACCACAAATGAGCATATTGTACAAGCACTTGGCTTCAATCGCGGCTCCCTTCCTGTACGTTACTTGGGTGTACCCATCATCACATCAAGACTAAGCAAAGTGGAATACAACGCCCTAATTTCCCGTCTCACTGCCAGAGTCCAATCGTGGACCCACCACTTCCTCTCTTTCGCAGGCCGTCTACAACTTATTAAGTCGGTACTCCATGCCATCCAAGCCTATTGGGCCTCCATATTTTGGCTCCCATCGGCGATAGTGGACAAGATAGAGCAAACGTGCAGACAATTCCTTTGGAAAGGCCCAAATATGGGTTCGGGAGGTGCAAAGGTGTCTTGGGTTGACATTTACCTTCCTCGTCAGGAAGGTGGCCTTGGCATAAGAAGGATCAGGGATAGCAATAAGGCAACCATGGCTAAACACATTTGGTTGCTATTTACTGATAAAGAATCGCTATGGTGCAAATGGATTCATGCAACATACCTTAAAAGAAAGAATTTTTGGGATGCCTCCACTCCTACTCATTGTTCTTGGGCTTGGCGGAAGATCCTTACTCTAAGGGAAGACTTCCTACCCCACTTCAAGTGGAAGATAGGAGATGGTGAATTAACATCGCTCTGGTTTGATCCATGGCTTCACGTGGGTCCTCTTAACTCAATCTTCTCAAATAGTTACATCTACCAATCGGATCTTCTTAGACATGCGAGAGTAAAGGACCTATTTTCCCCAAAAGGAACTCAATTACTCCAACAGTTAGCCTTGTGGCAAATACCGATTCCCCATCTCTCAAGTGGCCAAGACACCTTCACTTGGTTAGAGGGCTCCTCTAGAACCTTTTCTACAGCTTCGGCATGGCATTCAATACGGCGCACATGCAACCCAGTCCACTGGTCCTCTTTTGTTCGGAACAAGGTGTTGACCCCTAGATGTCAATTCCTCCTTTGGCTTATTACCAAAAATCGCCTACCCACTCAGATCTATCTCATGTCCTTCGGCAGAATTCCTAACTCAATTTGCGCCTTCTGCAACACTGCTCCGGACTCGATCAACCATCTCTTTTTTGACTGCTATATTTCCAACGCCTTGGCGAATTTTTGGGCCGCCAGGTGCAACCTCCCTTGGACCAACTCCACTTGGACGGATAATCTTAATTGGGCCATTAAATTTTTGTCTGGGAAAGGTTTCCACCGGGAGATAGCGCTCTTCTCCTTTGGCTCTCTTTGCTATACTATATGGAAAACCAGGAATGACATCCTTTTCAATGGCCATAACCTATGCATTCCCTCCATGAAGAAATGCCTTTATAGGGCGGTCAAAGACAAAGCCTTAACCTTCAAATCAGTTGAAGACAACACCAGAAATAGAAGGATGCAACGTAGCTGGGGGATAGACCCTCAGATTTTTGGAGTGGAGTCGCCCACTACCTAGTTCAGGATGGCATAGCTCCTCTTAGTTCTTTGGGGTTTATCCTATTTGTATTTTCTTTTGGTGACTGCGGTACCCTTCTACTCTAGTGACAGTATGTCCAAATGAGTGTTTGTCGGTACCGTGGTTTTCCCCCCTCTGTTGTACAGTTTTGTTGGTTGTCTTATAAAAATTCTTACCTTACCAAAAAAAAAAAATGACGCATCGGATTATAAGGAGTGCTTTAAATAAGTGGATCTGACTCAATAAGAAGTAGGCTAATATATAGTTGTGGGCAAACTAAAATGGCGATGCACTGTAATTGTGATACGAAGCCTTTGAACTTGTATATTAGGTAATATATATTTTGAAACTGAAACACTTTAAAACCTTAAGAATTGTTATAAATTGTCGTCGTTTTAACAAACACCTAATAAAAAGCCACGATACCCATTTTCTCATCGAAGCCGCTTTGAGTTTATTATATCGAATGACATACAATTTAATAAATAAGGAAATCAATCTTACTGAAATTCACAATTTTTTTATGGAAAACTTTGTTTTTTTTTTTTGGGGTGGGGGGATTTTGGTGAAAACCGAGGGGGAGATACTTCAAATTTGAGCCAAGTTGGATAGGGACAAGGCTGAAGGCAAGTCGCCTACCACAAAACCATGTCGGGTAGGGCCCCTTGCAAAAGTAGTGAGATTCGATTTCTCATCAACTAGCCATTTATTTCACGTGCTTCTCCAAAAATGGCTTCTCCACCACTTGAGCGATTGTATGTCCCCATGCCATGGATATTTAGGGCTATTGATGTACGATGCGACAACATAGCACGTTAAAGATGAAGAAGAAGACCGACGACGGGCAATGTCTTCATTAGATCACACCCGCAAACATTTTCTATATACTATATTGGGATAGTGAAACAAAATTTAATTTAATATGCAATTTGATCCATAAATTTTTAATTTACTTAATATTGTCCATAGACTTACAATATATGTTCAACTATATCCCTTAAATATATAAAAATATTCAATATTTAAAATAATTTAAATTTGAGAATAACATTGAATATTTTCATATAATTCAGCGATTAAAGTGAACATATATCAAAAGTTCAATGACTACATTGAACAAATTAAAAGTTCAGGAGTTAAAGTTCATGGACCATATGAAACAAATTAAAAATTTAATAATTACATTACATATTGAATCAAGATTTATTGATCATTTGTCTTTATTGTTACTATTAATCATATACACATATACAAAGGAAGATAATTATTTTGCCAATCTATTGAATGAACGTTGAACTTTACATTCTACGTATTTAATGACTATATCCATCCTATAATAAGTACGATGATTTTGATAGTTATATTTATTCTGTTCAAATTCCTAAGTACAACTTTTCTTTCTTAATCTATTCGTATAAATAAATGTGTTATTATAATCACTGATATATCAATTATCAATCCCTTGTGAGAATTCGACTTGAAATTTCATGATCATTTTATAAACTATCCTTCTAGGATACTGTTGTCGGCTTTGGTGCTGTGATTTGACGACCACACATTGTGAAAATTTTAATTTGGTTTGAATTATATCACGGTCTTGATTTTATGTTGACATCTATCTTTTCATGGTCTTAATAAAATGGATTCTCAATTGTTTATTGGCAAAAGGACATAATATGTGTTATGATGGAAAAACAGCAACCTTGTAAAGGAAAAATGCACATTCTATGGTTTTGTTTCATTTGTTTACATCAAAATGTCGCAATCCTTCGTAGAATATCATATGAAAATTCACAATCAATAACATCTCGCTTTTGATTGCAATAAAATCAATTGTAAGATTTCTTAAAATAAACATAAATGCGTTTTAAAACATTTTACCCTCTGAATTTAATGAAAAGGGTTAAGTTTTACAAAACATTGCAAAACACAATTTTTTTTGTTAATCCCGAGATGCTAGGATATTTATTTTGAATTAAGCAAAAATGCCACAAATGCAATTCCTTTTCTTTTTTGAATTCTCACACATTATGCGGTGATCAACTAGTTAATACTAGACACAGCGAAGTGGGTTTTATTTATTTATTAAAATTCACGATATTAACATAATTCTGTTTCACGTACCCAATCGCAAGAGAATATTATTAAAAAAAAATCGATCACAAAAAAACATATTACGAAGAAGAAAAAGAAAAAAGGGTCACCATAGAAATTAGAAAAAATAAAAATCCCTTTTTTACCAGCACGATCGCACCATTGCCCCGCCAAAAGCTCAGAAATTTCCCTTCCCGCCTTCTTTTCTTCACCGCCGCGGCGCCCTGCACTGGTCATGGATTAGAGGGCATTCTCTCTCTCTCTCTCTCTCTGAAAAGTCTGATAAGAATTCGGAGGAAGAGAGAAACTGAGGAGAGAAACGAAGCAATGGGGATACAGGGTCTTTTGCCTCTGTTGAAGTCGATCATGGCGCCGATCCATGCAAAGGAGCTGGAGGGCTGCGTCGTTGCCGTCGACACCTACTCCTGGCTCCACAGAGGCGCCATCTCCTGCAGCAAGGAGCTCTGCAATGGCGTGCCCACCACCAGGTCAATCTCTCGCCGTTTCCCACACAAGTTTTTTTTTTTTGTTCGTAATCGAAAATGGGGCAGTTGGGTTTTCGTTTCTCGGCTCGATGTACATTGCGCATCACAAAAGCAAGAAGCTTTGAGTTATTTTCAATCTGTTTGGAGTTCGCCCCGGGAAAAAGAACCTCTTTTTGGCTACGGGGAGGGGAAATGACGGAAANTGTGGGGTTACTTCTGTTTCAAATAAATGGATCTGACTCAACAAGGAGCAAGCTAATATATAGTCATGGGCAAACTAAAATGGCGATGCACTTTAATTGTGATACAAAGTGTTCGGATTTGTATGTTAAGTAATATATGTTTTGAAACTACAACACTTTAAAATCTTAAGAATTATCAGAAATCGTCATCATTTTAATAGACACCTAATAAAAAGCCGTGATACCCATTTTCTCATTGAAATTGCTTTGAGTTTATTATATCGAATGGCATACAATTTAATAAATAAGGAAATCAATCTTACTGAAATTCACCGTTTTTGTATGGAAAATTTTGTTTTTTTTTGGGGGGTGGGGGGATTTTGGTGAAAACCGAGGAGGAGATACTTCAAATTTGAGCCACGTTGATAGGACAAGGCTCAAGGCAAGTCACCTACCACAAAACCGTGTCGGGTAGGGTCCCTTGCAAAAGCAGTAGGATTCGATTTCTCATCGATTAGCCATTTATTTCACGTGCTTCTCCAAGAAGGCTTCTCCACCACTTGAGCGATTGTATGTCCCCATGCCATGGATATTTATGGCTATTGATGTACGATGCGACAACATAGCACGTTAAAGATGAAGAAGAAGACCGACGACAGGAAATGTCTTCATTAGATCACACCGGCAAACATTTTCAATATACTATTTTGGGATAATGAAATAAATTAGCTCAATATGCAATTTGATCTATAAACTTTTAATTGGCTCACTATTATCCCTAGAGTTACAGTATATGTTCAACTATATTATTAAAATATATGAAAATGTTCAATATTTTAAATAATTTAAGTTGGGTAATATTATTGAATATTTTTATATAATTCATCGATTAAATTGAACATATATAAAAGTTCAGTGACTATATTGAACAAATTAAAAGTTTAGGAGCTAAAGTTCATGGATTATATGAAACAAATTAAAATTTAATGATTACATTACATATTAGGTCAAAATTTATGGATCATCTATGTCATTATCATTACTATTAATCATATACACATATATAGAGGAAGATAATTATTTTGCCAACCCATCAAATGAACATTGAACTTTACATTCTATGTATTTAATGACTATATCCATCCTATAGTAAGTATGACGATTTTCATAATTATATTTGTTATGTTCAAATTCCTAAGTACGATTTTTGTTTCTTAATCTATTTGTATAAATAAATGTGTTATTATAATCATTGATATATCAATTATCAATCCATTGTGAGAATTCGACTTGAAGTTTCACGATCATTTTATAAACTATCCTTTTAGGTTACCGTTGTCAGCTTTGGTGCTGTAATTTGACGACCGCAAATTGCGAAATTTATTAATTTGGTTTGAATTATATTACGGGCTTGGTTTTATGTTGACATCTATCTTTTCACGGTCTTAATGAAATGGATTCTCAATTGTTTATTGGCAGAAGGAGACAATATGTGTTATGATGGAAAAACAGCAACCCCGTAAAGGAAAAATTCACATTCTATGGTTTTCTTTTATTTGTTTACATCAAAATGTCGTAATCCTTCGTAAAATATCGCACGAAAATTCACAATCAATAACATCTTGCTTTCCATTGCAATGAAATCAATCATAAGATTTCTTAAAATAAACATAAATGCATTTTTAAACATTTTACCCTCTGAATTTAATGAAAAGGGTCAAGTTTTACAAAACATAGCAAAACACAAATTTTTTTGTTAATCCCGAGATGCTAGGATATTTATTGTGAATTAAGCAAAAACGCCACAAATACAATTCCTTTTTTTTTTTTTTGAATTATCAAACATTATGCGGTGATCAGCTAGTTAGTACTAGACACAACGAAGTGGATTTTATTTATTTATTAAAATTTACAATATTAAAATAATTCTGTTTCACGTACCCAATCGCAAAAGAATATAATTAAAAAAAAATCGCTCACAAAAAAAATATTACGAAGAAGAAAAAAGGGTCACCATAGAAATTAGAAAAAATAAAAATCCCTTTTTTACCAGCACGATCGCACCATCGCCCCGCCAAAAGCTCAAAAATTTCCCTTCCCGCCTTCTTTTCTTCACCGCCGCGGCGCCCTGCACTGGCCATGGATTAGAGGGCATTCTCTCTCTCTCTCTCTCTCTCTCTCTCTCTGAGAAGTCTGATAAGAATTCGGAGGAAGAGAGAAGCTGAGGAGAGAAACGGAGCAATGGGGATACAGGGTCTTTTGCCTCTGTTGAAGTCGATCATGGCGCCGATCCATGCAAAGGAGCTGGAGGGCTGCGCCGTTGCCGTCGACACCTACTCCTGGCTCCATAAAGGCGCCCTCTCCTGCAGCAAGGAGCTCTGCAATGGCGTGCCCACCACCAGGTCAATCTTCGCCGTTTCCCACACAAGTTTATTTTTTTGTTCGTAATCGAAAATGGGGCAGTTGGGTTTTCGTTTCTCGGCTTGATGTACATTGCGCATCACAAAAACAAGAAGCTTTGAGTTCTTTTCAATCTGTTTGGAGTTCGCCCTGGGAAAAAGAACCTCTTTTTGGCCACGGGGAGGGGAAATGACGGAAATTTAATGCTTCCCATTTGATCTGAGTGATTGGTCAGATCGGTCCTAGCTATTTTTTGAGTAGTGGTATGAGTCGGGTTTTCTTTTCTGGGCTTGATGTACACTGCGTATCATGAAAGCAAGAAGCTTTGAGTGCTTCTCAATCTGTTTGGAGTTCGCCCTGGAAAAAAAAAACCTCTTTTTGGCTATGCGGGTTTAGGGATATTTGAGGGGAGGGGAAATGAAGGAAACTTGATCCGAGTGTTTAGTTTGATCGGTCTTAGCTGTTTATAGAGAAGTGATATGAGTTGGCTCTTCTCATAATTCGGTTGTGACTTGTCCCATCGGCTTTTTTATGCCTGGTGAGCTTGATGGTCTGAATTGATGAAGTTGGTAATGGGTGTTATCAGAAAGTGAGAGTTTTGAACACGAAATTAGATGACCGCCAATTGGTGACTTTTTCCCTTTCGGCTTTATGGTTAAGCAAGAATGTTCAGTGCATTAGTGATTCAGTTGCAAGAGTTATGGTCGAGTTGGGAAGTGTTCGTATGGAGTAATGCTTACAATAAAGACATAAAGTGCTTGGCATGCTCTCTTTTTCCATAGCTTCTGAGAGTTTTTGAAGAATAGAAGCTCCCATTATTTAATCTTCTTGTCAGTGTTCGGTTTTAGCTTGGCTCTGCAGAAAGAGGAGAGCTTCAGAACTAGCACAGCCTCATTGGTTTTAAGTTAGAGAAAACTGAATGCAGTATCTGAGCTTGTGCTTTCCTTTCTGTTGCTTCCTCATTGTTCATTGTTCTTCAGTTTCATGTTCAGCTCCTGCTTGTGAACATTCCTTTGGGATGAAATGATATGTAAAACAGTATTCAGGTTCATTCATGCTTCTGTGGTGGTTAATTCTCAGGCACATTAAATATTGCATGGACAGAGTGAATTTGCTTCGGCATTACGGCATTAAACCAGTTCTTGTTTTTGATGGAGGTCTCCTGCCAATGAAGATTGAACAGCAGAACAAGCGTGCAAGGTATGTTTTTGTCAGCTCTACAGCAGAATCACTATCCTCTGAGCTTGAACCCAAAATATTCAATTGTTTTTCGAATCTGTAGTGGGTTCACTCGTCTACTTATCTTATTGGTTTTATTCAAATCTTGAAACAATAAAGAGTTGTGTGCATCTTTCCTTCTGTACATAGTAGGAGCCTCTTCCTCCCTCAACAGTTAGAGCCTACCTAAAAAGAATTAAAGTTCAGCTAGTCCGGACATTCCTCTTCACTTTTTTATGTCCTAAGTTCCTATATATCCAAAATGGAAGGGCTCAGTGGATGCTATGAGACTTTGTTATCTTAGGAAAGGTCCAAACCTTTTCAAGTTTTGCAATCATGTGTAGAATCACCAAAGAACTAAAACTACCTTGCTTATGTAGGTCTAGGAAGGAAAATCTCGCTTGTGCTATTGAGCATGAGTCAAATGGAAATGGTGGTGCTGCTTATGGGTGCTATCAAAAAGCAGTAGACATCACACCTTCCATGGCACATGAGCTAATTCAGGTATGAATAATATTTTTTGGTCATGTAGTGTGTTTTTAAATCAAATTGGGTTGCCATTACTAATGAAGTTATCTCATCTTGCATGTGGAAGGTCTTAAAGCAGGAGAACATCTCTTATGTTGTCGCCCCTTATGAGGCAGATGCGCAAATGACTTTCTTGGCAGTCAGTAAGCAGGTCAATGCTGTAATTACAGAGGACTCGGACCTTATTCCGTTTGGCTGCCCCAGGGTGAGTTATTCAGTGGCTGCCTCTTGCCATCTCTCATCCGTTACAACACACATCTACTAAGCAAACTACAGTCTTTTTGACTCACTTTATTGAGTGTTTTCACTCAATGTGTAAATTTGATTTCCCAGATAATCTTCAAAATGGATAATTGTGGGCAAGGTGTTGAGTTCAAGTACTCCAAGCTACAACAGAACAGGGAACTCAGTTTTGCCGGATTTACTAAGCAGATGGTTCTCGAGATGTGCATCTTGAGCGGTTGTGACTACTTGCAGTCACTCCGTGGCGTGGGTCTGAAAACAGCACATGCACTCATTAAAAAGTTCAAAACATATGACAAGGTGAGCATACATTTGGTTATATATAAGTCACATGACTGTTCATATCATGATCCCTTAAGAAGAGGCTTTCAAACATCGCATAAGATTTTCTGTTTCTTTCTTTGTAACTCCACATTTATTGGATACAGGTGATTAAGCACTTGAAATACACCAGGTCGGTTCCTCCAAATTATGAAGAACTATTTCATAAGGCGATTTTGACTTTTCAACATCAAAGGGTGTATGATCCAATTACTAAAGTGATTGTACATCTATTGGATATATCGAATGTCACTGATGATGGGCTGGAGTTCTTAGGACCATATCCTTTTTATGAAATCAATCTGAATTGTACATCTATTGTTAAGAATGCTTGGCAATTTGGACAAACCTTAACTAGAAATACATCAATACCGCAACATGTGGCCAGAGGTATTGCAGAAGGTGATCTTGATCCATTTACCAAAGTTCCATTTCAGGTATAATATTTATTCATTGTCTATCTTGATTGTGCACTTGTTTTTTTCCTCCTCTTCAGAATTCTACTGAAGTGACTGAAACTTCTCTTTTCCTTAACATTTGGGAATGTAATCATCATATTTGCCATAAATACCATTGCCTAGATTCCAAATGCCAGCTGATTGAGGAAATATTATAATTTAGAAAAAAGTTCTGTGAGCAGATACAGCATTTAAAGTGATCTTCCGAAAGCTAACAAAAGTTGAAGCTTGAATAAGAGATGTTTGACAAAGTTAGATAATTCAAGGAGACATCTTCCAAGTGAAACATAGAACAATAGCAAGGATAGATAGAACATAAAGATTTTCTGAACATCTTCTCGACCTTCCTGACTAGAAATAAATCCTTTGATGTCATTTACTTCACTTTCTTTTTTCATTTTTGTTTTTGAATGCTTAAGGTTGTGTAACAAAAAACATCGACGATATGAACATTTGTTTTACTGAGGTAAAAGAACTTTTCTTAACGTAGTTGACATGAACCCTTTGGCTGTAATACTGTTATTAGAAAGACACGAGAATCACAGCTGAACTTAGGAATTGAGAGGATATGATGTAACAGTGTAGAATTCAATGCGTGAAGTTCTACTCGCATAAAAGATAGCAGCGATGAGGACTTCCAGTTCTGGAACAATTCCATAGTAAAACTTATAGAGAATGGTTTCATGACACGATAGTAAGGTTTGGGTAGTCCTCTATGACAACATGCTCTTTCTTAATTCCACACACACTAGTATAAAGTTGACTATGATGAAATATGAAAAGCACATGTTGGCAGATTGAGCGGGGCTCTTATTATTACTATGTTTTCAATTAAGTGAGTGGCTGGTAGCATTATCTCACACCCAGATCAAGATAACTGCGTAGTATAATTGATGGACATTTGCCCTGCATAATCCATGTGTTGACGAATGCATTTAAACATGGTTTTGATTTTTTATACCATAAGTGAGATGATCAACGGTGCGTACTCAATAATGCTCGAATGACTCTGCATTTTCTGATTTTGGCAGGGCAGGGATGTTAGTGCCACTGTGATTGACAAAACACATTATCTGAAACTTTTCAAGCCAAAAGGTGAAAAGAAGCTAGACTTACCTGCGCACAAGAATGTCGTGACGGAATATTTTTGTATCCTTTGAAAACCCCATTTTTTGATAATCTTTTCTGTATTGTATAGTATAATGCTTTGCAAAACCTTATTGCGAATGCTTTGTGCAGTTAGATAGTGCTTCACAATATCTTGTCTGAGCAGAAGTTGCAGAAAAATCATGTTGACTGTTGGAAGCGAGGGAGCTTAGTCAAGTTGAAATGACAAGCCCTATCACTTGGTCTGATTGCCACATTGACATGCCTTTCATTTACTTGACAGGGATTGCCAATATCCTAGTCCCTGTGGAAAATAATTAAGAATTTGATGTTTCCTCTTTTCTCCAACCAATCAATCCAGTTGTACCAACAAACGGGAAACCATCAGAGATCACAAGTGTTTCTTAGCTGCTAAGGACTTAAGACTAGTCACAAGCTACACTTTCCACAATTGGGGCCTCTCACAAACTTGTGTGGCTCTAAACTTTAAATAAAGCATGAACAACCCCTCTGCACCTGCAATTAAAGGATAAGATACGTGGCCCTCTGATTGTGGTGGCTTTTGAGTCTATATATTGCTTTATGTTCTGGGCTCTAACATGAGTGGATGAGATGTAGCTTAGAGATTGAATATCTTTGACTGAAATTGTCTTATCTTCTTTAGTACGTATATGCAGGGCCTACATCATGTGTACAAATATCTGATTAAAGAGTTACTTTATATTGTAAGTGGGATTCTATATGGATCGAATCTTTATTAGGTTTCTAAATATAGCTGAATCACAGCATCAGGAAATTAGGTCAGGCTCAAAGAGATCTTTCTTTTGTTCTTCTATGATTTGACAATATGGACCCCTTTAGACATATTTGTGCAAGATCTTTAAAATGTCACCCTCGTTTGGCTTTGGTACCAAAGGTTTCCTTGATCTATTAAGGCTTTGCATCTCTTGAATCAAAGAGGGATTTCAAGGCTCCTCGGCCTACCTCTAATCAGTCAAGTCCAGTGGATAACCTTTCTCAGAGTTCCAGGGAACACAACTCTGAGGAGACTCTGGCTGATATGAACCATTGTCATTTGTCTCAGCGACCCGAAGTAAGCAGATGCTCTGTCCTTCGAACTGCATTTCTTTTTTGGTCTGAATGACACTCCACAAATATTGTGAATAATATTGATTGCATACTTAGTCTTAAAATACACATTCAAAGATAGTTGATGTCCCCAAATTTTCTTCAATTAGGAAGAAGATGGTTTCACACAAGAAGTTCCAGAGGTATCAGAATTGATGGAAAGTGGTAAGCTCAAGCCAATCGTGGCCCTAGGATTCTGATATGCGCAGATATGTTGTCATGAATTGGCTTCCATTATCTACTTAATAAGTTACAAAGTGCAGGTACATTGGATGAGGTTGGAAGACCAGGGCTCTCATTACTACAACAATCTGGGTTTCCGATTCATAAACCTTGTGTATCATTCAAGGAGCATCAACCCAAAAGCCCTATAAACGGAGTCGATGAAAAAACAAGAAAAGAGTGCAAAAGGCCCATTGTAAGGAGTTCCTACTTTAAGCATCAGTTTGTGAATGAAACTGATAGAGACCAGGAGAAAGAAAATACCCCGGTTGGAAGTGACCCCACAAGTGTAGGTGAGACCATAGGTGTGGAAGGAATGATCATAAAAAAGAAGACCTATGCTGACGATACGGTAAAAAATGTAGGTGTAAACAGCAGTGAGGAAAAAATAAGAAAAGAAAACAGGGAGGTTATCATAAGGAGCTCTTATTTCAAGGATCATGCTGCGAAGGAAACTAATAGAGATGACAGAAAGGAAAATATCCTGGTTAAAAGTGATCATCCAATCAATCTAGGTGAGTCTGACTTTATGAAGCGAGTGATCATGAAGGGGAAAACCTCCCTTGATGACATATTGGAGAAAGGTGTAAACAGAATTGAGGTTGAAGCAAGAAGAGAGGACAGAAAGGTTATTATAAGGAGCTCCTATTTCAAGCATCAGTCTGCAAATGATACTGACAAAGATGATGAAAAAGAAAACATCCCAGTTGAAGGTGATCATCCCATCAGTCTAGGTGAGACTGGCTTTTTGAAAGGAAGGATCATCAAGAGGAAGACACCCCTTGATGGCACAGTGGAAAAAGTAGGTGAAGTCAACTTTCTATGAAACTTCCAGCAATGCAACCTTCCTTTATCATGATTTGTTTCCTAAAGTTAGATAGCTTTTTTAACACCTGTGCCCTTTGTTTTCCTTGTCTCAGGAGAGCTCAAAACAAAAGTGTATGCATGTGGATGATTCTCTTGTCGATGATGGTATGTTGTCAACTGAAACTGTGTTATTAATATGAAAAGTTGTTTAGCAATTATCTCGGTTCTTAATCTTAACATACTATCATGTTTGGCATAAGTCTAGATTGATGTTGGTAGATATTGTACAAGATACTACCTTCACAGAATTAAGGATGGAATTTGGAAAGCCATTTATTATCTAATTGATGAAGATGCATGCATTAACATACTGCATTTTCTTTGCAGAGCTAAGCTGAGCTTCTAATTGGTTTGCAACATTCAAGCCTGAGCATGCATTTCATGTTTAGCGCATAATTTGACTTTTTAAAACAGGAAACCTTTTGCATCATTTGGTATTTGAGTGCACATGAAATAAAGTCGACATCATTGGGAAGCTTGCAAAATCTTTGGGTTATGCCATGTATCAAAGGAACCATAATAGTTTGACTCTACATGTTACAATGTATTTTAGCTCTGAAAAAAGGCCTCCTGCTTTAGCAGTGAGTTACTGTCCATTTCTAGGTTCATACTCTGATGAATTGAATTCTAAATCCACGACTCATCTGCATGTACTTCGATTTGAAAGTGAAGGCTCTTCATCAGAGGGTTATTTTAAATGCTTACCATTATTTGGGAGTCCATCTTTTCTTTTGGGTCCCGTGGTGGCCTCTTTGGCTTTTTGGAGACTACATATTTTAAGAGTTCCCTCAGGATGACGTTTGAAATTTGATATATCTCTTGGCTTCAGGTGACTGTGCCCCTGGATCAGACAAGTCGTTCACTGGTTCTGAAGAAAAATTTGGAGCCAACATCTCCCATTTAGGCCGCTATTCTGACATAGCAGAAAAATCACTGGAGAGATTCGTCTCAGTAATATCGTCATTTAGATTCACCGGTTCTGGTTCTCGTGCCAGTGGTCTCCGTGCTCCTTTGAAGGATGTGGACAACACATGTACGAATAGGTGAGAGGATGACAGCAAAGAGATTCTCTACTTTTCCAAACTCTTAGTTGGTTATCCCTCATTGATTTCGTTCAATAGTAGGTCAACTACTGCCCCAGATTTCAGTCAGTTTGCATATGTGCCGAAGAACAGGAAGCCCGTGATTCCATCCCGCAGGAGTTGATTGTGTGCAGTATATTCCGATGTAGATCGTTGCATCTGCTGAAAACCTAGTCAATACAATGGTTGCTGCCGTTATGTTTCCCAGGCATGGCAAATTATAGTGAACATTTGCTTGTGTTTATAAATAATGTGGGGGAACTATACTTGTTCTAATCCTTTGCCATCCAACTGTTATGAGCAGGGCCGATCGAGTAACGTGTTTTGCACGGGTTCAAATCATCAAAAACGTTGCTATCCCTGCGACTTATGTCCATCATCTTCGATACTGTAAATCAAGATGTTACTCCCTCATTTCAAGGCGGTGGAGGGACCACATCGAGGTTGATTTTTGTTTTTTCCCGATATGTGGGTCGATTGATTTTGTGGAAGGCGATCCATCTCATCAGGTCGAACTAGCATTCTAAAATTGCTAGTGACACCTTTTGTTTATATTTTGATTTCTGGATCACTTTGATTGGGATCATCTTTCGGATTTCATTCCGGACAGGCTCAAATACAGAGTTCTGATGGACAGGGTTACATGATCAGTTTTGCTTTCCTGACTGCAAGTGGCAATGTTGGATTCGCAATCACATGGGATTATCCAATGCAATTTTTTCAGGGAACATTTTTGTGGAATGTGTAAATGATCCAGATGACAAGAATTTGCTATTCATTCTCTTTTCCAATTTATCTGTATGCCTCGAGGTTTGTTTTTATCGTATAATTTTTTATTTTTGCCAACTACACTTCGAGGTTATTCATTAAGAAAGAATATCATTATAAGCTCAAATTCATTTTGAACTTGTAAGTTTGTTATATCATGGATTTGGTATAAAGTAGGACCGTGTCCCAAAGTCTTGGATGTTCACCTACCCTCTTGGCCACCCGCGACCTTGGCTTTTTATAGCTGTGTTTTTATGTCTTAAATGTGCATAGTGGATGCTTGATTCGTTTAGAAGAGATGTATTACCCACTGAGCTGCGGTTGTTTACTTTTTTTATATTTTCCAATCTTTTGAGGGTCTTCGGCTAGTGATAAGTAGTACGAGAGTGATAGCGACGGTAGGACTTTTGAGAGTTGGATTTTGCTGGTTTGAAGTTGCATTTTTCAAGTGGAAGGATGGTCATGGCATTCTCCCTTTCTGCTAGGAGTTTGGGTGTGATAATATGAACCATGTTGTTGTACGGTCACAATCCGGTGTGCATGATGACCCCATGGAATTCGGCGCCTGTTGTGGGGGTAGAGCGTGATTTAGTCGAGTTAATGTGAAATTAATTATTGGGGTTTCGGTTCCGTGGTCGAGGTCAAAACGCATGGTTACGTGCGATGAAGGGGGACAAAATTCGTCCCATGATGCATCTTCAAGACGTATGAATAGTCGCATACACCGGGTATTAGTATTACATATGTGTGCACAGAAAAGTCCAAAGACGAGGGGCCGCGAGCAGTCCCATCCCATCCGGGCTCAATTCCAATCTATTGCTTTATGGCTCCACAAAATATCACGTTACGGGGGCATTGAATCGACGTGAGGGTCATGGGGAATTTTTCCCGGATTAAACTGGCCGATACATTGAATCAACCTAGATATGTGTTTCAATTAAGGGTCAAGTCAATAAAGGTCTAATACAAAAACTGCATGAACGACGAATAAAGGCCTAGTTCACCGCACAATCGTCCCCTCTTCACAACGTGTCCATGTTACTAGCAGAAGGTAAGGATATAGCAAAGAAAGAGAAAACTTATCGGGAAAAAAATGAATGAAACAGAGATGGCAAGGCTTGAGCACTGGTTCTGGAAGACGCTGACGGAGCTTTGCCATTTGACGACTCACCAAGGTATAAAGAGAGAAATGACAGAAGTTAAGGTACTGCTGGCCATCGCTACTGCAATCTTCTTCTTTCTTGGGGTCTCCGGGTCATTTAGGAGATGCTGCGGCAACAGTGCATTCGCGATGGTCGCGTTCGCGGCCTATACCCTTATGCCCGCTGTCATTGCGTACTTGCTTGGCCTTATCCAAAACGCTCCTTTCTGCTCACCAGAATTCCCCGTCTGGGCGACTTGTCTGGTGGTGGCTCTCGGAAACATGGATTCCTACACTGCGCACAGCATGGAGGACATTGAACGGTGGAAGTCATTTAAAATTGACTCTGCTGCTAAATTTATCTTGATAAGTTGGGTGATCTTTAAATATGCATTCCTGTTCGGGCCAATAATGTGGATTCTTTTGGTTGCTCTATTCATAAAAGTTGGCGAGAGAGCTCAAGCTTTGATGTTGGCAAGCAATTCTGTGATGCAGAAGGACTCCAAGTTCATAGCTGACTACATGAGCACCGAGCACCAATGGAGCGATTCAAGTGATGAAGATCCTGCTACAATGAGAGGGTACAGATACTTGGTGATAGTGGCAGACGAGGCAAAGGTGCACTCATTGTGTTCAACAGCAAAATGGAGGCGGAAGGCAGCTCTGTGGCTTGATGGGGATGCGCCGCACTATCAACAATCATTAAAGGTGACGGATGAAGTTATCACCGTCGAGAAGGTTTGGAATTGTGAAGGTAGGCTTTTAAGTGTAAGAGGAAGAGACCGGGATGGCCGACTCAAGGACCTTTGCCTGTCTTTTTCGCTCTTCAAGTTCATCTGCCTGAGATTCACTGGCTACTCGTTGCCCCGAGAAGCGCATAGCAAGTTACGGCGCATGATTCAATATATGCTTTCTAAAGAGAATGGTTATGAGCGAGTTTTCCGAATCATCGAAGTAGAACTAGCATTTGTTTTCGACTTATTCTGCACCAAATACCCAGTGAATCTCCGTCGGCGTCATTCAGTGTATAGATTGCTCCCGCTTTCCATTGTGGTTGCTTCTCCTCTGCTTTTACTCTGCCTTGCGATTTCGCTCCGTATGGTGTTAGTATCTGTTCTAATTGTCTTGCTAATTATGTCAATCCTCGCTGTCGAGCTTGCACAGTTTGCCACCATGATCTTTTCGGAATGGGCGAAGGTGACGTACATATGCAAGTACGTGCGCAACGAGTGGTGGCAAAGGAACAGATGTGCTGGGAAGTTGATCGAGATTTTGTGCCGAGTTTGGTTAGTGAAGCCTTGGGGAAGACAATTGCGTCAGTACTCGCTCCTCAAATTATATAGCTATTCTCCATCGAAGTGGATATATAATGGACTCACTGCTGGTTATCTCGACTAGAAAAGGAACGGTCAGAAACAACTTGATCCCACCAATTTGTCCAAGGAAGTGAAAATGGCGATCTCTCGGTCTCTAGGGAAGTATTTGGTGATGGAGCATGCCTCTTTGAGGCGCAACGACTTGTCTGATGAGCTCTCATGGGCATGTAATCTTGAGACTACTACTCATATTATAATGGTCTGGCACATAGCAACCACTTTTTGTGAGCATGAAGTGCCTTGCACTCAACTTTCAGAAGAACAGAGAGACAACTTTGGCTAGCGACTAAGCTACCGCAATATCTTGCTTACTTGGTCGTTTTCGCCCCGAGGTTGCTCCCTGGTCACCCTTGCAGAACCGACTACATATTTGATCGTGCTGTCGGCGAAGCCAGGGAATTATTGGAGGTTCCTCGGTTTCAATGGAAGAGCAGATTCAAAAGCTGAAGACAGTCATCGACAATGAGCAATGCCAGGAAACCATCGTGGGTTGAGGCGCACGGCTATGAATGCAGCTTGTGAATGGAGCAGCGGATAAGTGGCAAATTTGGAAGGTGTTGGCTGACTTTTGGGCGGATATGATGCTGTATGTGGCTCCTTCGAATGATACGGCGGCTCATGCTAAGTACCTCACCACCGGGGGCGAGTTTGTGACTCACGTTTGGGTTTTGGTCTCTCACGCGGGCATTACGAGAGATCCACCTAGTGGTAAGCAATATGATGATCTAGAGAGGAGCTGAACTAGGCCATATCTTATGAAATTATGCTTGACCAACTACTTAAAATATATATATGGTTGTGTATGTTTGTAGCGGTATTGTGATCTTGCATCTATCCCTAGTTAGACTCTAGAAAACTTTCTCGTGTATGATGCGTGACCTCATCTTTTATGTGGTGTAATGTGTGCTTCATCAAGGGTCTATTAGTGAAGACTCGAATTGGTTGTGCATTGCTAAGATTTTATTATGTGGAACATGGTAATGTGTAATGTCTATGTTGTTGTCTGTTCATACTTTTACATGTTAGAGTATACAATGTTATGATCACATAGTAAAAATCCCATATTTTTACTTGATTGATCACTTAGGAAAAGTCTAAGTTCGAGTCCATTAACATATTCAATTGGATACATATTCATTTAAAAGCTTAAGTTAATAAATTGTGCATTAACCAAGATAGATTAACTATTCAAAACTATAAAAATTCTCTAATGTGAAGCTTTTCTAATACAATTCACATATACATTTCAAGAATCTCGCTTACACATATGATCTCAAGATTAGGTCTACTCCCCCATAATCGGGTATCATTTTGTGTTAACATGTCCCCACTTGAAACTCCATATTTTTATCTTGTGAGGACTATAACTACAATAGCTACAACCTTCATCCTTATTCTCTCTCTCTAGACCGAACTATAAAGGTTGCCATAGGGATTGCATTGCTACATCACAATGCCTACTTAGGTCTTTTTCACCATAGTGTAAAATCGCAATGGTTACGATATTCTTTCTTGGAAATATTCACCCAACACCAATATGCATGGGAAGTGGGTGGGCAATGAATCAATCATTAGATTTGATACCATTTATTAGGGGTATGGATTAAAAATCCCATACCTTTAGTTGGGAAGTTGCCAAGAAAAGAGCTCAAGTTCAAGCCTCTAACCAATTTAGTTGAAGCCATATTCAATCAAAAGTTTAAACTAATGAGTTATAAGCCAATTGCGATATATTTATTATTTAACATCATATTAATTTTCTAACACAATTCAAGTACATCTCAACATACATTTTCCGGAACTAGTAGCAAAGTAGACAACCATATCAGGTATGTGAAGAAATAGATTGGAGCGCTTTGAATGAGGCCAAGAGTGTATGGGACAGCGGGGCCGAAATAGTAAGCTACGAACGCTCTGTGCCTAAAAGCTCCATTTTGTTTTGCGAGATTGATTCATTGTGCCAAAGAAGCTAAAGTAACATGTACAGGGCAAGGCTACGAAGGTCAATAGAGCCTTAATCTGCGGTGCATTCCGAGTAAAATCACATTTATCATGCATTCTCGTTCCAGAGTCTAAAGCAAGGACTGTGGAGGAGAGTCCTATTCGATGTGGGCTCGGACCGGTCATTTCCAATTCTTTTTGATAATCTTTTGTCCTGTTCCTTTTTTCCCCTGACAATTATGATGTTTTTTCCTTTTTTTTGGTGAAAAGCAATATGTTTCGTTGACTATTTTATCCCAAGTGCATTTCGAGGACACTTCGTTACTTCGGTAAATAACTAGCAAAGCGGAGTGTCCTGACGCTAATTACTAGAATCTGAAGATGATACAGGGATCCTCTAGGGGGGCAAATTCCTCCGTACTTCCAATACCATTCCATCTTGCTACAAGTTCGGTTTGATTCCACTTTTCTTTGAATCGCACTATGCTCATTGTCACGATCTTTCGGAGGTAAACCTTGAGGAGTTTGGTGGATTGCTATATAAGCGCAAATGATTTCTCTTACGATGTGATGCCTATGCCTAGCATGGGTTCTCTCAACTATATGGATTGCGGCTTGGTTTATCGATTAATTATACAATTTGATTTTACTTAAGATTTACTACGAATCTATTATGAGTGGATTAAGGGCTAGAGTTCATCTTACTTCTATGAACCAGATATTTATGGGTGTGGGACTTAATTACGCTAGGTATGTTTAAAGCTTATTTTGGTACATTTTCTCCTTCAATGAAAAGGATCATTCATGTGATCTTTTCAATTTTTTTTTTAATTTTATCATCCAAGACATGCAAAGCAGGTGATCATGCATAAATCACTTAAACAAACACATAAGTAAAATTTAATCATATTCAAGCAAGTAAAGTGCGGATCGGAATGAAACCAAGCCGTACTTGGCAAAATAAAACATGGTCTAGTAATTAAGTCTTGAGACAATAAATGAAAGGTCAATTTTTCAAAATAAACTAATGCTTGAAAAAGGCTGGTGTCGTCCAGCCCAGACGCAAAGATCCGGCCCGGGTCCCTTTTTTAATAATATTATATTATTTTAATACTAAAATATTTCTATAATGAAAATAGAAAAATCCAAAAACGAACTTGCCAAAAATATTTTTTCCACAAATGCATGGAAAATCCTTAAAAAAAAAAATCAAATTTCAGGTTTAAACAAAAATTAGGTATTAGAAATTAGGTATTGGAAGGGACCCGGGCTAATTAACTAGTGGGCATTAGTTGATTAACTAATATAATCAAGTCTTCGAATCTATTAGTGGATTAACTAATATAATTAAGTCTTCAAAATTAGTTTATTTCTCTTAATATTTTATTTGGATTTTTAATCAACTTAGTAGTGTTTCCTAAATGAGATTAACTCTAGAATTAGTGGGCTTGGAGAGCCTAGGATAAGCCTAAGACTTAATTGGCCATTAGCCTCCGGGTGGGGAGATGGTGACATTTTTAACGAAGATGCAATCTAAAATTATTAGCATGCAAGATATGGTTTTTTATATTATCTTTTTTATGACATGCGATCTAATATACCAAATATGCATCAAAACATCTATCCATAAAAATTTTAATTTCTCTAACAAGGCAATTATCATGGTGCAAATAAAATATGGAATCCTATCTATGCAAAAATATGCAAAAATGTCAATAAGCTTAAAGATGCAAAGGCAAACACAATTGGACACGCAATTATGAATTTTTCTAAATACGCAAATATTCAAGATGTAATTTGCTATATGTAGATTCCCTAATTAATCTAATCATGTGATTTATGTAACATTCCCTCATTAAAACCATAGATATAACATGTCAATCTAACATTGAAGCCTAGTAAATATAATATGTAAATGTGGTATGCAAATTGCTACATAGAGCTGTAACATCTTGAGAATCGACCCATTTTGGGATTTTATAAAATTGCGATATTAGTTGAATGCCTAGTCAATACAAATATTCCAAAATGTTTCTTCTTGGGATAACGGATTACAAAGAGGTGCCGATAGGAAACGATATGCGTACAACTTGCAATTTCGATAAGGAACGAACCCTTCGACCATGAGGACTTGGGCGGGAACGAAATCATCTAAGTACTAGAATATTAAGGAAAAGGAAATAAATTAATTCAGCAGAAGAACGAAGTCAATCTGTGGGTGATTTCTGTACGACTTCCATACGAACTACGAACAACGTTTAACCAAATCCTTTTCATCCGGTACTCGGGATTATCAATTGAGCCCCCGGGATCACACAACAATTGAGGGACGTCCCTGACTTGAGAATTGAAGTTAACGTGGATCAAAGAATGGTTGACCACGGGCTAAATGTGAGGAAAGTCCTAAAAGAGCGCCCGATAATCCAAATTGTACTACAGTCGCAATCGACTCAATTTAGCCATGATTTTGGGAACCGACTTCTCAGTAATGTCAAGACTAAATATTTGGATGTCGCCTCATTTATTTTTGGATTTTCTGTTGGACGTGGAAGTGTCGGAAAAGGAAAAATTGGACTGGGTTTCGAGCTCGCGGGTAGGCAAGCCGAAGACCGGCGGCCCAATGGGCCTTGCGCCCGTCCAGCCCAGCCCAAAGGGGGCCCAAGCTCCTCTCTCTTTCCAGCCCATGGGCTTCTCTCTTTTGGCCTTTTCCTTTTGTGCCCAAGTGGGCTTTATTTATGCTTGTTTTTGCTTGATTTTAATTGGTTCTTGAAGCAAGTGGCAAGCCCACTTGCCTTGGCTTCTCTTTCAAGTTTTCAGTAGCCTTCCCTCTCCTCCTTTCTCCCCCAATTCGTCCAGCAGCCTAGCCCCTCTCTCTCTCCCTTTTTTCTCTTCCATTTCTCTTCCATATCTGTTGTTTCTTGCTGTCCTTGCTATTTTCCAGTTGGAAAACAGCCTTGTCGTCGTCACTGGAGCCGCCACCACTGCCCAAAGTGTATTCCTCAAAATTAGGGAGCCAGCCGCACACCGCCGACCACCCCTAGTTGCCGCCGACCATCCGTTTCGGCCTTTTCACCCAACTGCATACCTTCTGCGTGAACAGTAACTTCGGGCTATTTTGGCCCGTTTCGGCCACTGTTTGTCACTCGTTGTTGTCCTCGAGCTTACCCCTCATAACCCTCGTTCCCCACTACGCACCGGCGTCACCGGATTTCTGACCTAAGTAAGTTAATTGCCTAATCCTTGTTTAAGGGTTAATCTTGCTTAGGGGTTAAATAGTATATTTGTGTGCTTGTGATTAATTAAGATTGATTGGTTAATTAGGTTGGTTAATTAAGGCTGACTAGGGTTAGTCAATTGACCATAGTTAGTAATAAAGTAATTAAGGTTAATTAATTAAAGTAACTAATGTTAGTTTTTAAAGTAATCAAGGTTAGAATTTAATCATGGTTAGGTTAAATTAACTATGGTTGGGTTAATTGATTAACCATGGTTAAGTTTATTTATTTTTATTTATTTATTTAATTTCGCACAAATTTACTATTAATAATTACTATTCACAACACTGTTCATATAGAAGCAAATTTTAGTTTCAAATTGTTGTGTTTTTGATTATTAAGGCTTGTTGAAGTACAAATTGTTGATTATTCCCAAGAATTAGGGAATGTACGTGATTGTTGATTGGTTGGAATTGAATTTCGGTTTGTCATAATTTTCACGAGTGATTGGATTGTATTACATGACATTATACGTGTGTCAATTGCAATAGCATGTTGCGTGAGCACGAATTGTATGTGCATTCATGATAGAGCAAAGAAAAGAATGGATTGTTTGATGATGTGTTGCATGGTCACATTAAGAGGAGAGCCCAGCGCTGCTGGTAGACTGCCAACCCTTGGGGTTGTGCCATGACATTTTGGTCGTCTTGACTTCGATTGGTTGCCTGATAGTGGTCGGTTTTGGAGTTGCGGTAAAGGCCAAACCCATGCTCCTTAGAGAATGCCGTCAATGGGGGAGAACCCATGACGTTGCCGTGCCTCATGAGGGAGGACAATGCCTGGTCTACGACCAGTTGACCGCCAAGTATAAGGTTGTGCTGTGACCCTGGGGGTTATAATAATCGGAGCATGTGTGGATGTGAGACATGAGAAAATTGTGTGCAATGCTCTGATTATTCACATGTCTCTTAATGTCGTGATGATTTAACTGACAATTTCTACAGGTCGGTGTGCTAAGGCTAAGTAAGGTTGCTTATGGTTGTGCCTTATTATTAAACTGTCTTCTGCTTTTATTTCTCTGAGGTGGTGTTGGATGATTTGATGGATTAGGTTGTATGTTAAACTCTCGAGGCGAGCGAAGTTCTAATCGGGGTTTAGGACTTTAACTTGATGAGTTTATCTCAATCTGTCGTGGTTAACTTTTTCAGGCCCGAGATGACAATCCATCTAAGGCCAGTGAGTAGGCAGTTGTGGCCTGCTCCCCTTTTGGCGAGCTCTCCCCCACTTATACAGTGTTAGGTTAGCTAGGCTGGTCCCTTTTTGAGTAGGCTTTAGCTTGTCGCCTATAGTAAGGCATGTATATATTTGCTAGTGTGTTGTCTAACTTTCAACTATATAAAAATGGTGTTTTGTCTTTCCTCTGTATCTCTGCTGCTATTGTTGCTATTCCTGTTGTTTATGTATTGGGAGTATTCATTTTCACATGTGAATAATTATAAGATAAAATGAATTGGTCGACGACAGTACCTGAGATGTCGTACAATTAGACCTCAAGTAAAATGGGCTTGCTGCATGCTCGAGAGTCGGGGTGTGATAAGAACTCCATGCATATATGACATGAAATATGACCACAAATCCAACATATGAATACGTGATGAATTTTTATTATGGAAATTAAACCTATCACAAATTGGGTGACCTAATTAACATTATGCAATGAAAATTTCTAAACTAACATGCAAATCTAAAAATCAGAAACATGATATTGTAGTCAAATAATGATCTCATCAAAATATCAATAGCGAAATTAATTAAAGCAATGCAAGTTTTGCATCAATTGCTATATACTCCGAGAAGACAATAAGGAAAAATTAAATATAAATGGAATTGGTTTGGATAAAATGAAACTTGAGACAAGTCACTCTGCATTTTTGGTTCAATTTATCAATGCAGTTAGGGACAAATATCTAGACAAAATCAGAGTAGAACGGCCACATAATTTGAATTAATCAAAGATTGAAATCAGGAGTTTAGATTTTTTTTCACCTTGAAACCATGACAAACGCTTGAAAATTTGTATTATAATTATCGAGGCGCTGCTAGTCCTGCTAGCTTGCTCTCTAGTCTTTTTTGGTGTCTTTGGGGGCGTTTAGACAATGTTGCACAAACTGTGTATTCCAACTGTTTGGGTTTGTAGCCTACATCATTTCATTCACCGCCGTCGCATACGATCAGGTGATAAAGCATTTGTGACATACAATCCCTGTGGAGAAGCAAGCATTTGATAGAATAGAAGCAAATCAAATGACCTAACTCAAGGAGATGCTGAAAAATGATTTTGTTATACTTAAGTATCCTTCATGCCAAGTTTTAGCACTTGGGCTATTCTTGTCCCCTTTGTTTCAAATAAATGCGTAAAACACCCTCATTTTTTCAAGTAAGGATTTAAAGTTGCCATATTAGTTTAAAAGAAGACCCTAATCTCACTGATCGAAGGGCATTTTTCGTCTTTTTCTATTTTTCTTTTCTTTTCTTTTTTCCTTTTATTTTTCCCCCTTCCCTCCACTAGTCATGTAGAGGTCACTAGACTCAAGCGAGGGCTACTCTCGCCCTCTCCTAAGATTGTGGCCAAGCAAGGGCGACTGTCACGCCCTAAACCCCGAGCACGTGATAACCCCTTACTATGGTCTACTGAAAGTGACGTCCTAGGACTCGTTGACGACCATTCATTTTAATCTTTCATTAAGCACAAGCGGAAGATGAACCATCCCCAGTCTAACAGATAATCAAACAATCAAATAGGAATAGAGGGATGAACAACAAGAACGACAGTAATTATTCATTTATGCATTTTACTGAATTAACCAACGGATGATCGTTTCCGATTTACAAGCCCGACAAAAGAGGCCAATCCACCCTCTAAGCCAAACCAAAAAGGAACTAGGCTGGGCTCCGTCGGGTTAACCACTGGAGGAGTGCGGGCAGGATTCTTCACTGTGCTATTCTAAGGGCCTTCAAGTGGTTATACAATAACCAGAGAGATAAAATCTCAGCGAGTTCTTCCCTCTAAGCCCTGGTTAGTACACCAACTCAACCTGGGGCATCTCTCCAGAACCACCTCTCATTCAACCTAACAATCCACAACCCACAACCCACAACCAAAAACCAATAAACAACAACAGCTAGGGTTAAGCAACAATCAATAATAGTCGGTTTGTATGCAACCTTACTTGGTATGCCATACCTTGCACGTTATATGTTAGCACAATACATGCAATGCACATGGCCATTAGATGATGCAGTTCATCAATCACACGCGAGTCGCATTACAAGCGATCTCACTTGGCCATTGCCACACCTTGTACGTTATCAATTCATGTATGCATGCCATAAATAATATGATCACCTCATGCATAATCGAAACCAATGATGCCATGTTTCTCATGCACTATTGCATCCACATGTGTTTCGATTATTACTACCCCATAAGGCTACAACCGAGGCACTACGGTGCCCTTCCTCCGCAGAGATGCAACCGTGCCTTTCCTCCAATGTCTATTGGCATAGCCAAGCATCTCCCCCGTGAGACGCGGTGATGTCAAGTGATACTCTCCCAAGACAGCATTCCGTAAGGAGCATGGGCTCGGCCTCTACCGCAACTCCACATCCGGACCCTCGTCGGGTTTCCAATAAATCAGTTTATCACCCTCTGAACTATGGCCAGGGCGGCAGGTTCAACTTAATGATCATGCAAGCATACCACCACAATCCACTTATTATCTTTGAGCATTAGCCAATGTACACATGCTTGCATATAAAACCTCCAATCTTTTATCATAAAAGCGGTCCATTTTCGATGTCCCTCAGACAAATCATTTTCTCCTTTCTTGTGAAAATCACACAATTCATGCGGATGTTCATGCAATGACACATCCAATTCACCTTATAAAATCAAATCACATGAAATGAGGCCATTTTTAACTTCCAGATTTACAGTGCACGTAAACAGTATCGCGTGAACAGTGCATGTGAATAGTATTTTGTGAATAGTATAATTTCAGAATTCAATAATTAAAGCATTAAATTTTTCAGAAATTAAACCAAACATTAATTAAACAAACAATCAATCATTTAAGTTAAACATGCTTAATTAAACACATAAACCACATATGATCACAATTAAGCTCAATAAGCAAAATTAAGCTAAGCTAATTTTAACTACCTATCTAACCACCTATCTTAGAGCTAATAACACATAATTAAACCACCTAAACCAAAATTAACCCTAACTAAACCAACCCTAAGCAAGGTTAGGCACTAATAAAGGATTATGGGCTAAACTCAACTGTTAAGCGAGCCAGTGACACGGATGCGGTAGTGGCGATGGAGGCGACACTCGGGGACCTCTACTACGGCGATCCAAGATGGTATTGAGGCTGAAAACAGCAGCAACAAACTTGGACTCCCTTTGCAAGCTGGAAAACTGACTACCTGAAGAAGAAAGGGGCTGATTGAAGCAAAACGGGCTTGTCGAAGCTCCGGCAAGCGGCTGGCCAGAGACCGGCGGTACCAGGGGGTTGAGGGGGAACACCTGGTGGTTGGGCTAGGTGGAGATTGGGTCGAAACAGGAGGAAAAAGACTAAAACAGGCGGTTCAAAGCTGTAGTAGGTGATCAGGGAAGTTGGAGCTTCTGGCCAGCTGGCGGGTCGGCCGGCGGCTCTGACCAACAAATGGCTGACGTAGGCCATACAGAATTTGTCTCCTGAGCACAGTGGTAGGTGGCACGGGTGGTGATCAGCACGGGAAAGCTATGAAAAACTCAGGTTTTTGGAGGAAGGTCAGAAAGAGAAACAGAAGGAAGGAAAGGAAAACAAGGGAGAGAGGTGTGTGGTTTTTGGAGGGGCTGAAGGGGAGCGAGAGAGTGAAGTGAGGGCTGGTAGACAAGCCTCATTAAGGCCATAAATATTTGCCGCAACTTCCCAAGCAAGTGACATCATCTTTACTCTCTTCTTTTGTCATTTCTTCAAAATATCTAAGGGCAAAATGATCATTTCCACCTTGTACATTTCCCAAATTGCCATTGGGCTAAAAATGAAGGGCAAGTCTAAGAAACGGGCTAGAATATGAATAGGAATGGGCTCGGGAATTGGTTGGGCTCGAAACGGCTTAAGGTTAGACAACGGGCTCGGAAGGGTAAATTGGTCGGTTGGATCCAACAAGCTCACTTGCTTGTCTCGGGCCTACCATGGTTGCTATCCCACCTTGGGCGTGAGGCCCACACTGGTCTTGTCTGGTCCACGTCCTCGTAAGCTCATTTCCTCGGTCCGTAAATCCTTTTTTCCAAAAACTCTGCTTAACTGGCACTGTCGACTGTCAAAGAAGCATTGTCCAAAAGGTCTGTCTCGGATGTTTCCAAAAATTCGAAGCCCAATCTTGGATTCTCATGCTTTGTCGATTTTGCTCATATGTCATTTTGGTACAACTCAGATTGACAGGCGGCTTCGAGGACTCACACGTAACCGACTTATGCCAAACCACATTCGAGACATCTCGACACATGGACGTCCTTGACTACGTGAAATTGCGAAGGATAGATTCTTATTTCAAAGTATACGACTATCAAGGATTGACGTAGGGTTGTTCGTGAGCTCGATAATAGTAAATGAAATCACCCGTCATCCCATTATGTTCTATCTGCGAATCGATTTCTAGTCATCCCTGAAATCGGCCTGCATATCTACATGATTGTCTTCACGCAAGTCTTACAGTCAAGTTATTTTCCTAGATCAAGTTCTTTAGTCGTACGAGTTCTCTTCTCATTAGCCTTTCTCCTCAAGGTCAATATTTCGGGAGTGATCAGTTCCAAGTGAGATCGACCAATAATACATTGACGAAATTCACATTCATTCCTCCATCAAAGGGCTTGAATTTCAGGATGTCACAGCGACCCTAGCCCGATGCTAATGAGGGCAGCCCTCGCCTAAGGCTGATGACCTCCACTAGCCATTAACAAGGTGTGGCAATAACCAATGGGGGGAAGAGGAGAAAAGAAAAAGGAAAAGAAAAGAAAAGAAAAACAAAAAGAAAAACAAAGGGAAAGGAAAAAAATATAAAAAAATATAATTATCATTTGTTTGACTAAAATACCCCTTCTTTGATGGTCAGAATAGTCATTGACTAGCCATAAGTCATTTTTTGATACGATCTGGCCACTTCAGGCCTTTATTTGAGACTAATATGACCACTTTAGCTATTATTTGAAACATTGTCCACTTTTGGCTTTTATTTCAAAAAATAATGGCACTTTAGGATTTTATTTGAAAATTTTCCAATAAAAATGTGAATAATTTAATTATGGCAACTAGATTTAAATAAAAATAGAAAAATAATAAAAAAGAAGGAAAGTAAATTAATTTGGGGCTGCCACTTTATATTGCAATTGAATGATTGAAGGCAATTTTGCCTTTTTAGTGAAAAAATGGGGTGGATTTAGTTATACAAAGGGTGGAAAAATCATAGCCCTTTTTTTAAACAAAAACTTTTGCACAAAATGTAAATTAGATCTAAAGTTGGAGATTTTTAGTGAATTAAACCCTTAGCGTCTTGCATAGGGTGCTAGATGCACATGATGTCCATTAGCGCTACTGAATGATGCAAGTCATTTTGTGATGCACCAGGTGACGTGAGACTCATGAAGTGGCAATCCCTCCTGAGCATTTTGCAGCTACGTCACTCAATTGTCCCGTTCCGTCCTTGGATCCAATTAAAGAAAAAAAGAAGAGCAAATATTAATTTCAGGTAAGATATTTCATCAATCCTAATGTTATTTCATTAGGGATGATTGGCCTGAATGAACACGCGTCTTAATCATGTGAAAAGGAGTTTACAATTATTCCACTTTTTAGAGGTATTAAATTAGTATATATATATATAGCGCGGAGGAGCACCAAGAACGCATGCAGACAAGCATAGGATGCGGCCATGTGGGGCAAATGCAAACGTGGAAAGGTAATGGAAGAAAAAATCCACAATGGTCATGTCTATAGATAGAAATTATTAATCGAATCAGGTTTTGCTCTCGTGATCTCGTCACATTGGCATGTCGTCGTGGTCCTTGACAAGACAAAGTGCTTCTAGATGTTTTTGTGAAATAAACGAGGCTGACGGGAACCAAACTGATTTTCATGTTGTATGGCATTTTTTATTTTTAAAATTTTGATTAGGATGTGGGAGCAAGAGACAAATTCTTATGTATGTAGATTCGACTCATCCTTGGTGAAAATGAATCTCCATCATTGTCCGTCCAACTTATTTATTTAGGTCCAACAGGAAACATATATCTTTCGATAACTATAATCATGTGTTCATGTTTCCTCCTTAATCATTCATTTTGGATGTCAAATCATATGTTCATGTTTCCTCTTCAATTATTGATCGTGGATGTCAACATGCCATTTTACTCCTCCCTCATTTTTTTCGAAATAATCATAAGAGAACGTGTCAAAATTCTCATTCAATCCAAAACTCCATTTGTTCAAGTGTTGAAAAGGCCAAGTGGAGATAAATAAGTGGCCCCAAAAAGTATCAATAGCTTGATAAAATCATTTGTCACCAAATCATTAGCATACCTTTGAATATGCCGAATAATAAATACATATATCCCTCACTAGTGAAATGAGTAGCTAGTTGCTTACTATAAATGAAACCATCAATATCATTTGAGTGCCCTATGTGACTCAATCTCAAACATCGGAAAATTTTAAAAAAAATTGTTAGGAAGTTGTTTTCCATGAAAGAAATGGAGCTTAAATTCTTTGCATCTTGCATGAGGTGCCGGCCATACATGATGGCTAGTACCGTGACCGTATGACGTACGTCATTTTGTTGCACTAGATGATACGTCAGAGCCATGAACTGGCAATGACTTTCCAGCATTTTGCTTGCCCTGTCCCTCACCGTCCTTGGATCCTCCTTTAAGCTGCTCCAATGAAAGAAAAAAGAACAAATGTCAATTTCAGTTAAAGACATTTCAAGAGTCGCAATAAACACGAGTCTTAATAATGTGAAAAAGGAGTTTATACCTCTTTTAAAAGGTATTAAATTAAAAATTCATATATATATTTATATATGTATATTATGAATTCCAGTGGTGGAGCACCAACAATTGATGCAGACAAGTAGACGATACAAGTTTGTGGTGTAGATGCAAATGAGGAAAGGCGAAGGGAGAAGAAATCCACAATGGTCTTGTCAACCAGGTAAATATTACTTCGGACTCGACTCAGATTTTGCTGCTCTCATGGTCTTGTCACATCGGCATATCGTCAATGTCCTATGAAAAAAACAGGGTGGTTCCAGATGTATTATTGAAATAAACTGATTTTGATGTTGTAGGGCATTTTCCTTTTATTTTGATTAGGACGTAAGAGCAAGAGACTTAATTAAATCCGATTTGAGTCCTACATCCGGTAGCTATAATGTTTCCTCCTAAAAAATTTATCTTGGATAAAATTAGCAGTTACCAAATCATTAGCATATCCTTGAATACGCCCAATAATAAAAATATACGTCTCCTGCTATTAAAATGAGTAGTTCGTTATTTACTAAAAATGATTCCACCAATATCAATTGTGTTAAACGAGGAATGCATATAAAACAAGAGTATTCAACAATGTGTATAATTAATGTTTATCCTTTGTTTGATCGTATATATATATATAAAGCTTGTGCACACATATAATATACAAGTAATTCAAAATAGAATCTATGCTCATGTAGCAGTCATCTCTAAACATTTATTATCAAAATATGCACTATCTATCGATTGACTTCCAATATATACATAATTTTAATATTTCTTGTACACAGATTAGTGATTTGTTATAATAAATATACATAAGAATTAGAGATTGTTAGGATTAGAAATTTGCCAAAGTGATCATCAAAATTGGGTAAATTTCACATGCGTTCAATTAATATTGGTGTTTTTGTTATAGTAATCACTAACTGCTCATTTCACCAGCGAGGGATGCATATAAAATATTCAGCATATTGAGAAATATGCTAATGATTTGATGACAAATAATTTTATCCATCTATTAATACTTTTCGGGGACGCTTATTGATTTATGTATGGCCTTTCCGACACTTGAACAAATGGAGTTTCAGATTGAATAAGAATTTTGACACCTTTTATGACGAAATTTTAAAAAAAAGAGAGAAAGGAAGGGCTAAAATGACATTTTGACTTCCAGGATCAATAATTGAAGAGAAAACATGAAGAAAAGATTTGACATCCGAGATGAATGATTAAAGAGGAAACATGGATCATGATTATAGCTTTCGAGGGACATATGTTTCACGTTGGACCCAAATAATTGAGAGATGGACAATGATAGAGGTTCATTCAACTCACGACGAACCGAACCTTCATGTACGAGAGTTTGTCCCCAGCTCCCACGTCCCAATCAAGATTAAACAATGCCATACAGCATCAGAATCAGTTTTAATCCCCTTAATGTCATTTATTTTGCAAAGTATAGATTCAAGTTGGTAATTTTTACCTTCTTGACATGATCATTGTGGATTTCTTCGTCCATCACCTTTGCTTGTTTGCATTTATTGCTGGTGCTCATCCACTGGAGTATGAAATGTGCATATGAATTTTGTTAGTTCGACTCCTTTTAAAAGGGGACACTATTATAAATTCCTTTTCACATTATTAAAAAGCTAGCTCATTCAGGCTAATCATGCCTAATAAGTTAACATTATCCCCATTTTTATCAAATATTTTAACTGAAATTAATTTTTGTTCTTTCTTCCTTCCATGGGGCTGCTAAAAAGGATGAACCAGTGCAGGAGATTTGAGCGAGAGGACGAGCAAAATGCTGGACAGGGACTGTCGGGTAATGCGTCTAGACTCTGACGTGCGTCTCTCATAATTGTATTATTAATTCAAAGATACGCTGACTTACATCAAAATAAAAGTATATATACTAAAAAATAAACTAGACAATTCTAACTAATCGATAACTATTGCCTTATTTGAGCATAACAATCAACTTAAGATTCCACTACGAATGAAGAAATAATACTAAAATCCTATATTTACTAACTACGAAGAAATCAACAATTTGGCTAATAAATCAGCAATCAATCTCGATGTTATCTCAATGGACTTCCACATCATACACTATCGGTTGGAAAAAACTCGACCTAGAGTTGCAAAGTGGTGGATTATTCAATTACACAATATTATAGGGATGATCAGTTCTAGAGTGGGTCGGTTCCCCATTCCAAAATCTAGAATTTATCCAGTTAAGATTGTTCCCCATTTGTGGAATCAGGAACCAATCCTATGGACCCTAGAACAGGAATTGGCTGGGTGTTGTAAGTTTGCGTATATCCAATTATACATCAGGGTCGATGTATGCTTGACTCATGCACTGATCTAACTTTAAAGAAAGCATTTGAATACTGAATAACCGCCATTTTGGGTGTTGTCAATGCATCTGTTTCAATCGTTTGCAAATTGGTTACTTGCAGAGGCCAACCGCCATTTGAAATGGAAACCGAATCTCTTGAAAGACAATGTTGAGGCACCCGACTAAAATTTTTCTCTTGTGGGGCACGGGCTTGAGTTTCTTTTCCTTCAGCAAAGTGGAGCTTCCTGTCCTGCCCTGGTAACTGGCTGTGCGTGGCCACATGAAGAATCCAATAGAAACGTCATGTAGACTGTACGTTACACAAACTCATATCATGAGTAACATGCAATTTGTGACATAAGTAATACAGGTGAAATGATACTGTTATCCACCAATACAAGGGCGCGATGTGCATGAGCTATCTCTGCTATTTTACAGAAGGCACCGAGGAAGAGCATTTTTCCATCAGAGCCAGGCAACAGAACAATGTTCTCACAAGAAACAACAATATCAAGTCTCAGTAATTGTTGGCCAGAGCAAATCCCTCCCTCCTCCCCCCCCCCCCCCCAAAAAAAAAAGAAAAAAAAAGAAGGTAAACTGGGTGGTTCCATCGGTCAGGTCGTTCCCAGATAGAACCAGGACTGGTGCTTACCCCTACAGACATCTTTCAATTTACCTAGGTTTTGGATCAACATCTTCAAAGCCAGTAACTTTTCATTGCCTTTAAAAAATATTCCACCTAAATTTTACAAGTGACACTTGATCTTTGACTAGTATGCATTTCAAGTTCATTTGAGTTAATTCTCTTTGATCTTTACATATCCATTTCAGTATTTGCCAAGCATCTTGAGGCCAATCCGTGGATGTGTCATGACATACTCTTTGGCTGGAACGCTCAGTTGATTGTCGGTTTGATAACAAACGAGGTAGGAGCTCATATCCAACAGATCAATTTTGATTATCATTTGATGAAGTGAGATTTTCTTGCATTGAAAATATATACGATCAAAAAGCAATCAGGGGTAGGATGAGCTAGGAATCAAATCGGAATGTTTGATTGCATGTTAATAGATTAATTGTGACATGTTAGCATGTTATGTGATTTTTGGAGTTCTCCGAGTCAGTGTACTTAGTTGCTCAATTTGACCTTGATAACTTGAAAATTTAAAGATGTGATGAACTAGAGAAATGATCTTGACGATGTAAGATTCGAGTTAAGAGGTTGCACATTGAAAATGGACGTCGTTTACCATGTGAAATGGTCATTGAAATGTGAAGTCATAATCTGAAATTTTAGCTTCAGTTTTGTGATAGCACTTTCCTGATTGACCTTAGCATGTTCCCGATTTTTCTGATCTTTTGTGCTTAGGATCTCAAGATGATTTCTTCATGAAAGTTGAAAGGATCTAGATCTTCACATTGATATAAATTTCATGAAATACGGACGTCATTTGATATTTTATAACACAAGCACGAAGACTCAGTGCATTTCTAGAAAATGCATTGTAATTTTGTGCTCAGAATAGACTGAGTTTGTTTTGGAAATTTGAGATGGTTTGAGTTCTGTTTTACAAGAAATCAAAATTGAAAAAATGTTCATTGGGTCTGATTTAGTAAGTTGTAAAATTTGAGTCCTAATTGCAAGATTAAGAGGTCATTACGTGCAATAAATCGGAGAGGTCTGCTTGGCCTTAAAAACTGTTTTCAGCTGAGTCTTGGGTCAAAATCGATTGACTGGGAAAAATATGGGGGTTTTTCCTAACTGCCTATAAAATTGGCGTGTTTTTGACTTCGTTTGATATTTTTCCTGCATTTTTAAAACTCGTGGGTCAAAATCAGGTCAAATTTAAACTGTCAGGCCTTTTCGGCTAAAATCAGGCCTTTCGGGTCAGAAGCTGTCCGAGCGGCCTTCATGACTTTTGAAGTGGACACTCTTAAGCTTTCTAACCATGCTTGAAAACTCCGAAGTATAGCTTCAACGTCCTGTCCCCCTCCTAACAGACTGTGGAAAATAATATGGTGCCTACACGTTCGCCCCAAAATCAGAATTTTCCTATGGCAACTATGCACAACTGCTGTCCCAACAAAAGATAACCTCTTCAGGTGGAAAATCGTACCTAATTCCCTATGCCCGTTATGCCGAGAAAGCCCTGAGACCATTGAGCACCTCTGCCTCCGTTGCCCCTTGATGAAATCAATTTGGACGCACCCAAACCTTCAATTTCAAACACCAAACCCCGATTTCAACTGAATTGAAGAATGGATACTGGAAACAAAGAAGAATGGTGGCTTATTGATTTTGGAGCAGTTGGCGTCTATTCTGTGGGAGCTCTGGAGGGGGTGGAATGCCACTGTTTTCCAACGCCGAACCTCGCAAATCGATGAAATTCTGGACAGAGCCACCTCGACCCTTCACAGCTTCCATGCGTGGACAACAGCAGGGGGAAAATCCAGATCCTGCAGAACCCAGGTCAGCTCTTGGAACCCTCCCTCGACACATGCTTTCAAAATAAATTTGGATGGGGCTTACCTCCCAGGAGACTCAATGGGTTTGACGGCCTAGCTGTGCCATGATTCGGCCGGGCGATTGATGCATGGTGGAGCTACATTAGTCTCGGCCACATCCCCCATCCTCGTCAAAGCCTGGGTGTTGCTGGACGTCGTAACCTTCCTCAACTCCTGACCAGATCTGTTCTCAGCTGAGGGATATTCGATCCCTCCTCTCCCAGACGACATCGTTCTCCTTGAAACGGACTGCAAAGACTTGGCTGATGCAGTGGCCCACAATCCAAACCTTACATGTGTTGATAACTAAATTTTGACTAAGTATTAAGATTTAAATTACCTAGAAAATTAGGGACCAATTTGGCCCTAACAAAAAGGATTTTTGCATCAAGTTTATTATCTATCTTTATTTTACCATATTTTTGCCATATTTTCAGGTTTATTATTATTATTATTAAAAAAAAAGAGACAGGCACAAGCCCACGGTAGGGCTGGGCTTTCGCGCCCAGCCCCCTTCTTTTCTTCTTATCCGCGCCAACCCAGAGCCCAACCTAGGGCCCAGCCCCTTTTATTTTCATGCGTGGCCTGGCCCTCTCCATCTTCTTCTTCTTCTTCCCTTCTTCTTCTGCTGCACGTGAGAAACAGAGGAGCATAGCGGAGGAAGGAAGCTAGGGTAGCCGGCGACGACAGGGACGTCTCGCATGCGCCATCAATGCCGACGCGCGAGATCCGGCGCAAAACCTGGGCGGATGGGACGTGTTGGCGGAAGCTTTCAATGCCAAGCGGAGAAGAGGGGATGGGACGCCGGTTCGGCCGAGGAGGAGCCGGTCGACGCGTCGAAGACCGGCGGTCGGAGCACCTCCGTCGACCGGGCTCCTCGCCTATAAATAGGGGGGTCGAGCAAAGGAGAAAGAGCAGCAAACGGGAGTGATCTGGAGGAGAAGCAGGAGCTCGGAAGGTTTCCCTTGGAGAGACATCCAGGAGACCGGACGAGCGACCGCCGATCCGAGAGAGAGCTGCGAGAGAGATCTGAGAGAGAGGGGGAAAACAGATCTGAGAGTTTGAGAGAGAAACCGGGGGCAAGCAGCAAAAACAGAGGAAAAACAGAGAAATCTGAGGGCGGAGAGAGCTGCGAGAGAGATCTGAAAAAGGGAGAGTGGGGGTCGAAGTTCTGGAAAAATTCCAGATCTGAGAAGAGAAGAGAGAGAAACTGAGAGAGATCCGAGAGAGACGGAGCCGCGAGGGAGACAGCCACGGGCCGACGCCATCACCGTTCCGCCACCCCCGACGCCACTGCCGCTCAACCGCCGACGACCGTGCCCAAAGCCGTGGCTGTCTCTTCTGCCAGCAGGCCGCTCCCGTCGCCGCCCGTGTTCGAAGCCGTTCCGACCCCACCGCTCACGGACCTCACGCCGTTCCTGCTGCCCACCACCGTCGTCCCTGGTGCCACCCGCCGCTTCGTCGTCCCGTTCGCTGGGCTCGCGACGGTCGCCGTCGCTCTCCGTGGCTGGGCCGAGGCGCTCGGCCAACCCCCGGCGCCGCCGAGGGGCTGCGACAGAGGGGAAGACGGAGTCGGGTCATGACCGGGTCGGGTGCAAGGACCCGGTCGACCCGCTAGGGTTTGTTTTATTTTTGGTTCTTGGGCCGAGATAAATTAGGCCTATCGGGCCTCTGTCTTCTTGGGCTGAACCTGTTTTTATAAATGGGCTTGACTAATTATTTCTATTGTTTCAGGTACTCCCCGCGGGCCAAGCGAATTTGGCCCATTAGCCTTCAGCCCAGCCGAGGGGCCCAGGGCCCGGGAACCCGAGCTGGCCCGGACCCTGGCCGGATCCGAGAGTCCGACCCGGGTCCGTCTATTTTATAATATAATATTATTATATTATTACAAAATAATAAAAAATAAAAAAAATATATATTTTTTCAGAAAAATCAGAAAATCCGAAAAAGATTTATAATTTCCAAAAAGAACAGAAAATCCAAAAATATTTCATGTTTTGCAAAAAAAACCAAGGAAAACCCAAAAATATTTATATTTTCAAAAAAAAAAAAAACAGAAAAAAGCTAGAAAAGTAATTTTTTCACAAATGCATGAAAATCCTTGAAAAATTCAAAAATATCAAACCTGAGAGTTTAAACAAGATTAGATACCGAAAGGGCATTAATGATTAACTAGTGTAATTAAGTCTGCGATTCTAGTTTCTTTGGTTGCGTAGGAGTAAAATATTTCTCTCGATATTTTACTTGGGTTTCTAATCGACCCACTCCAAATTAATTAGTGTCGACTCTTTTTTAAATGAAATTGAATTGCAGGTTAAAAATTCAAACATTAAGTCGTGAATTGGTGAGCTTGGGAGAACTCTAGCTAAAGCCCTGATGAGAGGCGCTTAGCTGTGCCATTAGCCTCCTGGGACGCGAGGGGGAGGTCGCGACAACGTGGGAGGCACAGGTCCTAGTCTAGAAATGCAGAATTTTTCTGCCGTGTTTGGCCAATATTCAGATTGTTTTTTGTAACCGTAAGGCTAACACCACTACAGACTGGGTTACCAAAACCCACCGCAAAAACTGTCTACCCTCGAATTGGGTCTAATCACCCCCAGTCTGTTTATGGAACCTCTTATGTACTGACGCCCAACTCATGGGCCGCCATACTTTAGGATAAATTAATGCAATTCTTATTACAAAAAAAAAACCATGCTTGAACATTTCTAATTAAAATTTGTTCGATAGGTTAATGACATTAAAACTGATTTTATCCGAATTTTCCTATGGCAACTATGCACAATTGTTGTCCCAACAAAAGATAACCTCTTCAGGCAGAAAATCGTACTTGATTCCTTATGCCCACTATGCCGAGAAAGCCTTGAGACCATCGAGCACCTCTGCCTCCACTGCCCCTTGATGAAATCAATTTGGACGCACCCAAACCTTCGATTTCAAACACCAAACCCTGATTTCAGCTGAATTGAAGAATGGATACTGGAAACAGAGAAGAATGGTGGCTTACCAATTTTGGAGCAGCTAGCATCTATTCAGTGGGAGCTTTGGAAGGCGCAGAACGCCACTGTTTTCTAACGTTGAACCCTGCAAATCGATGAAATTCTGGATAGAGCTGCCTTGACCCTTCACAGCTTCCATGCATGGACAACAGCAGGGGGGAAAATCTAGATCCTATAGAACCCAGGTCAGCTCTTGGAACCCTCCCCTGACGCATGCTTTCAAAATAAATTCGGATAGGGCTTACCTCCCAGGAGACTCAATGGGTTCGGCGGCTTGGTTGTGCTGTGATTCGGCCGGACGATTGATGCACGGTGGAGCTAGATCAGTTCTGGCGACATTCCCCATCCTCGTCGAAGCCTGGGCGCTGCTGGACGCCGTAACCTTCCTCAACTCCCGACCAGATCTGTTCTCAGCTGAGGGATATTCGATCCCCCCTCTCCCATAGTCAATCTCAGTATCCAAGGCTCCGCAAACACTTAGAACATCCTAATAATCATAAACATATGGCTCTATCAAAATTCAACGGGAAACTTCGAGCAATAATCAAATAGTTTGGTTATTTGCAAATTTTATTTTTTCCTTCTAAAAAGCCATTCTGCCGTTAAGACCAAAGTCAAGGCAGAAGAGAGAGGTAGATTCGACACTCGTGGTTAGGTTTAGACAACATGGAGAAGATGCCCTTATAGAAAATTTTCTAATTAGAATCTTTTTTCCTTTTGCTTAAAAGCGCGTTGGAGGATAGAAGCTTCTGTTTGTAAACTCCTTGATCATCTGATCTAGTGATTAGTTAAGTTAGGTAAATGGGGCATCGCGGCATTTAACAGCAAATTAATAGCCATGTCGGCATTCCCGTCGGTTTTGCTAACTACAAGATCAATTTGAACGAAAAGGCATATGGTCTAGAAATCCAATTGGACAAAAATGAAATTCCAAAAGTGGATTACTTTTGCAAAAGTATGAGGAGTACCGGTGCAAAAGTATATGGTCTAGGAATACAACTGGACAAAATAGAAATTCCGAAAGTTGATTACTTTTGCGAAAGTTTGAGGAGTACCGGTGCCTTCATCACTTTTTTTTTTTCGCTTAAATAGCTCCGTTTGCTGTTGCAATCTAATAAACGTAAAAATTTTGAAGATTTTCACTTGGAAAGTGTTTTCCTCCATCACTAAACCTCTTGTCGATGAGTTATAAATATGGAAATCTCTTATGTTTTATTTAAATTCGCATGTAGATGATATTCATATCAATATAACCTACCAATTAGATGTTTAGTTTGAGAACAAGGAAAATACAGACCATTCTTTTTTGGTATTTCAAGAATCATCACAACAATCGGTCCCAGTTGTGGTGTACGTGCTTTAAATTTAAGCGAAAAAATTAAGATATGTCGCTAATGTAAAGGTAGCTTTAAACAAACGATTGCAACCATCCTTACTTTGAGAGCTTTAACTTCTCATTCTCTTACTAATCGTCAAATTAAGAATGGATAATACTATTTTTAGAAAATAAATATCTATATTGGTAATGCATTGTATAACTACTCTAAAATTAAGTAATGATTCTGGTTTCTTTGCCAAAGTAATTTACTTGGGGAGTTCCTAATTCTCGACCCTCGGCAAAGCTGCATGAGTAAAAAGGGAGCTTAAAGCATCACCAGGATTGTTTCACTGCACATTCATCCGCTTCTTCACAGCGGAAGAAGTATAAGAGATCCTTCTTCATCATTGGCATCGATGCACCATTTTCTCCGCTCACTTGAGAGAGGTTGATGATCATGGACGGATCCATGTTCTATCATGGCTCCAGATACTTGGACAAGCAGCAGAATTGCAGCAACCAGGTGGACATGCTTGAAAGTCCAAAGATCCGACTACTAAGAATTCAGGCACTGCTGGCCATCACTGCTTCAATGTTAGTCTTTCTTGGGGTTTTTGGGTTGTTCAGGCGACGATGCAGCAGCCGCACATTAGCATTGGTCGCATTCGGGACCTATGCCCTTTCACCTGCTATCATCGCGTGCACGCTTGGCCTCATCCAACGCGCTTCTTTCAGCAGCATGTATTTCCCTGTGTGGGCGGCTTATCTGGTGGTGGTTCTCGGAAGGGCAGATTCCTACATTGCGCATAGCATCGAAGACATTGAACAGTGGAAGTCATTTAATCTCCACTCCACTGCTAAATGTTTCGTGACAAGTTGGATGATCGCTTCATACATGACCCAGTCAATGTCAACATTGTGCACAGTATTTCTTTTCCTCATTCTATTCGTGAAAGTCGACAAAGAGCATGAGCATTGATGTGGGCAAGCAATTCTGTGATGGAGAAGTAATACAAGTTAATGGAGACTACATGAGCACCAAGCACCAACTCAGTGACTCAAGCGAGATCCTAACCCACATGAATCAATCAACAAGAAAGGAGATTTCTCTTGCTCTCAACTTTCTTGGATGACTACTCTTAAAAGCTCTCTAGAGTATTCACAGGTCACGTACAAAATAAACATCAACAGAGGGTTATAATAACTAGTGAGTGCATAATCAAGGCCACATCGCCCCGACCAAGATAGGTAGATTTTATTAGTTTGGTTATTTTCTTTTCTTTTCTTTTCTTTTTCCTTCTCAAAAGCCATTTTGCTGTGAGCACCAAAGTCAAGGCAGCTGAGAGAGGCAGATTCAGCACTCATTATTAGGTCTAGAAATTGCCTAGATAGAATCTTTCTTTCTTTCGCTTAAAGCGCGTTGGAGGATAGAAGCTCGTTTTTTGCGAACTCCTCAATCGTCTGATCTATTTGTAAGTTAGACAAATGAGGCAAAAGGCGTAACTGTCACTTCGACGTCGGATGCCGCCCAAGATGCCGGCATGGCAACTTGACAGCATATTAATAGCTGTTTATTTTCAAACGGCAGGATCAATATGAAAGAAAAAATATGTAAATTCAAGATTTCAATTGGACAAAAAAAAAACATTTAAGAAATTGATTAAGTTCAGAGAGTAAGTACTTTTATCGATTTCTTTTTACTTTTTTTTTATGATCGAAACTTTTTTTTTTACTTTGATCAGGTCCAATCAAATAAATCAATTTTTTTTCAAGGTATCCACTTCGGAAGTAATCATTTTAAGTTGTGTTTTTCTCCATCATTAAACCTTTGATTGATGAGTTATAAAAATGGACCTCCGTTGTATACATTTTTAATTAAGTTTGGATATGATGATGTCCATGTTAAATATAACTTATCAGTCAAAGGTTTGGTTTGACATGAGGAAATATGACCCATTCTTTCTTGGTTTTTCAAGTATTATCACAACTATCAATCCCAATTTTCTTGTAGGGGCTTTAGAATTAAGCAAAATTAGGGCATATATTGTTAATGTAAAGTTAAAATTTAAACAAGGGGTCTCAATAATCCTTAATCCGAGAGATTCAATTTCTTATTCTCTGACTTCTATCAAATCAAGGATAGATAAAACTGTTTGTAGAAAAACAAATTCAGACCACCAATGTATTCTATAATTACACTAAAATTAGTTGGTGATTGTGACTGCTTAGCTAAAATAGTTTACTTCAGGAGTTCCTAATCCTTGGCCCTCGGCCAAAGCTGCATCAGTTAAAAGGGACCTTACGGCTATATTGTTTCACCGCACATTCATTCCCTCTTCACACCATAATAGATATAAAGGATCCTTTTTCATCATTGGCATCGGTGCTCAACTTTTCCGCTCTCTTGAGAGAGGGTTGATGATTATCAACATGTCTAGGTTCCAGGATCCCTACAGATTAAATATAAGCTGCGAACACCAAAGTCACACTCACTATCGATTGATACAAATTGAGCCCGGGCTACTAAGAGTTGAGGCCCTGCTGGCCATCATGCTGCAATCTTAGTCTTTCTTGGGGTCTTCGGGTCATTCAGGTGATGCTGCAGCAACCGCGCATTTGCATTGGTCGCATTCACAGCGTATAGCCTTTTGCCTGCCATCATCGCGTACGTGCTTGGCCTCATCCAAAGCGCTCTTTCCTGCAGTCTGTATTTCCCCCTCTGGTTGGCTTATCTGGCGATAGTTCTCGGAGGTGCAGATTCCTACACTGCACACAGCATTGAGGACATTGAACGGTGGAAGTCATTCAATGTCGACTCCGCTGCTAAATGTTTCGTGCCAAGCTGGTTGATCGCTTCATGCGTGACACCGTCAGTAAAAATATTGTGCACAGTGTTTCTTTTCGTCATTCTATTCATGAAAATTGACGAAAGAGCACGAGCTTTGATGTTCGCCAGCAATTCTTTGATGCAGAAGAACGCCAGGTTAATTACAGACTACATGAGCACCAAGCAGAATGGAAGCGTTTCAAGCGATGAAGATCCCACTCCAATGCGTGGGTGCGAGTACTTGGTGAGAGTGCCAACCGAGGAAAAAGTGCCAACATTGTGCTCAACAGCGATATGCAAGCACGAGGCAGCACTGTGGAAAGATGGGAATCCACCACACTATCGACAAGAAATAGAGATGACAGATGATGTTATCACTGTCGAAAAGGTTTGGAAATGCGAACGAAGGCTTCTAAGTGTAAGTGAAGGAGACGCGGATGGCCGACTCAAGGATCTTTGCCTGTCTTTTTCGCTCTTCAAGTTCATCTGCCTGAGATTCTCTGGCTATTCATTGCCCCGAGAGGCTCACAACAAGTTATGGCGCTTGATTCAACATATGACATCTGAAGAGAATGATGATGATCGAGTTTTCAGACTCATCGAAATGGAACTTGCATTTCTTTTCGATTTATTCTACACCAAATACCCAGTGAATCTCAGCCCACGTCGTTTAGTGTTTAAATTAATTCTGCTCGCCAGTTTGGTTGCTGCTGCTCTGATTTTACTCTACTCGGCAATTTTTTACAGATGGGAATGGTCTTCCAACAACGAGCGGCTTGGTGTTTTGGTAACCATCTTGTTGATGATGTCAATGCTCGTCGTTGAAATTGCACAGTTTGGCATCATGATTTTCTCGGAATGGGCAAAGGCGACATACATATGCAAGTATGTGCAAAGCAAGCGGTTGCAAAGGAACAGATGTGCTGGGAAGTTGATCGAGATAATGTGCGGAGTTCGGTTGCTCAAGCCTTGGGGAAGACAACTCCGTCAATACTCGCTCCTTCAATCATATGGCTATTCTCCATGGAAGTGTACACATAATAAACTCACTGCTACTTATCTCGACCTGCAAAGGAACGGTCAGGAACAAATTCCTCCCACCAATTTGTCTGACCAAGTGACAGAGGTGATCGCTCGCTCTCTAAGGAACAATTGTACCGGTAATTTGAAAATGGGGAAAGAGTCTTTGAGGCTCAACTTGTTTGATGAGCTCTCATGGGCATGTGATCTCGAGACAACCACTCATGTTATTATGGTCTGGCACATAGCAACCACATTCTGTGGGCATGAAGCGCCCCTAAGAGATCCTCAACTTTCAGGAGAACAGAGAGACATAGTGACTAAGCTATCGCAATATCTTGCTTATTTAGTCGCTTTCGCCCCAAGGTTGCTCCCCGATCCTGCTTGCAGGACCGAATACATATTTGATTGTGCTGTCAGAGAAGCCAGGGAGTTATTTCAGGGATCCTCGGTTTCAATGGGCGACAGGATTCAAAAGCCGAAGAACATTGACAGCGACCAATGGAAGGAAACCATCATTGGTCGAGGCGCACGGCTAGGAACACAGCTTGTCGAAAGAGAGGAGGATGTTTGGAAGGTCTTGGCTGACTTCTGGGCTGAAATGATGTTGTATGTAGCTCCTTCAAATGATGCAGCGGCTCATGCTAAGTACCTCACCACAGGGGGCGAGTTTGTGACCCATGTATGGGTTTTGGTCTCTCACATGGGCATCACAAGAGATCCACGCGATGGTGAGCAACACAATGATCCAGAGAGGAACTGAACTTGGCCTTATATTGTGATGTTATATGCCTAATTAAGTATTTAAATAGTCCATATGTTCATGTACATATATGTAGCAGTCTCTTTATCTTGCATCAATCCCTGGTCAACTTTCTTCTGTATGATGCTTGGTATCTTCTTTTATGTGGTGTAATGTGTTGCTTGGTCCAGAATATATTATCAGAGACTTGAATCGGTTGTGCATTTCTGAGATTGTTTTTACATTGAACATGGAGGATGTGCAATGATTTTCTTTTCTATTCACGCTTTGTTAGAGTATATGCAGTAAAAGAATCCACATTTCCCAGAACCACCGGTAAAGTAGACAATCATATGGGGCATGTCGCGAAGCATAACAGAGCGCTTTTAATGCGGCCAAGAGTATTGGCAAGGGCAAGGGTCGAAACGGCATAAGCCACCGAGGCTATGAGCCCAAAAGCTCCATTTCAACTGCATCATCTCATCGTGCCACAGATGCTAAGAAAGACGCACAGGCACGGCTATGAAGGTCAATAGAGCCTTAATCCATAGAATCGTATCGAGGCCTTAAAGCGCAGTCCGATTAAAATTGTATGAATCATGCATACTCTTTCCCTGAATATCAAGCCTTTTTTTTTCCTTCTTCAATTTAAGTTTGTCCAAAGCCAAGCATGTGGAGGCGAGTCTAATTGGATATAGATTTAGACTGGTCATTTCAGTATTTTTTTTTTATATTCCTTTACTGTTCCTTTTTCCCCTAACAATCTACAAACATAGGTTTTTTGGTAATGATTCTCCAAAATAGAAAATTATCTTAGAGAAATGTCTAATTTTCTCTAACTGATTAAAAAGTTTTATAGTAGAAGATCGTGGCTTCTTTACTTCAAGTGTATTTTAATGACATTTCTTTACTATTGTAAATAGTAAAGCGTAGTGCCATGAGGACAATTACTAGAAGCTAAAGCTAAGACACATAGATCCTCTAGTGGCAAAGTCCGATGTATATCCTCAATACCATCATGCTTCAAGTTCGGTATAATTTCCCTTTTCTTCGAAATGCACCATGCTCATCCCTAAAGCTGGACATCCTGCTATGGGCTTATTACCTATAAATGCAACTGCTTCTTTGGTTGACTAATATCATGTTTGATTTACATCGTGTCATGAAATAACGAGAAAGCTGATGAATCTTGCAAATCAAGTCTAATGTGAGAAGGAAGATGTTACCAAATTAATAAACAAGCAATGTTAAAAAGATAGCAAAGATTTATGTGGTTCGATTCGAGTATCCACGAAATGAGCCGGCCGTAAAAAACTCACTATAATAATGATGAACCCTGTTCTATATGGCCTTAACCTTGGATATGTACCACAGAGCAAACAAAAAAGTCTACATAAAGTGCTACGAACCAGGGAGGAGGCATTTTGGTTAGAGTAGTGGCAACATCTTGAGCAAGCTAATAAGGTAAACTTACTACTAATTCAGCAAAGTAATGCTGCAAGTCAAAATAAGCACTAACCTCCCACGTAATAACCCAGAAACAAACAGTAGAATCTAACCCAGAGTGAGATGATTTTAGCAGTCATAGCTCACCAAAGACAGATGGTTAAGAGCGATCATATCACGAACAAGTATATGTTCATCCTCTTGAGTGTACACCGATGGGTAATTATATTCAGCTCTAATTGCTTATCCTCGCGAAGTTAGACAGCTCCAAAAAGACAGATGTTCTGAAAAGGGAAAAGCGAAGAAGTGTAATTCAAGCTGTTGACCTCCCATAACAAAAACCGCAGACAAGCCTCGTGTGCTCCCGTATCTGCGGCATTTACCAGGAAGAAAATTGGAAATGTGTCGCAGAGATTTTGATCACACCATCTTCCAGAACCAAATCGAAGCAAACGAGAAAACGGGCTGAAATCCTCCAACCAAATTTCTACGGATCTCTTCATTGACATGAACTCATAAAACAGAAACATCAAATTTCCACAGATCTCTTGATGAGACCAATTGTCATAATTTACATGCGACATCAGCTTCCTACCATTTTGTGTGCAGATGGTCAAATCTACCTTTGGTCATCTTCTACATGATATTCCTTTCACCAAAAAATTCCTAACATAAACTCTCTGACACTAGTCCCACAATTCAATTTAAATTAGTTTTCTATAGCATCTCTTATACTCCACCTAATCTTACGGAGTTCACCCCCATGCGGTCATGGAATTAGGAAATCCCAATTTGTGACAATTCCCCCACTTGATTTCCACAACATCCTCGTTGCGGGCTATTCAGTTGCTTCCTTTTGTTCCCTAATCATCACAACCTCTCCCTAGATCCTATATGAATGGCCAATACTCGCTCAATGAAATGTGTCACTCGTCGCTGCTTCCTTGCATACCACACCATCATAGTTTCTCCCTAGGCTTTATGTGAATGGCCTACGGTCATCTAACAGCAACACTTTAGCCTCTTCTGCAGGTTGTGCTTGAAACATGGTAATGGATGGCATCTATCCATGTAATCAGGAAACCTGCTCTGATACTAATTGTTACGGTCTGCGCTGCTTGGCCTCACTCATGGGACCTTGCTGCGCCTGGTAAGCCAATTCACTAGGCTACCCTTAGGATTGTTTCATGGGTTGTAGGGTGAAATGTCTCATCGAGAGTGACCGATCCTCGTCTCCCATCAATTTGGGCCACTCACCATCTCGGACAGGACATGCGTATTGACTCAACATACAACTAGTTTCAACCTTAGCTTTCGACCAACTTTATGTGGATGGACAGCCCGTCTTTGAACATCTTCTAAGTAATATTCCTCTCATAAGCGTATTCCCAGCGTAAATCCACTCAAACCACTTTGCATCATTACTTTTGCATCCCTCATGCTTTTCCCAATGTTAGGAGGTGTTGGAAAGAATCGTCTTTGTACTTAGATAGAACAATGAAGTCAATATAAATTCGAATCAATAGAGCAATCAAATCGGATTTTGAAGCGTGATATTGCTTTCTTTAAATATTTATTTGTCCCATAAAATTGCTAATGGTCACCTGCAAATATCATTTAGGATACAACAAAGTCCCAAATGAGAATACTAGATAGTAAGTCTAGTATTTTTTCAGAATTTCTCTGGAAAACAATTGAAAAGTTGCTTGCAGTTTTTGAAAAAGGACTCAAAAAATTGTAAATCATGCATGGTTTTTCAAAATTGATATATATATATATATAGTAACATAGGTAACTCTTTATGAAAGGTTGCAAAAAATTAACTAAGATATTTATTCGAAAGAAGTTGCACAACGAACAAATGTAACCTTTCGGGAAAATTTACAAACTGAATCAGTATAATTTCCAAAATTTATCTTGAAAAGACACGTATAGAAAATTTGGAATAAAATAATTTAAATAATTTATTTTTTAAAATAAAATTTCGATTTTTTTTTAATAATTTTCAAAATGCTAAAAATAAAGGCAACCTTTCGATTAACAGAATAGCCATATAACATTAAAATAAAAATTAAAAGGTAGGGGATTAGCACTAATTAAACCACAGGCACGTGCAATTATTCGTGCACCCGCACGCGAGTATAATGAGGTCTTGCTTTCATTTATAAAGTGACTTGTTCTTTCTGAACATTATTACAGACTCTTTGGCTATGAGGAGACTAAACTTACTGTGATTTCCCTCACGATGATGTTGGAAATTGGATGCATTTCTTCGCTTCAGGTTATTGTGCCCCTGGAACAGACGAGTCATTCACTGGTTCCGATGAAAAAATTTGGAGCTGACATCTCCAATTCAAGCCGCCATTCTGACATAGCAGAAAAATCATTAGAGAGATTCGTCTCGGTAATATTGCCATTTAGAATAACCGCTTCTGGTTCTCATGCCAGCGGTCTCCGTTCTCCTCTGAAGGATGTGCACAACACATGCACTAATAGGTGAGAAGACGACGGTACATAGAGATTCTCTACTTTTCTGAGCCCTTAGTTTGTTATCTCTCATTGATTTTGTTCAATAGAAGGTCAATTACTGCCCCGGATTCCAGTCAATTTGCATTATCTGGTGATAAAAAAGGAAGCCCAAGATCCCAGACTGCAGAAGCTAGTTTCGGACAGTATATTTCGATGCAGACCGTTGCATCTGCAGAACTCCTAGTCACTACAATGGTTTCAGCTGTTATGCTGCCCAGACATGGCCAATCAAAGAGGACATTTGCTCGTGTGTCATAATAATGTGTGAACCATCGTTGTTCCAATCCTTCGTTATCCAACTGTTATGCACAGGGTCGATCCAGCGATACATGTTGCACGAGTTGGAATCGTCGACAGTGTGGCTATCCCTGGGGCTCACGTCCATCATCTTTGATACTGTAAATCAAGATTTTTTTTTTTGGTAACGGTAAGTATAATTTATATTCAATCAGGATTTACAAAAGAAGTGCATCCCGTCACCAACATGCACTCAATGGGACTATAAGTAGCTAGAGTGAGGGGGTGCCATGATCACAGAGGAAAAAAAAGGGCTACAGATATACAGCCAAACAGGAGGGGACTTAACTATCCCACTCAAGTGTTAGAAAGAAAAATACAAGGGTTAATTCCCCAGCTCCGTTGTAAATCAAGATGTTACTCTCTCATTTCATGCCCTCTAATGAAGAAAGCTCAAGGCGATCGAGGGACCACAATAAGGATTGAGTTGATTTTTTGTTTTTTCCTGATAAGTAGGTTGATTGATTTTGTGGAAGGAAATCAATTTCATCAGGTTGAACTAGCATTCTAAAATTGCTAGAAACACATCTTTTGTTTATATTTTGATTTCTGGATCACTTTGTGGGGAATCATCTTTTGGATTTCATGCCAGAAACACTCAAATATATTGTGCCACAGAGTTCTGACGGTCCAGGTTATGCGATCAGTCTTGCTTTCTCGATTGCAGGCGGCGATGTGGGATTCACAATCGCATAGGATTATTTGCAATTTTTGCAGGGATTTTTTTTTTTTAGGGAACGCGTAAATTATCCCCATGGCAGGAAGCCATTCATTCTCTTTTCCACTTTATCTGAATGCCATGAGTGTTTTTTTTATAGCCAACAACACTTGACAGTCGTTCAGTAAGAAAGAAAGTCATTGGAAGCTCGAGGAGGTTTCTCTCCCACATTTGAATCAAAGCAAATGACAGAGAGAAGATAGGGGATTAGCATCCCACTCAAAATAGCACATCTTCTTTCTAGACTGAAAAGCAACCCATTGGCAGCTGCATTTTCTTCACGAGCAATAAGAGGAAAAGTTACTATCAAATTGATCCTTCGCACTCCAAATGCAAAGCAGTTCCCTGTCTCCAGTTAGTATCCTTAGCAGAACATTGGACATCTCTATGAACATTGGCAGCATGAAATGTTATGCTGATCAAATGCTATGCCAGACACTAGCAATTTTAGTCCCCTCAACTAAATAAGGATGAACACAAGATGCTCTTGCACCAGCCGAAGCCCCATGATCATCATGAGCAACCGCACCTACTGCTCGTTGCCTTGATTCTTCAACAAAGGAGCCATAACAGTAGATCTACAAAGCCAGGCTCATGGTTCAACCACCATCCCTTATTTACATGTCATTAGATGAAGACTACTGCTCCACCTCTTTATCCATCAAGAGCTCCCTTATAGCTTCTCCTATCTGTCCTCCAACCATCTTGGGTATGAGCCAACAGAAGAGGCAATCAACGGGGATTAGCCAAAATCAACTCTGGCGGATTAGCCAAAAGTAGAAGAAAATGCGGGCAGATCTTTACAATGTGAAACCATGCAATCGATCAATATCAATAAAGTACTTATTCGAATACATCGACGAGAGAAACTATCACATTGTGACAAAAGACATGTTAGGCTGATCAGAACAAGGACAGCAATTATAACACCGTTACCAAACAACAGTGAAAGATCAACGAAGCTGCTTTAGAGTTCAATTTCTACATTCGTAGTATTTGAACATATTCTGGTACTGGATGAGTTCTTGGGTGCAAAGATGCTTGTTTAATCGAATAATCCAACACTTTACGTCATAGTAATTTCCAACTGACTTGGAAGTCGATTAAGATAACGTCCAGATTTGTAGCTGATTCATTAGCCAAATGATTTATTTTTTTATTATATTGTGAATATAGGATTTTAGTTTTATATATTCATTTATAATATAATCTTATTTGACTATATTCAAATAAGGTAATGAAGATCTATTAGTTACAGATATAAATATGTGCTTTCATTTTGATGGAAGTCAGCATATCTTTGAATTAATAACAGAATTATGAGAGATATTTCTCTGAATTTGCTTCTCACGCCTAAATGACCTATATAAGCGTTTTGTGAGGCTCACTTATAGTTGTCTATTGTCTCTATTGGGCCATAATTTTGCACGAAAATTTTCCTACATTAAGAGAGACTAATGGTACATGTGGAGAAATTATTTTGGTCCCCAACGTTCATATGAGTGAAAATCATCACAAGAAGTGTTTTTGAAAGGCACGGGCTTCTTATTAAACAAATAAAAACAACATTATTAAGGGCAAGATGGGGAACCAAATAATGGACAGTGAGGATGAGAAGTGGGCCCTCTCGAACAACTCGGGGAAAAAGTGTTAGAAAAATCCTAAATTTATTATATTTGTGCTAATTTAGTCCTGTACTTGTTTTGACTTGATGCCAATTTGGTTGTAAACTTTTTAATGGTTCCAATTTAGTCTTATACTTTTTGAACTAGCGTCAATTTAGTCTTGAACATTTTGACTTTGTCCCACTTTAGTCCTTTCGGCTAAATCTAGTTGGACGTGGATGCTGGCAAGCTTATGTGGCATCGTTGGCGCTAACATGGATAATTTTTAATAATTTTCTATTTTTATTATTTTTCTGATTTCTTTTTTTTTCTCTCTCTCCTTCATTTCTTCTTCCTTCAGAAGGTGGTTGGCAGGGTTGAGCACGGTCTGAGTGGGAAGTTCCCACCCTAGAACTGGGAACTGCCCACTACGAACCAGTTCCGAAAAATTGGATTCGGGAACCACCCAGTCAATTACAAAAACAGAAATAGCAAGAAAACCCAACCAGTAACACAATCAAAAGCATCGCTTAATTAATTTATTGATTAACTTTAGGAAGTTTACGAGTACCAGCCCTTACCATGGGTATCTTCTTATTAAGCCAATGAAACCAATAAGGTCATGATTAATCTACTTTCTTCAAATACAGCCACAAATTGCAACACATGTCGATTCTTCATCCAATAGACCTGAAAATGGTTATATAATAATGAGTGAAATAAAATCTCAATAAGTTATGATCCTAAGTCTCAGTTAGGAGACTCGCTTGCCTTGGGTGCCGCCTAAACATGCAACCTATTAATGATGGCAAATCAGATGCAAAGCGACCACTGCTTTGCTATGTTCATAATGTGTAATGAAACATCAATCACAGTATATATCAATAGCAATCAAATGCAATCACAGGCGATCTCACCTTCTCTTGGTATACATACCTTTTATGATACCATATAACTCATGCCATAGCCACTTCAACATGCAGTTCATATAATCAGAATACACATCAAACTGTTCCATGCATTAGCATCCACATGTGTTCAGATTATTACGACCCCTTGGCCACAGTACAATCTTATGGTTGGCGGTCTATTGGTCCAAGAACTAGGCATTGTCCCACCTCATTGGGCATGGCTATGTCCGGATCTCTTGCCTGGATGGCATTCTTAAAGGAACATAAGCCTGGCCTCTACTGCGACCTGCATCCAGACTCTCACCGGGTATTCCAATAAAATAGACTTCATCAACCATGGATCTCCACTAGGTGATTGCTCTTATGTGACCATGTGAGTACACCAATTACTCATGCTCATTTCATTATATTTTCTTCGTCGCCAATGCAATCATGGTTTGTGCTCACGCAACATGCTATTGCAATTAATCACATATATAATGTAATGCCAGGTTATTTAATGGTCATGTGAACTTACATAATTCAACAATTTTAGATAAAGCCATTAAACAGTAGTTCAAGTCATAATTTGACAATCAATTTCAATCAATTAACGTTGTAACACTTGCAAAATAATTATCACCATTGACTATTCTTGTAACAATCAGCACTTAACAATAATTTGTACACAATTGACACTTCAATAATTAGCTACGTGCCTCAATTAATTATTGATAAACTATCACGTACCTCAACAATCAATGGTACCCAACCACATGTCTCAATATTCAATAATAGATAAATGCACGTCTCCACGACTAACAATAGTCAACTGTTCCCCTAATTACTCAATCATCACAAAATAATTATGAACTAGGATTATATCCAAAAATACTCATTTGTAAAGTATACAATACTATAGTCCATTGTTTTGATCAAATAATTTGACTCTTGCAAAACAAGTATAAACATTTACCAATCCCATAAATAAATACCCAACCAAAGTAATTTGATTTCATGAAACCCTTTCTTAATAAATCAAGGTCCATCAATATTAGAGTATATAAATACCATTAACTTTAGAAAGTTAAGCGTTATTTAATTTCTCACAAAGATTACTTAATTTAATCAATTTCCAATAAATAATCATAATTAATTAATTATTCCAAAATAATTAATTACCTAGAAATAAAGAATAATTCGAAATTAATTAATATTATCAATAATTAATTAATTTCCATGAAATAATTTAACATTTCCATAAATAAATTATCCCATAACTAATTAATCATAATTAATTAAAACTAATCCTTCATTAATCACATAAATTGACCAAAAAATAGGATTAGTATCATAAAATAGTGCTAATTAATCATAATCCGATTTAATTAGCAATAACCATCTTAAGCTACCATTAGCTTATCATAATCCCACTTAGGGCATATAAAACACAATCAAGCATAACTAATCCCCATTAGCCACTAATCACACTTAAAACTAATCAAACTCCCCTAAAATATGATTATCCCTAATTAAGGGATTAGGAGAACAACTCATCAGTTTGCAATTCTGGCAACATAAATGTGTCAAGGCGAGGCGGCACGGGAAGCGGATCTCAACCGAGAGCAGCTGTCCACTCGGCGAAAGGTTGAGAATGAGTGGGATCTGGCGACTAAGGTGGCACGGGCTAGCTGGTGGGCTATCTGACAGCTTCGGGCAGTAGCCAGCAGCCCCAACGACCAAGTGGGGTGGCTCCAGTGACGGAAAACAGAATTGAGAGGGAGATGTTGGAAATATGGTCGAAGATCTTGAAATTGATTCCGATTGTAATTGATTTAATCAATCGCTAATTAGTACAGTAAATAAGAAAATAACGATGTGTATATTTTATTTTCCTTTTTTATTTCTTCATTCTTACATTATAAATTCATTGATGTATATGTAAACAGATATACAAGAAAAACCATTCTCTCTTTCTTCCAATTGCTCTTCTGTCATGGTATCATAGCAGTGTTCTTGAAATAGCTTCCGCAAACCCTCAGAATTGCCTTCGTTTTTTTTTTCTGACCTTTTTCCTTTGCACATTCTCATCCTGCAAAACAAGTCAGCAAATCGTTTAGGAATTCTGAGATTTGATCATGGAAGAAAGTAGGATTAATCAATCAGCAGGTGTTTCACCCGAAGAAGAACGGCCTTCTATTCAGGATTCTGCTTCCAGTCAGATTCCTGCTTCGGGCCAGCCACCTGCTTCGGGCCAGATTCCAAGCCCAACTGTCCAATGGGCCTCAACAATACCACCAATTCAGTGGTATCCAGCGTAAGGCCAATGGACGACTGGGCCGGGACAACCATGGGCCCAATCATCCGGGCCGGGACAACCATGGGCTTCGTATGAGCAGCCCAATTACAGAGAGATTGACCCGAATGGCAATCCGACCCAGATGAATCCGAGTTACAGGCCCGGATCTGCACCGGGTCAGGGAACGGATCCCTACCCGATTCTCCAACCCGGTTTCACGCCGCAATTTTTTCCAGTCACCGGCAGCAACCGCCCTGAACTTGGAGACCCGCTCTACACTTCGCCGGCGGACGGACCGGAAGTTCGTCTAATCAACCAACAACTTACCGGATCCGACAACTACGCTTCCTGGGCGCGAGATCTCCGGCGAGCTCTCATCACGAAGGATAAGGAGGGTTTCATCGACGGGGTCGTCCCGATTCCGACGGATGAACTACTACAGAGGCACTGGCGACGGTGCAATCAACTGGTCTGGACCTGGATCGGGAATTGCTTGTCACCGGAAGTCGCAGCCGGCCTCCCCCCGACGGAGGATTCGAAGATTTTCTAGGATAATATTCGAGAGATGTATGGGAAGTTAGATCGAGCGCGTTTATTCACACTGACTCAAACCCTATCAGATCTAAAACAAGGGAATCTCTCCGTCACCGCAACCTACAATCGACTCTCAGCCTTGTGGAATGAAATCGAAGCTGCCGAAGAAAAATTGGAAGGACCGGAGACGACTCTTCGACAATACCGTGCTATAAAAGAGAGAGAAAAGGCCACAAGATTCTTGCTTACCCTCAACGAGACCTACTCGGCATTCCGGTCTCAGATCTTGGCGATGGACCCTCAACCACCGCTCGGGCGAATCTTCCAGCTTGCTGTGCAGGAAGAAAACCAGCGAATCGCCGCGACAGAACAAGCCCGAATCGGAGAAGGGGTAGGCCTCGCGACGTTTTCCTCTGTCTTCGGCTCGACAAACACGGTGGCCGGATCTAGTGGAGGCATCGGAGTTGCTGGAGGGAAGAAGATCGTGGTTGCGGCAAGGAGGAGAAATGAAGATAACCCTAAGTCGTCTTCAAGAATGGACGGCTGGGATCAAAGACCTAGATCGGACGGCTGGAACAAAAACGCCGCATCCGACGGTCGAGGTAGAGGCTCTGGATCGGACGGTTCAGATCAGATCAACGAGATGGATGGCTGGGATCTGCGCGCGAAATCTGACGGCTTGAGAACGCCCAATTTTTCAGCCAAATCAGATGGTTATCATCGTGCCACGTTAGCACCGAACTATAGGGGATTGTACGGCTCACGATATGCCACGTCAGCAGGGAAGGTTAGTGGACCAAATTTCAAAAATAAAAATAAATATTGCGAATATTGCAAACGTCCACACCATACAATCGATACATGTTGGAAATTGCATGGGAAACCACATGATAAAAAGGGCAAGGAATCCACAGTTTATCAGGTTTCTGCACAGAAAATGGGTGGAACAGCAAATCAAATGATCACCAAGGTGCAGCAGGATTTTCAGGTACCATTTTATATGGAAAGAATTCATCTTCAGTTAATGCATGGATTATCGATACAGGTGCTAGTGACCACATAATTTGTGATGATCAATTATTCTCTAATGTTCATGAAAACATACAATTCCCTGTTACGGTACGTCTTCCTAATGGGAACATTACTCATGTTACCAAAATCGGTACCGTACATCTTGGTTAGCACTTTATCCTCAAAAATGTCTTGTATATTCCAGAATTTGAGTTTAATCTCCTTTCTGTCTCGAGAGTATGTATGGACAATTCCTGCCGTGCCATATTCAATTCCAAAAGTTGTGTCTTTCAGGACCATTCGACTGGGAAAGTGATGGGCTTGGGTAATGAAGCACAAGGACTTTATTTCTGGATCAGTTCCCCAGGAGATTTAGAGTTATTAAATAAAGGCATTTCATGTAATGCAATTAGTACAAATAAAAATCTCCTACTTCATCAACGGTTGGGCCACAGTGCGCAGTTTCCATATTCAAAATGTCCAGTTTGTCCTTTAGCTAAACAGTCTCGAATGCCATTTCCAATTAGCACATCTCGAGCCAAAAATCCTTTCTCCTTACTTCACATAGACATCTGGGGCCCCTATCATACCACACATCGAGATGGATCTCGTTTTTTCCTTACTATAGTTGATGACTATACTCGTGCCACTTGGCTATATCTTATGCAGTCAAAGAGCCAAACATTTACTCACATATCAAACTTTATTTCCTTAATTAGGAATCAATTCGGAAAATCTGTACAACGAATTCGTACAGATAATGGTCGTGAGTTCTTCACTTCTGAGTGCACAAAATTGTTGTCCACTCTCGGAATAATCCATGAAAGTTCTTGCACTTACACTCCACAACAGAATGGAATTGTTGAGCACAAGCATAGACATCTCTTAGAGGTAGCTCGGGCATTAAAATACCAAGCTTCTGTGCTTGAAAATTTATGGGGAGATTGTGTGGTCACAGCAGCTTATTTGATTAATCGCATGCCAACTCGAATTCTTAATGGCAAGTCTCCATTTGAAATGCTGTACAATAAACGACCAAATAATGATCATCTTAGAGTATTTGGTTGTTTGTGTTATGCAACAAATGTGGGTCCTCGGGATAAAATGAGCCCTCGTGCAACCAAATGTGTCTTCATGGGATATCTTACTTTTCAGAAGGGATATCGAGTTATGGAAATTTCCACAGGGAATTTTTTTACAAGCAGGGATATCATATTTCACGAAGATGTATTTCCATTTGAAGAGATGCTGTCTTCATCACATGAGGCTTCACTAGAAAACAATCAGATTTTTTTATTTGATGAAAATTTATCTATGGCACCTGGAGTCCTTGTCACATCAGGACCACCTTTGACATCGGGCCAATTGATATCAGCACCAAGGGAATCTTCATATGGCCAGGTAGAATCACCTACTTTATCCGAAGATATTTCATCTTCTTCTTCAATGGATACATCAGGAATTGATTCTGCAACATCAGTAGTTCCTAATATAAGTGAACAGCCTCGACGCTCTGGGCGACAGACTCGTCCACCTACATGGACAAAGGATTATATATGTTCTACTGCCAGTACCTCAGGTACCCAGTATCCTATTTCTTCATATGTTTCCTTTAACAAATTGTCGCCACATCATATGTGTTGCATTAGTCGTATATCAGAGGAACATGAGCCATCTTCGTTCGCTGAGGCAGTAAAAAATCCCAAGTGGAGACATGCAATGGAAACAAAACTAATTGCACTCACAGAGAATCATACATGGGATATTGTCCCTTTACCTCCATATCGAAAACCGATTGGATGCAAATGGGTATATAAGATCAAGTTCAAGGCAGATGGTTCCATTGAGCGATATAAGGCTCGATTAGTGGCTAAAGGGTTTACTCAAAAGGAAGGCTTTGATTATCATGAGACATTTTCTCCAGTAGCAAAATAAGTCACTGTACGTTCCTTCTTATCTGTTGCTGCTATACAAAATTGGTCTCTGCATCAAATGGATGTGAACAATGCTTTTCTCCATGGTGACTTGGATGAAGAAATCTACATGGATCTACCTCAAGGACTTCGCAGACAGGGGGAGTATCGGGTATGTCGTCTTCGTAAGTCCCTGTATGGATTAAAGTAGGCATCAAGACAATGGTATGCTAAATTTACTATTGCATTAACCAATGCAGGCTTTCAGCATTCAAAGCATGATTATGCCTTGTTCACACGTAGCACAGGGAGTTCGTCGATTTATTTGTTGATATATGTCGATGATATACTGATTATGGAAAATAATAATTCTGATGTAGCAAGATTCAAAGAGTATCTACATTACAATTTTCACATCAAGGATTTGGGACCTCCCAAATATTTCCTCGGCATTGAGATTGCCCGATCCGATAAAGGAATCTCTCTTAGCCAGAGGAAATTTATCTTAGAAATCATTTCTGAAGCAGGTTTATCAGGTTGTAAACCGTCAGTCATTCCCATTGAAAAGAATGCAAAATTAACGACACATGAGTATGATGTGAACTCCTCTCCACCTAGCAAGGATGCATTGCTTAGAGATCCATCAGGATATCAGCGACTCATTGGAAAGTTGATATATCTCACCATGACAAGGCCTGACATAAGTTATGCAGTGCAAATACTCAGCCAGTTCATGCATATGCCAAAACAGTCACATATGGATGCAGCCTTGAAAGTCGTGAAATATTTGAAAGGATGTCCAGGACTTGGTATATTTTTATCTCGTGACTGCAAAATGAAGATGACAGCATTTTGTGATACGGATTATGCTACTTGCCCAATGACTAGAAGATCTGTTACCGGATTTTGTATAAATTTGGGAAAATTATTGATTTCTTGGAAGACGAAGAAGCAGTCCACAGTATCATTGTCATCAGCTGAGTCAGAATATCGAGCCATGGCGAAAACCACTTGCGAGATCGTCTGGATATGAGGATTACTCTTAGATCTCGGAATACAAGTCAATGGACCAAGTGAATTGTTCTGTGATAATGATGCTGCAGTAAAATTGGCAGCAAACCCAGTTTTTCATGAGAGAACAAAACACATAGAAGTTGACTGCCATTTTACTCGGGACAAAATCAAAGAAGGAGTATTGGTGACAAGGGGAATTGGAACAGTGGAACAACCTGCGGACATCTTTACTAAGCCATTATGCCAGAGACAGCACAAATATCTTCTAAGCAAGCTAGGTGTCCTTGACATATATAGGCCACTAGCTTGAGGGGGAGTGTTGGAAATATGGTCGAAGATCTCGAAACTGATTCCGATTGTAATTGATTTAATCAATCGCTAATTAGTACAGTAAATAGGAAAATAGCGATGTGTATATTTTATTTTCCTTTTTTATTTCTTCACTCTTACATTATAAATTCATTGATGTATATGTAAACATATATACAAGAAAAACCATTCTCTCTTTCTTCCAATTGCTTTTCTGTCAATATTAGTGCTTTTCATTTCACAAGAATTAAGACTATGTTTATTTTGTCAAAAGTAAAAAAATTAAAAAGTATTTTCTTTAAAAGAAATCATTTATGTAGCTAGAAATAATTACTAGATGGAAAATGTTTTTATTATCGATAATTTATGGCTAAATATTTTTGTGGATGATGAAAATAATTTTTTGTCTATTTATCTTTATAAGTGATATAAGCGATTGTTCTTGAGAAAATATTTTTAAAATTATTTGTTTTGTGCAACACAACCCAAGTGTGAGAAGACCGAAGCTAGTCAAATGGACTAGTGTTTGAGCATATGTATTATCTGCTTGACTATTATCATTATTTCCACATTTGGCCCACAAAGAAATTTCAAGGGAGACCATGTCATTATGCTAGGCATGTAAAATGTTTTTTGTCCATTTATCTTCGTAAGCGATACAGATGATCGTTCTTGAGAATTTTTTTTTTAATTATTTATCTTCTGTGATATAAACGCAACACAAGCGTGAGAAGACCAAAGCTAGTCAAATAGACTAGTTTGAGCCCACTTATGTATTATGGTCTTGAGTATTATCATTATTTCCACATTTGGCCTACAAAGAAATTCCAAGGGAGACCATGTCATTATGCCGGGCGTGCAAAATGGTGTGTGCCTCGCAAGTCATGAGTTCCCATTAACTTGGCTCGAACCCGATCTAGACAAGTAGAAGAAAATAAACCACATGCCCAATCATTTACGCGGGTTCAATCAATGTGATGATGCGAGTTATAAGTACAAGTCGAAGAGCAACATGATTTTCATATGAACAAGTGATACAATGTATATTATAGGTGCGTTTGGTACAGCATTTGCAAGGGGCTTTTAGTCCAATGCAAATGCTGAAAGCCCAAAGCTACTTGGGGAAATGCAATTGTGTTTGGTAAAATTTTTTTACAAATGGACTTTGAGTTGAATGTGCGTTTGGTAAAAAAAACTTTCACAATGGGCTTTGATGGGTATAATGGGTATAATATATGTATATATATATATATTTATTTATTTTTTTAATTTTTTTTAAAATGACCTAAACCCTTCGCCGGACCGGCGAAGGGCTACGGCCGTCGACGAGCCAGATCTGGCGCCGGCGGCCGTCGGCTGAGGTCGCCCGAGGTCGGGTGACCTTTGGCGAGGGTCGTGCGACCCAGCCGAGGGCCGCCGGAGGTCGCCCGACCTTGGGCGACCCAGGGGCAGCGCGACCCAAGCGAGGGCCGCCTGCGGCCGCGAGACCCAGGCGGCGGTTGCCTGGGTCGCTCGGCCCCTGACCTCCGGCGGCCCTCGGCTGGGTCGCGCGACCCTCGCCGGAGGTCGCCCGACGGCCGCCGGTGCCAAATCTGGCTCGCCGGCGGCCGTAGCCCTTCGCCGGACCGGCGAAGGGCTGCCTCATTTTTTAATTAAAAAAAATAATATTTAGGGGTAAAATCGGAAATACGAAAAATCAGCGATGGTAGTTTTGGAAGAAAAAATAATGATTTCAGCATTCCGGGGATGCTGAAAGCCCAAGGCTAGTCCCTACTAGCCTTGGGCTTTCAGCATTTTGAAGGCCAGCTTTCAACTGAAAGCTGGCTTCAAAGCTGAACCAAACGGTTCAGCATTTTCCCAAGGGGCTTTCAGGGCTGAAAGCCCCTTGGGAATGCTGTACCAAACGTACCCATTATAACTGCTTGGATTCACTGTATCACTCTTGATATGTTTCGGCTCCTTTTCACTATACTGAATAATCTCACACGAGAATTTACCTCTCATGGATTCCTCTCACAAATTGACCCAAATTCTAGGAAGAAGCTATGAGTAAAAATAACCATGATGTATGATGAAATGGGAGCCTTCCCTATTCAGGCAGTCCTTCCATTAATGAGAAGTGTGTAGTTGACAGAGGAAAAACAGACGTGGATCATCTTGCAGGAAAAAAACCACGGGCATCATGTCAATTGAGGATCAAAACAATATAACTGTTATTTATAGCATCTAACATATAAATCTATCAAATGGGTGAATCGGATTTGATTTGAATGGATCTAAAATAGATTCGACCCAAATAAGCATATTCTTACGTAAAATAATTATAGTGACTCATATTTGATCTGGCTATTTTCTCAATCCAGGCCCAACTCAGCAATTCTTGACAATTTTCCTCTTAAATATGAGAAATTGCAAACTGAAAAAAAAGCTAATTAAAAACGAATTAAACATAAAAAAGCAGCAAATAAGAAATTACTAAAAATAGTCCACCCAAAATGCGTTAATAAATTGATGAATGCCATTGCTGGGCCATCTTGTAATTTTTTGTAAATTAAAGAAAATTAAACCTAAAATAAAATATTATAATGAGAAAAGACTTCGGGCACTGCCAAGTCCACTAATAATTGTATGAAATGAATTGTATGAAAAGAATCATCTCGCAGCAAAAAGTCACACTTTCGCATCGACATCATATTTTTTTTTCTTTAATTCCTTTTGCCAAACCGAGGATCATAATTCGGTAAGAAGGCTCCAAGTGAGAGATTGGAGTACTGTTTTGTACTGACAAAAAAAAAGACAAGATTATATCAATAATCAATTTTGTATGTGAAATAGAAGACTATATCAATTACATAAAGTGCAAAGTATTATCTTAATAAGGGGTGATAAATTTCAAAATGACTAGATTTTAGACGCAGAACCTATAACCTATGCTATTAGAGTCACTTGAAATCATGAACCAGACGTGTCGACCTTAGTACCAGCCTTTTTTCTTTTCTTTTCTTTTTAAAAATTAATTATATAACCAAGATGGCGAATTTATAGACCATCTCCTTTCTAGTGCTCTCCACTACCATATAAATGAAGATTTAAGGCCTTGAAGGTTGAGAAGGAAAGACCAGAGACAACGAGAAAGGGGTACAAGTCTTTGTTGATCTTGCCTTTCTTGTTTTTGAGAGATGCATGTGCGAGTTTAGTAATTTTACAGTCTAATACTCTAAAAAATCCCCTGATTCTAGTTGCAGTTTCAATTCTATCCTTAATTTCTTTTTGTCTCATAAACAAGCTCAAACTTTTAGTCTAATCCCAATTCCAACTTTTCTTCGATCTTATAAAAAAAACCACAAACTTTAGGCCATGTTCTAATTCCATCTAAACCTTTTTGTGTCGTAAAAAACCATTAACTTTTACTTCAATCTTTTACTTGCCCCCGTTAACCCTCGATTCAAAAGCTCTAGTTTTTCTTCAAAGTTCAAATCCAAAAGGACGTCTTTTGGAGATGAATTTCCATGGTAAAATCACATCTTTTTTATCTGAAAATTTGAAAAAAGAAAACTACATAAATTAGGGTTGGCTTTCTTTAATTTCTTTTGTTCTTAATTTCTTCAATTACTCTTACTTTTAAGAGATCTTGTTTGAGGATCTTCAATTTTGCGCTCAGTTCAATCTCTCGTGTCTGGTATTCTTCCATCTCTTGCAGTCGGAAAGCCCACACCTAAGATACTCCACTAAGGACACTTGTATAGCTCACACTTGGGAGTTTTCTATCTCTCGATCGTAAAGAGAAATTTTGGGTGAAGAATTTATGGGGGCAGATTTAAGCCTCAAATAAAAGTTGGTGATTTTTTTATGAACCTAAAAGTTTATGATAGAATTGGCACCGAACTTAAATTTGAGTGTTTTTTATAAGATTAAAAAAAGGTTTAGGGTAGATTGGGACTAGATCTAATGTTAAGGTCTTTTATGGAACAATAAAAAGTTTAAGATGAGTTAGTACTAGAGATAAAGTTTCGATCTTTCTAACTTATCATACAGTAATTTCATTGACCCTTTTCAATGCCCGGCCAGTGCGTATTGACTTAACTTTGCGGAAGCATCTAAGAAGCATTCTTGATGTTAGGGTCCCTTTTGTTTTTGTTTTCATGGACCAAAAGTGAGGATGAAAGCTGTTTTGGACTTTAACATGCAACAATCCCACTTCCACAGTTTTGCTTCCAATGAACGGAGTTCAGCAGTGACGGGACGACGGTCTACAAGAGTAAGTTTGGGTTAGATCCTGATTCTACCCTAGGGTAGAATTGATTGATTTAGGGCCCTAAACCGAGATTCGAACCAGTAAAGGCTGGCTTTCAATTTTTGGAACTGGGAACTGCACTGGTGCTCATGTGAATCGACTGGTTAAAGCACGTTCAGGGCTGGTTTCCAGATTCAACCGATCTGATTAGTCAACCCTAATCTTAACCCTTAACAACCTGCTTCTTAAATTTTAGCTAATCCATATACATCTCAGTCCACTAATAGGTGTTAAAAGTGAGTTACTGACCCGGAGGCTTCTATCTATTTGGAATAACTATTGTACTTCCAATGATGTTCTCTTCACTGTGTCCCAGAGTGCAGTAAAAAATATTGATATAACTAGTATAAACACCTAGAGGGGGGGTGAATAGGTATAGAGAGATTAATTGATCAAATATATATCAATTTTCGAATCAACGAACTGAAATCAAGTAGAGAGAGTTAGAGAAGATTGCAAACACTGTTTATAGTGGTTCGGCTTTTGATAAGCCTACGTCCACTCTCCGAGCGACCAGCTAATCGACTGTATTTTACTATATGATCAACGGTGATTACACACTCTCGAGTGTTTGTACTCGGTGATGATCTGTCTCACTAAGTCACTCTCTCTTCATAAAACACCTAGATCACTCATATGCGCACTATGAACAATAATTGAAGAATTGAATCAGCTTTGGAATAATGTTCATCTGTTCTTCCCCTAAGTCTCAACCTACCCTTAAATACTCTCCAAGCCACACTCGACCGTTGGCTCTTTCATTGAGAGTTTAGTCTTCCCTTTCTTGGACAGACTTTATAAGGCAAGTCTTTTTGACCGTTGAGGGTAGATCAGATCCCCTTAGATTCTGTTCGCCCATACAAGCAGAATCCAGGCTTCCATAAGTACTCTATTCTTCATTGGAAGTTGCTCATTAATTGATCCTGTCAATCAGATTAGTATAACAGAATCAACATAAATAAGGTAAGTGAAATACTCTACCGTTGGTGATCTTATCGTGTAGGTTCATCTTAAGTCTGATGAACTTAAGTTCTGAGTCTGCCTAGATTTTCAGTCTGGTTCATTCAGACTTAAAATCTCAGTCTGGTACGGTCAGACTTAAAACTCGGTCTGGACGAGTCTTTTCGTCTGGTACGGTCAGACTCTTAGACATCTTATGCTTTATCTTCTGCAACAAGCAGACTTTAAAGCCTATGTCATTCTGTGTCATTTTCCTTCAAGAGATTGATATATAAATATCATTCATAAACTATTTTGTTATCATCAAAACTAGGAGTTTTCTCAACAATCTCCCCCTTTTTGATGGTGACAAAACATCTTATACATATGGCTTAATGTCCCTGCAAAATATGGTTAAATAGAGCCTGTTTCCAACTATTCTGCTCAACTCATAAGTGTAGCTCATATCAACCCTGTATAGGCAATACAGCAGCAACATAATTTCATATTACAGCTCAACATGATTCAGACTTTATCAGTACTGTGAGATCAGCCTATAAGAGAATACCATTAGCCATTTATAATTAGAACTTTCATATCACGGTATCATGCATCAACACAATGATAAAGCCAACTGTCATGCATCAACACAATGATAAATCCATCAAAAATCTAACAGTGAAAGCAATCAAAAATCCAACTTCAAAAAGCAAAGCCATATCTACTCCCCCTTTTTGTCAACTTCAAAAAGAGTTAGTCAGTTCAAAAAGATGTTTTTAAGAGGTTTTCTTGTTTGGAGTCCGAACAAGGGTGAAATCTTCCATATCTGATGCAGACTTCTCAATCCTGTCAATACACTGATTAACTGTCTTCTCAAGAGTTTCTAGTCTGTTATTGAAGGAGGTTTCCATTTGTACCTGCCGATCCCTGATCTCTGTTAAAAGTCCTAAGATCTTCTGGTAATCAGCATTCCCAGATGAAGCTGCAGGAACTTGAATGTCAATATTTTCATAATGACGCTCCCCCTGAGTTGATGCTTCATTCTGTCCTTGTTGCCCCTCTTTTTCTCTGTCCTTATCTCTTTCTTCTTCTTCTTCTGCTTCTGCTCCTTCTTCTTCTTCTGGATCATCCATTGATTCATATTCATCATCCTTCTCATGTTCAGTGTGGAGAATGTCTTCTGCATGTGTTTCTGCCTCAGGTTCCGACATTCTCTGAGAATTTTGACGCATATTTGCCAGAATTGCGGAGATGCTTTCTTCTTCATCTTCTTCATCTACTAGTAGGAGTTGTCTTCTCCTTTTAGAACTTGGCTCAGCAGCAGCTAATTCTTTGTCTTTTCGTTTTGCTGTCTCTGCTCTAACTAATTCCTTTTCTTTTCGTCTCCATGTCTCTGCAACATCCTTCAGTCTCATCTTATTGATCATTTTCATATCAATGATCATTGTGGGAAGAGTTTTAGTACTTAATCTTCTGGGTATGTCTATCTTAAGATGATCAAAGATCCTTGTCACTAAAGCTCCATAAGGTAGCAGTCCTTTGTCCTTTGACACTGTCCGATACATATGCAATATTATTATGTGAGGCAGTGAGAACAGTACTCCTTTTTCAATGGCCCACATCAGTTTGGCCTCAAATTTGGATACATCAGTCTTGGATGATGCTTTTGGACGAATGCAGCTGATAATGATCTTGTGCAAAATAGTTCTTGCAGAAGTTAGAAGAGGATAAGTTATAGTGGCCCTTATAGACTTTGTGAGAAACTTACAGACTGTTTCATAAGGGACGTCTATTGGCCTCAATGCTCCTCTCTCAACTTTTATAATGTCAGCAAGAGTATCTGAACTAACATCATAGAACCTGTCATTCACACTGAATTGCATTCTGTCTGGAGATAGAAATGTTAAATTCGAGTAAAAATATGCTGTTAATTCAGGATAAACAGTAGCAAAGTCAGTGCAAAATTGGTCAATCTGCAATTTTTCAAAGCATTGTTGCAGATTTACGTCGGCAGCATCCAAATACTCAAAATCTACAATTCTATGGTTCATGACTCCTCGATCCAATAGTTTGTTAAAGAAAGTCTTATGCTCTTTGGATCGAAATAATTTCCCAGTTGTGTTCCGGACTACAGCAGCTATTCCCATTCTCACTTCAAAATTTCTGTAGATCGTCTCATCATCTTCCTTTACCTTATCTTTGCTTTTCCCTGTATAACTAACTCGTTCTCTACGAGTAGAAGACGATTCGGCAGCCTGTACTGCTTGAATGAAACGGAGTTCATTCGCATACCCATTCTGTCTCAAGAAAAACAGTTTGACATCTTCCCTAACATTTCTCCGGACTAACTTCTCATATCTCCTCATAATTACATGAGGACTTTCAGTGGGTGTCGGTAGAGTTAATCCAGACGTACCTCTACGTGAGACATTCCTTTCTTCAGATTGTGAGCGGAGAGGTCTTGGAGATTCCTCATTATCCTCTTGATTATTTTGAGGAGAAACTCTTGGAGATTGTTCTTGAGTATCTTCGGAAGTCTGTGTTAGGTCGAAATGCGTCTGTCCTCCGTCGATTCTCCTTCCTCCTCTTCCAGCAATCCTGTTTGATCTTCTTCTAGGAGATGGAGATCTTGATCTGGATATGGAGGATCTCGAGGCCATGTTCGGAGAAGGTTGGTTTTGGTGAAGATTGATTTAGAAAACGATTTTCTCTGTTAGGGTTTGTAAACACACCGTTCTGGAGAGTTGTGAGGAAAAGACCCGACTTTTGAATGTTTTTATACCCTTGTTAGGAGAACAAGTGAACAGTCGCCACCCAAAACAAATTAAAATGGCAGTTATTCTAAATTTAACAAGAATATTCAATCATCATAGACATATGCCAGAAAATATGCAAATCAATCATTCAGATCAAAAACTTACTAAAATAATTACCAGATTTCAATAACACACCATTCTAAAGTACCATTATTTCCTTTTTCAATCTTCTTCTAAGAGTGATATGTCTCGACGATTGCTTCTATCAGACTTTGTCCTGTTCTCATAGAATTTATAAGAAAGGGTTAATAATATTTAAACTCTCACATATTGAATCAAATGTACCTTTGTCCAGCGGCTTTGTGAAGATATCTGCTAATTGATTCTTAGAATCAATGAATTCCACATATATATCTCCATTTTGCACATGGTCTCTAATAAAGTGATGTTTGATCTCAATGTGCTTTGCCTTGGAATGTAAAATTGGATTCTTGGTGAGGTTTATGGCACTCTTATTATCACATCTTATTTCTGTGCAAGATTCTTCCTTTCCATAGTCTCTTAGTTGCTATTTCATCCACAGAATCTGTGAACAACAGTTTCCAAGAGCTACATATTCTGCTTCTACTGGTGATAGAGCCACAGTATTCTGCTTTTTGGAAAACCATGAAACTAGCATTTTTCCCAGAAGTTGGCATGTTCCTGAAGTACTCTTTCTGTCTACTTTGCATCCTGCTAAATCTGCATCTGAGTAGCCAAGAAGAGTAAAATCTGTTTCTTTTAGATACCATAGCCCCAAGTTTGGATAAGTGGCTATATACTTAATTATACGTTTAACAGCAGAAAGATGTGATTCTCTAAGATCCACTTGAAACCTCGCACAAAGACAAACACTATATAGAATATCTGGTTTAGATGCAGTAAGGTAGAGAAGAGAACCGATCATGCTTCTATAATTCTTCTGATCAACCTTCTTCCCTTTTTTATCCTGATCTAGTTTGATGGAGATTGCCATTGGAGTTTCTGTCCTCTTGCAGTTCTCCATTCCAAATTTTTTAACCAAGTCTTTGGCATACTTCTCTTGATTGATAAAAGTTCCACGTTTCGTTTGATTAACTTGAAGTCCTAGGAAGAATGTCAGTTCTCCCATCATGCTCATTTCAAATTCTTCCTGCATAAACTTTGAGAAGATCTTGCACAAGTGCTCATTAGATGAACCAAAAATAATATCATCTACATAAATTTGTACCAGCAGTATATCTTTATCTTCCTTCTTAATGAATAAGGTTGTATCTACCATACCTTTCCTGAATTTGTTGTCTAGTAGAAACTTGCTCAATCATTCATACTAAGCTCGAGGAGCTTGTTTCAGACCGTAAAGTGCCTTTTTTAATTTGTATACATGGTCTGGCTTTCTTGGTTCCTCGAATCCAGGAGGCTATTCTACAAACACTTCTTCTTTGATAAATCCATTCAGAAAAGCACTTTTCACGTCCATTTGATATAGCTTGAAATTTTGATAACAAGCATAAGCAAGTAATAGTCTGATTGCTTCTAGTCTTGCAACTGGGGCATATGTTTCATCATAGTCTATTCCTTCAGATTGAGAATAACCTTTTGCCACGAGCCTTGCCTTGTTTTTGGTGACTTTTCCAAGTTCATTGACTTTGTTTCTGAAAATCCATTTAGTTCCAATGATAGTTCGTCCTTTTGGTTTGGGTACCAATTCCCATACATCATTTCTCTTGAACTGTTGAAGCTCTTCTTGCATTGCTTCTATCCAGCTTTCATTTTCCAGTGCTTCATTAATTCCTTTGGGTTCAATTTCGGAGATCAGTGCAACAATACCTGTGTCCTTTTTCTTGATCTGGTTTGAATCCCTTCGTTGATGTTTCCAATCACAAGCTCCTTGGGATGACTAGACTTATGCTTCCAGTTTCTGTTTGGAACTTCATTATTATCAGAATCTTCTGCTAATGCAGGAATATCAAGCTGAGTTAGTCGTTCTTCATGAGTTGCTTCTTTAACTGTTTCCTGAGAAGATTCTGCTTCTTTATTGAGACCAAATCTTTCAGAAGCTGCATTTGATTCTGATTCTTCATTTACTGAACTGCTCTGTTTTGAAACTTCTTTCTCCAGAAACTTTACGTTCATGGATTCTTCCACTGTTTGAGTGTTCTTGTTGAACACTCTATATGCTTTACTAGAGTTTGAATAGCCCAGAAAAATACCTTCATCTGACCTTTCTTCAAACTTACTAGGTTGATGATTAACATTTTTAAGGATATAGCATAGACAACCAAAGAGTCGAAAGTAGGAAACAATAGGTTTTCTTTCTTTGAAGATCTCATAGGGGGTTTTCTCAAGAATTGGTCGAAGAAATACTCTGTTAATAATATGGCATAAAGTAGAAACTGCTTCTGCCCAGAACCGAGTTGCCACCTTGCTTTCTATAAGCAATGTTCTGGCCATTTCCTGCAAAGACCTATTCTTTCTTTCCACAACTCGATTTTGTTCTGGAGTGTAAGGAGATGAAAATGTATGCTGTATGCCATTTTTGTCACAAAAGTTTGAGAAGTCTTGATTCTCAAATTCTCCCCCATGATCTGTTTTGATACTTGAAATAGAGTAACCTTTTTCATTTTGGATCCTCTTTGCAAATGTTGAGAAATATGAGAAGGTATCTCCTTTATTTGCTAGAAAATATACCCATGTGAATCGAGAGTAATCATCTACTATAACAAGACAGTATTTCTTACCTCCAATGCTTTGGGTTCTGGTTGGTCCAAATAAGTCCATGTGAAGAAGCTGTAATACACGATTAGTAGAAATTTGTTTTGTAGATTTGAAAGAGCTTCTTACCTGTTTTCCCAGTGTACATGCAGAGCAAAGCTCTGTTTTCTTGTAACTTAGTGAAGGCAAGCCACGAACAAGCTTTTTGCTGGCAAGCTTGGAGATTTGTTTCATGCTGACATGTCCAAGTTTGCAGTGCCACATATCAGCTTCGTCTTGGACTGATAATAGACATTTTGCAGTATCTTCATTTATGTCCAGAAGATAAATGTTCCCATCTCTTCGTCCAGTAAAAGTCTGTGAAGAGTCATTGCTTGTTCCAGAACATAAGTTCTCTTTGAAGTTTATTCTGAAGCTGGCATCACATAACTGGCTGATGCTCAGAAGATTGTAGTTTAATCCTTTGACTAGAGAAACATTGTTGATGATTAAGCTACCGATCTTGACAGTTCCCAGTCCTATAATGTTTCCTTTGGTGTTTCCTCCAAACGAAACTGTTTCTCCCTTGATTCTGTCGTATCCAATGAACATCTTTGAATTTCCTGTCATATGCCTTGAACATCCACTGTCCAAATACCATTTCTTCTTACTTTTGAAGCTTACCTGCAATGTTTACAAATACTCATTTTTTCTTTGGTATCCAAATTTTCTTGGGTCCATTGAAGTTAGTAGTATAAGCCTTTTCTATCCATTTCTTTTGAACAGGTCTCCAGACTTTAGGACATTTGTTTTCAAAATGTTCTCTTTCTCCACAGTTAGAACATTTGAGATTGTTTCTACCAATAGGTCTTACAAAATTGTTTTTGAAATGATTTCTATAAGCTTGTCGATGAGGTCTTTGTCTTATTCTTTCCTTGACTTTAGGAAAATCAATCAGGGAATCATTTTCCTTTTGTAAAGAATTTCGATTTTCCTTAGTTTCCAAAAGTTCATTTTTAATAGATTCATTCTCATTTAATAGAAACTCTTGATTTTCCTTTATTTCCAAAAATTCCTTTTTGAAATCATCCATTTTTCCTTTCAAAGAAATGTTCTGTTGATTCAACTTGTAATTTTCCTTTTTTAATTTGGAGATCCTTTTCAGAGTAGATTTTAGATTAGAACAAAGCTCATTTATATAATGTGAAACTTCTATAGGGATCTCAGAATGATTTACCTCGATCTCTCTGTCTGAGTCTGAGCCTGAATCAGTTTCAGAGTCTGAGTCTGAGTGTGCCATAAGACAGATGTTTCCATATTCGTCTTCACTATCCTCGACTTCTGTGTCACTCCATGTTTCAGCTTTGAGAGCCTTCTTGTACTTCTCGAATTTCCCTTTGTTCTTTTTGAGTTTGGGACAATTCTGTTTAATATGTCCCTTTTTCTTACACTCAAAGCAAATTACATCTTTGGTATAATCATCATCGTCATAAGTTTTGCGTTGTCCAGATTGTCTGTTTTGTTTCCTGTTGTTGAACTTCCTACCTTTTCTGTTTAATTTCTTTACCTTTTTGATCAGCAGTGCAAGTTCCTCGTCGTCCAATTCTTCCTCAGAATCTATATCATCAGAATCAGTGTTAGACTTAAGAGCAAGGGATTTTTTATCTCTGGATTCCACTTCTTCGTTCATTTGTTCTGCTTCATAGGACTGTAGAGTACCAACGAGCTCATCGACTGTTAGAGGTGAAATTCGCAGAGTTTCTCTGATAGATGTCTTCACATTGTTCCATTCTTTTGACAGTCCTCTCAGAAGTTTGTTGACCTTCATTGGTCCAGGAACAGGCTGTCATTGATATGCCAATCCGTTTACAATTTCTGTAAAACGACTGAACATCTCCTATGGATTCTCCATGCTTCATCTTAAAAGATTCGTATTGACCAAGTAATATGTTTACTTTGGTCTCCTTGACTCGATCAGTTCCTTCATATGTCACATGTAGTCTGTCCCATACTTCCTTTCCTATATCACAAGAAGATATACGATTATATTCATTAGGTGATAAAGCACAATATAGAGAGTGAATAGCCTTTGCATCAATAGTTTGTCTCTTTGTTATCTCTTTTGGAGAGAGAGTGGCTGATGGTTCTATTTCTTTCCCATCGATACTCTTTGACGTCTTTCTGGCGTTATTAGTGGGCTCAATTCCCCTATTAACCACATCCCATTCCAGTGGATCTTTTGACCTGAGAAAAGCCTTCATTTTATTCTTCTAGATATTGTAATCCTTGCCGTCGAAGTATGGTGGACGAGTGTTGCTCTGCCCCTCAATTAAACCTGGTGCAAGAATACTAACCATAGAGGATCTTTAACTCAGAAGTAACAAACACTTCAAGATCTCAAGCACGAAGCTCTGATACCAATTGAAATAACTAGTATAAACACCTAGAGGGGGGGTGAATAGGTGTAGAGATTAATCGATCAAATATATAGTACTTTTCGAATCAACGAACTGAAATCAAGTAGAGGGAGTTAGAGAAGATTGCAAACACTGTTTATAGTGGTTCGGCTTTTGATAAGCCTACGTCCACTCTCCGGGCGACCAGCCAATCGGCTATATTTCACTACATGATCAACGGTGATTACACACTCTCGAGTGTTTGTACTCGGTGATGATCTGTCTCACTAAGTCACTCTCTTTTTGTAAAACACTTAGATCACTCAAATGTGCACTATGAACAGCAATTGAAGAATTGAATCAGCTTTGGAATAATGTTCATCTATCTCTCCCCTTAGTCTCAACCTACCCTTAAATACTCTCCAAGCCACACTTCGACCATTGGCTCTTTCCTTGAGAGTTTAGTCTTCCCTTTCTTGGACAGACTTTATAAGGTAAGTCTTTTTGACCGTTGTTCGGACCCCTAAAAAGAAATCTTCCTAAAGAAATCATCTTCTGGTTTATTTTGTTTAAACTTTTGTCAAGTTTTTCTGTCAGACTCTGCTTATCTTTCAGGATATTATCTTTCTAATAGTGACAAAAAGGGGGAGTAAACTAAATTGCTAAATTGGTTGATGTTGTGTTGAACATAGATGCATGGTTGATGTTGTTTTAAAGCTATGTTGAACATAGATGCATGAATGAATCATCTGATATCGTTTGATTAGTTTAATATGGATTGATAAAAGCATCATTATTCTTGTCATATTTTATTGTATGTGGAAGTATGCTCTGCCTAAGCATATTTTGCAGGGGATAACAAGTAATAAGCATAAAAAGTTTTGTCACCATAAAAAATGGGGAGATTGTTGAAAACTCCTAGTTTTGATATTAACAAATCATTTTATGTAAGTATTTATACATATCTTCAGAAGGAATAAGCCATAGGGTGGCGTATGTTTTTAAGTCTGCTAGTGGTAGAAGGAAAAACATAAAGTGTTTCTCAGTCTGTCCGTACCAGACGGAAGACCCGAAGAGATGCAGATTCTGAGTTTGACCATGTCAGACGGAAAACTTAAGCAGACTTAGAATACTAGTCTATCAGACTCAGAATGAAACTTCAGGATCAGATCATCAACGATCAAGTATTTCACTTATTTTATTTTATGTTGATTCTGTTATATTAATTTGATTGGCAGGATCAATTAATAGACAACTTCCAAAGAAGAATAGAGCACTTATGGAAGCCCAAATTCTGATTGTATGGACGAACAAAATCCAAGGGGATCTAATTTACCTCCAACAGTCAAAAAGACTTGCCTTATAAAGTCTGTCCAGGAAAGAGAAGACTAAACTCTCAAGGAAAGAGCTAACGGTCGAGTGTGGCTTGGAGAGTATATAAGGATAGGATGAGACCTACGAGATAGATAGGATAAACATATTCCAAAGTGCGATTCTGTTCTTCATCAATTGTTTAAAGTGTGAATTTGAATGATCCTAGTGTATTACCAATAAAAGTGACTCTGTGAGACTCATCATCACCGAGTGCTAACACTCAAGAGTGTGTAATCACCTTTGATCATATAGTGAAATCCAACCTATTGGTTGATTTCCTGGAGAGTGAACGTAGGCTTGTCTAAAGCCGAATCACTATAAATTGTGTTTGCAATCTTCTCTACTCTCTCTATTTAATTTCAGTTTAATGATTGCAAAAGCTTTATTTTAATTGCGCGTAAAATTTCTCTACACCTATTCACCCCCACTCTAGGTGTTATTACTAGCTACAACAACATTTACAAACACAAACACATGACGACGAGTAGGATTGTAACATTTGTAGCCCTTTTGAGTCCAAGAGTATCTCGCAAAGACACATTTTTCAGCACGAGGAGCTAGTTTATCAAGACTTGGACTAAGAGAATGTACAAAACAAATGACCACAATTTTGGGTATTCACTTAATCTACACACCCAAAGACTCGAAGAGTTAAAAAAAAGAGAGGACAATTTGGATGTAAAATTGAGAATGGTGTCTCCCCTCAAAGGATAGAAGTTGGAAGTCTATTAATTAAATAACATGCTATAAGAATAGCATCGCTCCAAAAATATTTAGGTAGATGCATATGAAACATGAGGCAACGGGCAACATCAAGAAGATGGCGATTTTTACATTTGGCTATGCCATTTTGTTGTGGAGTGTATGAGTAAGAAGTTTGATGAGTAATAATACCATGGGATTCAAAAAATGGCTGGAAACCAGAAGTGGTAACTAAGTATTCTCTAGCATTATCTAACCGTAAATATTTAACAGAGAAATTATATTGATTCAACACTTTGAAATAGAACAATTGAAAGCAATGAAAAATCTCTGCACAATCTTTTATAAAGAATTACCAAGTCATTCAGAAAAAATCATCCACGAATGTAATAAAATATCTAAATCTAGAAACATTAGACACGTGACTTGGACCACATACATCTGGGCGAACCAACTCAAATGGACTAGACACACGACTTTGAATGTGGAAAGGAAAATAATCTCTATGATGGTTGCCAAGCTAACAAACTTCACATTGAAAGGAACTTACAAATTCAAACTCAAGAAATAGATGTTGAAGTATGCATGATGTTGGATGACTTACACGACAATGTATTCAATATACATCAGTAGATATATGCTTCATAGCTGCAATAGCTAAAACTTTCTTATTAAGACAGTATAGGCCATTTAATTCATGTCCCCCACCAATGATCTGTCCAGTCCTCAGATCCTGAAGACACAACATGAAGAGGAAAATGTTACAGAACAATTCAATTCTTTGTTCAATGAGCTAACAAAAATCAAATTATAAGGAGATTTTGATAGGTGAAGGACAGATGATAAAGAAAGAGAGGGACTCAAATGAGCAACTCCTATACCGGTAACCTGAGATTGTGACCCATTTGCTATTGTAACTGAGTTTGATAATAAAGGAGATGTAGAGTGAAAAGAAGATAGTAGGTTAGAGTTACTAGTCATGTGATTGGTAGCTCTAGAGTCTATAACCCAAGAATTAGATGCTGCAGACAACAAACAAGATGAACTACCTTTAGAGGTTTGTGCCAGAGTTGCAGTAGGAACCGAAGATTCTGTCACTTGTTGGAAGTGAACCAATGTATCATACTCAGCACGTGTTAATATAACGGAATCACCTGTCTTCTCAACTTTAGTTGAATTTGGTGGAATCGTGAATGGAGAACCAAGAGAATCTTCAACCTCTACATATGCAACAATAGATGGTTTGAATTCCGGGTGAAGCATATAACACTAGGCTTCTGTATGTCCAACTCTTTGACAATGACGGCAATAGCGAAAACCATGACCATTCCCAGAACCAATGGTACCACAATTCCCAACTCTCACTCCACGAGCTCCATGACCTCCACTATGAACAAAACCGCATCCACTACAACCTCCACGACCTCGACCTCCACATCCACTAGGACCATGACAAAGCATAGCACTAGTCTCCACTGTTGGTGTGGAATGAATTTTTTCAAGAATTGTAGAGTAGAGGGCCTGGGAGAAGACTTCATCTACTATGAGAAGAGAACTCTAAGATATAATATGTTGATGAAGAGATGAATACTCAAGCCCCACTAACTTAAGATATAAAATTACCCTCAAATCCTCTTGGCGTTCAGCCAAAACATTTGGATCATTCAAGATAGGAAGATAAGGCTGCACATAGTAACCACTCTATTTCTATTTTTGAAATAGATTTCTATTCCAAACCTATTTCTGGAATAGAAATCCATTTGGTAAAAAAAATTTCATTTCTATTTCTGGAATAGAAATCCAAAAATAGGTTTGGAACAAAAATCAGAAACAAAATTTTTTTACTTTTCTATTTCTGAAATAGAAATCAGAAATTGTTTCTCTCTTTCTTACTTCTCACCTGAAGAAGTTTCTTTCTGTCCACTGCTCACCACCACCACCACCACCACCCCCCGCCATCCGCCGACCCCCGGAGACCGCCGTTGCCAGTCGCTAGCAACCACCGACGCCGCCAACGGATAGCGGCAGACGGTGACAGAACGGCCCGACGATCGGTGGTGGACGGCGACTGGACTGCCCGGCGATCGGCCGTGGACGGCGACCGGTGGCCGGCGACTGGACGGCCCGACGACCAGCGACCGGTGTCGCCGATCGCCACTCCTCCCATTATCGCCGCCACTTAGAAAAGTAAATTTTTTTTTATTATCAAACGAATTTCTATTCCAAGAATAGAAATTTTTTGTCGTTATCAAACTTGTTTTTTGCCTCAGAAACTCATCCAGAAATAGAAATAGAAATGTTATCATTCGCACCGTAAGTATCCAATCGTTGGCAAAGAGTTGTGAACCGAGCATAATGATCGGATAAAGATTGATCTTCAAGCTAAATATCAAACAACTTTTCCCACGTATCACATACTTGCATCATATTATTTTGCTCTGAATAGAGTAATGCACATTTATCCCAAACTACCTTGGTGGAGTCACATTGAATAAAGTGAGGACTAACCTTAAGGTCCATACTATTCCACAATAGGGTCCGAATTATCGCATCTCCTGCAATCCAATCTACGGCTTTACTCTTGTCAGACAGTACTATAGATGTGAGATACTCAAGTTGCCTAGTGGTAGTAAGATAGACCTCAACCGCTTTAGACTAGGATGGATAATTAGTTCCATTTAGCTTGATAAATGTTAACTGAAAATGGCCAAGAAGGGATCTAGAAGTTGATCCAAAAGTCAATCCATTATTCGCCATTAGTAAATAAAAAGTGTGATTGAACCCAAGAAATGAACTCGACATTTACCAATACTTAATTCTAATGATCCACTCAAATAAACAATAATTTCGAACAAAAAGGCTTCAATTTAATCACCACTAATTTCATCAATTTGACCACACTTTATAAAATAATTTCATCTATCAGCAACAATATGAATCACCCAAGTACTAGCATATTTATTCTCACCATCTCCTTCGGTTCAACATATAACACAATTATAGACTAAACCCAAAAATTCAGCAGCAAAAATGCAATGAGAAAAGACAAAAATACGTCACTCTTAAGTGAAGAACAACAGCTCTATTCTCTTTGATAGCATTCGATTTTGAAGTGTCACGCCCCGACTCTCGAGTTCGCGGCAACCCCATTTCACTTGAGGTCTATTTGTATGACGTCCCAGGTACTGTCGTCGACCAATTCATTTTATTTTGTAATTAAGCACATGCGGAAACGAACAACTCCCAAACCAAATAACAGGGATAGTAACAATGGTAGCAGAGGAAAGACAACCAGTATTTTATATATCTGAAGGTTAGCCAGCATACCAGCAAATATATACACGCCTTACTACAGGCGACAAGCTAAGGCCCACTCAAAAAGGGACCGGCCTAGCTAACCTAACCCTGTACAAGTGGGGGAAGGCTCGTCAAAAAGGAAATAGGCTACAGTTGCCTACTCACGGGCCTCAGAGGGATCGCTCTCTTCGATCCTCGGTACTGCATCATCTAGGGCCTGAAAATGTTAACCACGACGAGTTGAGATAAACTCAGCAAGTTAAAGTCCTAAGCCCCGGTTAGGAACTTCGCTCGCCTCGGGAGTTTAACATACAACCTAATACAGCAATCAATGCAATACCACTTCAGAGAGATAACCATAGAAGACAGTTTAATAAACAAGTGCAATCACAGGCGACCCTACCTGGCCTTGGCACATGCGACCTGCAGAAACTATCATTTAATTCATCATGACATTAAGAGACATGCGAATAATTAGAGCATTACACATAGCTTTCTCAAATCTCACACCCACACATGCTTTGATTATTACGACCCCTCCTCTTGGGCCACGGCACAACCTTATGGTTGGCGGTTCTGGCTAAACCAGCTTTGTCCTCTTTACCTTGAGGCACGGCGATGTCAAGGGCTCACTCCCAAGACGGCATTCCCGAAGGAGCACAAGACCCGCCCACTACCGCAGTCCCGCTACTGACAGAGGCCTGGGACTTGCCCCTATACCGCGATCCCACATAGAACCCCTCCCTGTCAGGCATCCGACCGAAGTCAGGCGACCCACTGGCCACAGCACAACCCCATAAGGATTGGCGGTCTTCCAGCAACGCCGGGTTCTCCTCTTAATGTGACCATGCAACACATCATCAATCAATTCGTTCTTTTCTTTGCTCTGTCGTGAATGCACACCACTCATGCTCATGCGACATGCCATTTCTGATAACCCAAGCAATATGTCATGCAATCTCACTTGACAATTCCAAAATCCAACTTCCAAATCAGCATTCGATCAAGCATTTCATCAATATTCACAAGTATAATTAACAATCGACACTTCAATAAATCATAACAACCAAGAACACATCAAAATAAGCCAAAAATTAGCTTCTGCATGAACAGTAATCCGTGAACAGCAATTAGTGAACAGTAATCCGTGAACAGTGATTAGTGAACAATAATCCGTGAACAGTAAATTCGTCCGAAATTAAATAAATAAATAAAAATAAATAAACTTAACCATGGTTAACAAATTAACTCAACCCTAGTTAATCTAACCTAACCATAGTTAAATTCTAACCTTGGTGACTTTTAAAACTAACTATGGTTACTTTTATTTATTAACCCTAGTTACTTTTAAAACTAACTCTGGTCAATTAATCTAACCCTAGTCAGCTTAATTAACTCAGCCACCATTAACAAACTAACCCATAATTAACCAAGCACAAAAATTAAACTAATTAACCCCTAAGCAAGATTAACCCCTAAACAAGGATTAGGAAGTTAACTTACTTGGATCGGAAATCCGGCGACACCGGCGCGTAGAGGGAAACAAGGGCTACGAGGGGTAAGCTTGGGGATGGCAACGGATGACAAACGATGGCCGGAACGGGTCAAAAACAGTGCTGGTTACTGTTCACGCGGAACCGGTGCAGCTGACCGGAAAAGGCCGAAACAGGCGGTTAACGGCGATGAGGGGTGACCAGGGGTGCGCGGCTAGCTTCCTAACTTCCAGGACTACACTTTGCGTGGTGGTGGCGGCTCCGGTGACTGCGGCAAGGCCGTTTTCCGGCTGGAAAACAGCAAGGACAGCAAGAAACAGCAGAAATGGAAGAGAAAAGGAAGAGAAAAAGGGAGAGAGAGAGTGGCTGGGCTGGTGCACGAATTTTGGGGGAGAAAGAGGAGAGAGAAGAGCTGCTGGAGACTAGGATAAGGCCAAGGCAAGTGGCTTCCAAGAACCAATCAAAAACAAGCAAAAACAAAGCAAAAACAATGCCCACTTGGGCACAAAAGTAAAAGGCCTAAGAGAGAAGCCCATGGGCTGGAAATGGAGGGGAACTTGGGCCAGCATAGGCCCCTCTTGGGCTGGGCTGAAAGGGGTGCAAGGCCCATTGGGCCACCGGTCTTGGGCCGGCCCACCCGCGGGCCCAAAACCCGGTCCAATTTTTCCTTTTTCCGACGCTTCCGTGTCCAACGGAAAATCCCAAAATAAATGAGGCGACGTCCAAGTATTTAGTCCTGATATCACGGAGAAATCTATTCCCAAAATCGGATTAAAAATCGGGCTAAAATGCGTCAATTTTCAGGATGTTACATTAAACATGTTGCTATTATCTCTTTTGCTAATTTGGTCATCAACAAATTTTCTCTCATTTGTGCCACCAACAAGCATCCAGGCAAAAGCGAAAGGAAATAATTTTTCAAAAATCTAATAGACGTGTCTGTAGCGCCAAATTCAACAACCACATTCATCAAGATGTAACTTATTTGGATATTTCAATTACCTATTTTTATTATTATCCGCAATGATGCACTGCTGTGATGAAGGGAAAGTTCAGATGGGTAATGGGCCCATTTGATTCGGCTTTGGGCAAATGCCCTTAGGAAAATGCAAGTATCTTTAGGTTGAAGGGGTTTTCCGAAATGCAAATACCGTTTGGTAAAATGAAATTTTTCATTGCAGTGCAAAGCAACTTTGACTTAAATACTATTTGGTAAACACTATATTTTGTAAATCACTTTGACTAAATTTATTTTGTTAAAAAAAATTGTAATATATTTTTTAAATTTATTCACCTCCGGTGGCCAGCACCGCCTAAGGTCGCCAACCTCAAGCGGTGCTCAGCCGTTGCCTCCGTCGCCTGGGCACGCGACCTAGGCGACGGCGACAGCAACGGTCGCCTGGGCGTGCGACCTAGGCGACGGCAACAGTCGCTTGGGCTCGCGACTTAGGTGACGGTCGCCTCCGTCGCCTAGGCGTGCGACTCAGGCGAACATCGCCGGGTCACGCAGGCGACCACCGCCTAGGTCGCGCGACCTTGGCCTGCGGTCTTCAGCTACGTTGGCTCCTCGAAGAAGATGAACAGTGCAACTTGCATTTGCAAGATGCAACTTTCCAAAGTCACTTCGGACCTCCCTTGAGTTAAAGGCCTTTAGAAGGCTTTTAAGATGCAATTGTATTTGGCCAAAACCCTCCAAAATACGAACCAAACGGGTTCGCATTTGGCCAAGGGACTTTCGGGGCTGAAAGGCTCTTAGTAAAGCTGAACCAAACAGGGCCAATATAACGCAACTTTGCCTTAAACCGCATTTGTAGAACATAAGATGGCCACAAAAGCATGGACAGAGAATTTATTTGGCTGCGCCATTTAAATTACATTCCAATAAAGCTCATACTAATTAATGAATTTCTAGATTTTCATTTAATTACATTCCACTAAATCTCATACTAATTAATGAATTTCTGGATTTTTTTACCATATCACATTTTTCTTGCATTGAGACCGTGTGCAGCAACTACAAAAGGGGCAGAAAGAGTATGTGGAGAAACCTTCCTACTTGACCCAGCCTTTAATTACCTCTCAAATGGTAATTAGCAATTTTGATTTATTGCCTGATATAACCAAAATGTCTCAAAATAAGACAAAAATATCAATGAAAATGGTAGATGAGCACATACTCAGCTTTATCTATATCTCACTTATGGTAATCAGTTAAATTCATCAAAATCTTTGTTCCAATATTAAGGTTGACAGTAGAAAAAATTTACAGAAAGTATTAATGAACTACAACAAATGTAAATCTATTATCAATGAAGAGGTTGACAAGAATTCCATAATTTAGAGGTAATTAACTAGTCTTAGCAAAATTAATAGATTAGTATATGGATAAAAACTTCTCAAGAACTAGGAAGATGCGGGTTTTAAAGGAGTTCGATGACATGGAGGCACGTGCTTGAGGTGATTGAGGAGGTTACGGCATCAGGAGGCAGTGAAGAAATCTAGGGGCGGTTGAGGGTTGCAATGATTGGATTGGAGAGGGCCATGGAGGCAATGTCGGAGGGGTTGTACAGGCTGGGAGAGGGGATGAACGAGCTACTTGTCATGACCTCCCTCTTGCGTCCTGGAAGGCTAATGGCTCGGCTGAATGCCTATCATTAGGGTTTTAGCCTAGGCTCTCCCAAAACCACCAATTCACTGACTTAAAGTCCGAGTTGTTAATCTGCAATTCAATTTCATTTAAAAAAGAGTTGCTATTAATCAGTTTGGAGTGAGTTGATTAGAAATCCAAGTAAAATATCAAGAGAAATATTTTACTCCTACACAACCAGAGAAACTAAATTAGGGAATTTGATTCGGGGATATTATTACACTAATTAATCATTAATGCTTTTCCGGTATCTAATCTTATTTAAACCCTTAGGTTTAATATTTTTGCATTTTTCAAGGATTCTTCGGTATTTGTGGAAACAAACATTTTTTGGCTTTTTTTCTATTTTTTAGAGAATATAAATTATTTCTAGATATTTTTGGCTTTTTCCAAAATATGAAATATTTTTTTGGATTTTCTGTTCTTTTTGGAAATTATAAATTATTTCTGTATTTTTCTTATTTTTTTGGAAAATAAAACATAATTTTCGGATTTTCTGATTTTTCGGAAAATATAAAATAACTTTTTTGGATTTTCTTTTTTTATGGAAATTATAAACCTTTTTCGGATTTTTTTGATTTTTTCTTAAAAAAACATTTTTTATTTTTTATTTAAAATAATTTTATAATTAAAATAATAATAAATTATTATAATAAACAGGCCGGACCCCGGTCGGGTACGGCCCGGCGCGGGCCCAGGTCGGGTACGGCCCGGCGCGGGCCCAGGTCAGGTTCGGCCCGGCGCGAGGCCCGGGCTCCAGAGCCTTAGGGTCCTCGGCTGGGCTGAGTTCGGCTAATGGGCTGAATTCGCGTGGCCCGCCGGGAGTACCTCAAACAAATAGAAATAAATAGTCAAGCTCATCTTCTAAAACAAAAACAAGTCCAGCCCAAGAAGACGGAAGAGGCCCAACAGCTCGGCCCGGAAGAACGAAACCCTAAAGGCCCACTCGGATCCTTGCGCCCGACCCGGCCGACCCGGCTCTGGTCCGAGACGCGTCCTTACGCGGTCGCGACTGAGAACACCGAGATGGACGGCGGTGCCCGGCGGCGTGTTCGAGTCTAACTCGGACTCCACCCAAGTAGCCACCACCATCGACCACCGTCGCCGGGCTCTACGGTTCCGGCCACGACGCCGAAGGCTCGTTGGGGACGAGGGTGAGCAACGAACGACAACCGGAGCCCGGCGACCAAAAACCGCTCAAGGCCGGAGCTCGCGTAAGTCGGACAGCCACGAGCTCCGGCACGGCGCGACGAAATCGGGCGAGGAGCCTTCCCTTCCTGCCTCCCCAGATTTAATCTCCGCCTCTCAGATCTCGATTTCTCTCTCAGATCTCTCTCTCGCTCTCGCGAGACGACGCTAGCAGCAGCAGAAACGACGCCAGCAGGCAGCGTCGTTGGTGGCTGAACAGCAACGGCGTCCGGCCGAGCAACCAGCGCCGCACGCGGCGGCAGGACTCGGCTGAGCAGCAGCCTTTCTCTCTGGTCTAGCCCTAGTAACTCTCGCTCTCTCAGATCTTGCTTCTGAACCTCGCCTTCTCTCCCCCTCCAGATCTGGTTTTTCCAGAACCTCCTCTCTTTTCTCTATTCTCTCAGATCTGTTTCCCTCACGGCTCTCTCCGCACTCAGATCTCTCTTTTTTTCGCCTTTTCTTCTCTCTCTCACAGATCTCTCTTCTCCCTCGACCCCCCTATTTTTCCAGATCTACCATTTTTCCTCCCCGTTTCGCTGCCCCTTCTTATTCGCCCGCTGGCCTCTATTTATAGGCGAGGAGTCCGGTCGACGACGGAGGTGCTCCGACCTCCTCGGCCTAACCGGCGTCCCCTCAGCCGCCCCCTGCTCTGCATTGAAGACGCGTCCTATCCATCCGGGTTATCCGCCGGTCTTCCCGCTGCTCCGCTGGACAGCATTAAGGCCCGTGCGAGGAGTCCCCATCGTCGTCGATCTGTCCCTTTCTCTCTGTCTTCCGCTCTGCTCTCCTGCTTCTCGTGCGGGGAAGAAGAAGAAGGGAAGAAGAAGAAGAAGATGGAGAGGGCCGGGCCGTGAGGGTGAGGAAGGCCAAATGGGCCCGAACCCACGAGAATAAAAAAAGGGGGCTGGGCGCAAAGGCCCAGCCCGCGTGGGCCTCCCCCCTATTTTTTTTAAATAATAAAAATAATAAAAACCCGAAAAGGGAAAAATAAAACTTAGTAAAGGTAAATAATATTAATAATTAGGTGGTACAAAAATCCTTTTTTTTAGGGCCAAATTAGTCCATAATTTTCTAGGCAATTTAAATCTTAATATTTAGTCAAAATTTAGGTGTTAACACTACTCCAGACAGTGACAATGATGAGGAAGGAGATGGTAGATGATTTCAGAGTGAGCGTGCTGAAACCACTATTGCTGAAAAAGCCATCGAAGCCAGACTAGAACAACTAAGCGAAGGTGTTTTTGCTACAGAACACAACTTAGTGAAGGTGATGCCTGCTATTTGAGCGCAAGGATGCAGTAGTTGTTGTCATGTACCAGGAAAAAAAAACAAATGACTAGATAGATACAACTTAATTGCAGATAGCGTAGTAGGGATAGACATGATGACGATGATGTTGAATAATTTCAAAGGATTGGACAATTATGGCATGACCTGAATGCATATGAGTCTAGTTGAAATCTCTTGGGAATGAAGGTTTAATTAGGAGGCTAGAAAAGCATGAAGAAAGACACTTTTACTGGTAACCAAAGACTTACCACAACTCTATCTTGACAAGAGTACCTCCAAGTCATCATGAGATAACACTCATACTAGTGCTGGTTCATCTGAACTATGATAGCTTAGTTTCTTGTCTTTGCTAATATGAGCGAGACATTGATATTTGTAAAATTAATTTACCATCTACATTAATCTTGATAAATATTAATACTAAAGTTTTGAAATCATCAAAATTTCATGAGATATTTTCCCAACACAACCATGATGTAAGAACTCAAGTGGTAATTAAACATTATGAACTATTTCATTCCTAAGTTTACAACTTATATGGATCTTCTTCTATAAATTTAAGGAATAAGTGCACTAAAAGTTCTAAAATTTATTATGAAAATACAATGGAGTCTTAAACTTTTGAAAAATGCAATCAAATCCTAAAATTTATCAAATGTGTGAAATCTAGTTTTCCATTAACTCCATCTAACTTGCTAATAGAAAATGTTGCCATAACTTTTTTATTATTTTCTCTTTCTTATATGGTGTTGACGTGGCTAAAACATAAATCATAACAAATGTTGTTCAGAAGGAATGCACTGGAATGGCCATGCCAAAGATGCTACCAAAGTTTTTCTTTGCCACATAACACAACAAAGTGGAGGTTATACCTGAGATTTGAACGGAAACAAAAGGGTGTAGTAGTTGGGGTTATGCACCGAAATACAGGGATAAATGAAAGGTGATTGAGTGTCATTGAAGAAAGAATCGTAGGGAACTCATATGGGTAGGTTCGCGTGGATAATTGGATGAGGTGTGATTCATATAATTTAACATTACATGTGCATTAGATTCGCATGCATTGGGATCATGCAATAATATTATACCCAAATTCGATAATATATTATCGAAATAATGTCAATGGCGCTGCGTTACTATTGGTTTTGCTACTGCAAGTTAGATAAATGGAAAGTTTAGGTAGGAAATAAATGGCAAGTATATCTTGAACCGTGTCCTAGGTATGAGAAGTTTGCAAAAGTATGAAATGAGACACGTTATGACCGTGTTTTATAATTATTATTTTTTGGTTGGTGACTGCATCTTATAATTACTTTCCAAGAAGTCTCACATTAACATAATGCTTCAGATTTTTTTTCCATAATCACAAATTTCTTGCTCTCCCAAGAGAAAACATGACCCCTATATAAAGACTACCTGCTCATCACCAGAATCATATCTTTGCCTTTAGGGACTGTCGCCCTCATCTGCATCCCGAGTTCCCCTAGTGCGACTATCTCCATGTGATCTGAACCCCTTTACCCTCTCTCTAAATCGGTCCACCCCCTCCAACATTGCCTCAGTCGCCTTCTCCAGCCCAGTTGCTGCCTCCCTCAGCCTCCCCACCATCTCTCCGCCACCTCCCATGCCTCCATCTCGTCAATCGCCTCAAGTACGTGCCTCGCGCATGCCTCCATGTCATCGAGCTCCTTCAAGACTTGGGTCTTCTTGTCCCTTTCCTTGCTGCATCCTGACTCTGCGATAATCGCTGGCTCAATTGGACAAAGTCACTCTAGTGGATCCAGTGAGCAAAAAGGCCGGAAGACGCAAATTTTGAAGGAGCTTGATGATGTGGAGGCACACCTGAGGCATGTGCTTGAAGCAATTGATGAGACGGCGGCATAAGAGTTGGCAAAGAGAGGACTAGGAGGCTGAGGGAGGTGGTGATTGGATGGAGAAGGCAACTGGGGCGATATCAAAGGGGTGGACCGACTGGGGGAGGAGGTGAATGTGTTCTTCGTGACAGTGATTGAGATAAGGAAAAAGATAGAGGGCGAGCTCAGAGCAAGCACACAAAAAAGGCCATTGACAAAGAAGCCAGGCAAGAGCACATCCAATTCTGCCTTCAACCCTCCATCCAAAGTTGAAAAGTCTTTCTCTCTCTCTCCTCTCTCCATTGTCTTCTTCAATCTTTAGTCATGGGAAGGGTTTGTGCTAGTTTCATCCTCCTATCCCTCTCTTGCTGATTTTAATTGTGTTTTATTGCTCTTTTCTTGAAATTTTTACTCTCTTGATTTAGATTTGGGAGCTCTCTTATCCCATCTAGTTCTAGATCTGAGAATTCGAACTCTTCCAATCTAATTCTAGATTTGAGAGTTTATTAAATATGCTTTTAGGAATTCAATACACCTTTAATCTGTCCGTGCATAGATCCTCTACCTCTAGCTTCACTAGGGATCATTAGAGCTCTGGCGTCTTGCTAAATCTTGACAATTTGCTCTTCCAAATAATAGATTGGGGTTTGTTGAACCTGTTTTGATTCACTCTATACTGCGAGGGTGTAAAGGAAGTTGAACCTAAGCATGCACCTCTAGTTCCAAGAGAAGGAATTTCTGACATATGTCCATCACTACGAATATACGAGATTTAGTGGTCAATCACTGATTATTTTGCTTAACAAATGCACTCTTGTGGAATGAGTGTGTCCTTGACCCTAATGGTGTTTCTGTTGGTCCTCTTTATTTCTTGGATTTGGCTTTGTTTTGTAGTATTTTGGATTTTGCTCAGTTTTGATTTACGTTGTCATGAAATCTATGTACTTATCATATATCTTTAATGAATACAATTTTCTTTCAACAGGAATAAAGAAGAAGGCAAGAACAACAAAGTGAAGGACCACAACAATGTGAGGTTGATGCCTATGATTTGAGCACAAACAAAACTATGTAGGAGTTGTTTGAGAAAATCGCACTACAAGTCCTAAATCTTATGTACATAACGTAATTCAGTTCTAAATTTCTCGATCGGTTCACTAAAGTACTAAATATTTATCAAAAGTACAATTGAGCTACAAACCTTTCGATTCATTCAATCATGTTGAAAAGTGCAATTTAAGAATGCCACATGAGTACTTTTTGAGTGACTTGTAGGTAATTTTTGGTATTGTATCGTAAAAAGTTTAACACTCCATTGTATTCCGTACATGAGGTTTTGGACTTACTGTCCAATTTTTCCCTATTGTTTTTATTTACCATAAAAGGGATACTCTCACAAATCCCAGTAAGTGAAAATTTTGGAATATAAAAAGAAAAAATAAGTACCGAAATATAGCTAATCACATTTAGCAAATATTAAGCTTACCAAAAGAAAATAATCAATGTCATTAGAAAGATCTATTAAATTCAAAAATGAAAATCACTTGAAATATTGACTTTGCAACTTATAACGAAATCATTGTGCATTGAATGGCTCCTCATTCTTTTTTATCAAATTGAATTGCTCTAAAAGGATGTTTCGATGACCTAAAATCAAGACAATGATATAAATTCTGTGTAATAATAGATGAATTAAAGACAGGATCATAACATGAATAATGAATTAGTAGACAAAATTACTCCATTCATTCAAATCTCATAGATACAGATGTGCAAGGTCCTAAAACATTACAAGATTAGTTTGAGGACCGCAAGAGTCAAAGCTAATTTTTGGAATAAAAAAAGGCTTCTGATATAACTCAAATGTTTGGTTGATTAAGAACATGACCAGGACACATGATCCTATATTATTTCATGCAGATAAAAAAGTCAATTTGTAGTAAAGTGGTTCATTTCAAAACAAAAGAATTGTATGTACCAATAACGATGGAAAACCTTCAATTGTTCCTTGATTGCAAATTAGATTTTGAGAGTAGCTAAGATGGTCCATCTCATCTGAATCTCCAAGTGAGTGAAAATCAATGAATTCCTTGTAGCCTCGTCCTGGCATATTGTTTCCTTTTACAAGAAGTTTATACTCATTAATTTAGCAAATTGCTATCAAATTATACAACGGTAGAGTTCAATTTGAAAATAAATATATGAAAAAATCGTGTTATTAGTGAAAAAATATTTGTAAATTTTAAACTAAAGTACGTTGGATCTAATTTTAATCCAAACAATACGTAACAACATACTTTTAATGTAAAATCAACAAATCTTCCTTGGTAGATGCTTTTCGACGGAATTTTTTGAATTGGATTCTTGAATTGATTTTCTCTGGATTGATCATGTCTCTTTCCTTGGATTGGATCCTTTATTTGGATGCTTTGAGTATCATTCGGATAGGAATTGATTGGGTGCTTTGCAGCCTAATCGAGGTTCGCAATTTGAATCGTTTTATTTGATTCCTCCAATACTTGCATAACAAATTGGAAATGCTCAATGGATTTTCGACCTTCTTCTACAATCTAAATGGCACGATTAGATAAGTCATCGTACCATTTGTTTGGATTGTAGAAACTAACACCCTAAGATATGGAGTTTTTTTTTTTTTTTTTGGTTGAAAGTTGTAAGATTTCATTATGGAGGAAGTAGGTGCATTACATCGAAACTTAAAATTTCCAAAAGATTTGCAGGGGGTGCTAGACCCAGTTGCTCGGTAGCATTTGGTTGCGTTGGGCTTTTGCAGCCCAATCCGCTGCATTGTTTCCAACAGGCCTTGGGCTTCTTGAAGGTGGGTTTGAACTTCCCATCCAAACTGAATTGCAGCTTCGTGCGCTGGATACGCAGGGGAACTGCTTTTTTGATCTGCTATTGCTCTTATCACTTCCACGAGTTCAAGCTGATCTGATTCCAACTCACAGCTGAGGGGTTCCGTTTCTTCTTTTCCCTTTGTCGATAGCCATCTTAGGGTTTCGAGGATGGCCTCCACTTCTGCTTGGATCGGAGATTCCACCGTGACGGACTGTGCGAAGCCGACGATCAGTTTGCCGGTGCTATCTCTGCAGATCCCGGCTGCTGCAGCTTGCCCAGTTTCTTTGCAAAAGGATCCGTCGGTGTTCCACTTGAAGGAGCCACGAGCGGGGGGAGTCCACCTTGCGGGTGAGTTGAGTTTCTGAGCTGTTGTTTGGTTTTTTCTGGAAATATAGTTGCTGATGTTGCTATGTTGGATGATTGCCGAGTCTATGATGTGCGCTGGTTTGGGTTGCTGTCTACGGAAAACGAATGCGTTTCTTCCTTTCCAGATCTGCCACAATATTTGGGAAATGAGCTCAAATGGGACTTTGTGATGCTGGAATTTGTTGATCCATTCCTCAATGCGGGTGATGTGCCTATGATGTATGTTGATTCTGATTTCCTGATGTGTCCAGACTTTTCTTGTCCAGGGGCATAGGAGGAACAGGTGTTCGCTCGTCTCGGGTTGGCTTCGGCAAATGGCGCACTCGTCTTCAGGTATAATGTTTCTTTTCCTAAGGTTTGCTCTTGTTGGTAGTGCGTTATGGCATAATTGCCATAGGAAATGTTTGATTTTTAACTGTGTTTGGGTTTGCCAAATATGGCGCCAAACTGATGTTGGTGTTTGAAATGATGAAGATGCCTCAGTCTGTCCAAATCTGTTTTGCTTGGGTTGTTGACTCTAATAGGCACTCTTCACTGTGTATATACCTGACTTGGTAGGTGTCCAGACTATTTGATATTCCTTGATGATTCTGCTGAGAGGGATTGAGAGAATTTCATCAGTCGTTTCCTGATCGAATAGGCTTCGAATTTTGTCTTCCTTCCATGTCATACTCTCCCCATTTATCAGTTCCGACACCTTCTTGGGGTCGTTCTTATTTGCCGGGCCACTGAGAATTCCTCTAGATAGCCATTTGTCCTCGTGAATTTTGATATTCTCCCCGTTTCCTATTGTCCATCGGAGTGAACGTAGAATATAATTCCTGCCTGAGATAATGCTTAGCCATCCCCAGGAGGGGTTGCTGCCTTTTCCAGCCTGTAGAAGATGCCCCTGCGGGTAATATAAGCCTTTGAATATTTTACTCCACAAGGTTTCTGGTTGCTTAATCAGCCTCCACACTTGCTTCCCCAACATAGCATTGTTGAAAGTTATTAGGTCTCTAAAACCAAGTCCCCCTATGGCTTTCATTTCCTTCAATAGTTTCCATCTTCTCCAGTGAATTCCTTTGTGTTGATCATTCGTTTTCCACCAGAAGTCCACAATCTTCCTCTCAATAGCCCGGCATATAGAGAGCGAGATTTTAAAACTGACATGACATATTGCGGTATCGATTGGACGACTGCTTTAATTAATACTTCTTTCCCTGCCCTCGACATCATATTCTCCTTCCAGCCTTCTAATTTCTTATTAACTCTAGCAATGATCCAAGCAAACATCTCCTTCTTAGATTTATCCCAAACTGAGGGAATGCCCAAGTATTTTCCTGATTTTTCTATTTCTGCTACTCTCATCTTGTTTGTTAGGCTTTGCTTCAGAGATTGAGGGCAGTTTTTGCTGAAAAACATACCTAATTTATTCAAGTTAATCGTTTGACCTGAAGCAAAGCAATATTGGTTCCGGACAGCAGCAAAGTTCTGGCATTCTGTGATGTTTCCCTCCATGAATAGAATAAGATCATTCGCAAACATAAGGTGGGATAGGGTGGGCTAATTCCTGTTTAATCGGATCCCTTTTATACTACCATCTTCCACTGCTTTGTGTAGTAAGTGGGACATAGCATTTGCTACTAGGATAAAAAGATAGGGGGATAGTGGGTCGCCTTGATGGATTCCTCTAGTTGGGTGAAAGTATGGTAAGGGCTGGCCATTTAGTTTAACACTGTAGGAGACTGTTGACACACATTGCATTACCATCTCAACCCAGGAGTTGCTGAATCCCATCTTAATCATACTAGCCTCTAAGAAGTCTCACTCTACTCGATCATAGGCCTTTCTCATGTCCAGCTTTAGGATCGCCTGGAATTTTTGTTCTCTCTTTCTAGTGCGCAGCTGGTGGAGCACCTCTTGTACCAGTAGGATGTTATCCTGAATCAATCTCCCCTGTACAAATGCATTATGTTTGATAGTTATCAGTTGTGGGAGATATATTTTCAGCCTGTTTGCCATTACCTTCGAGATGATTTTGTACATGAAATTGCACAAACTGATGGAACGAAACTGATCTACCTGTTCTGGACTTTGGACTTTTGGGACAAGGGTTATGATTGTTTTGTTCAGTTCTGGAGTTAGCCTACCTGTCCTCCAAAATTGGGTAATTTCCTTATATATATCATGGCTGATTTCATGCCAATGGTGCTGATAAAAGAGACAATTCACCCCATCGGGGTCGGGGGCCTTCAATGCTCCCAACTGGAAGGTGGCCTGTTGTATTTCCTCTAGGGTAACTTCCTTGAGCAGCTCTTGATTCATTTCTTCAGTCACTAATCGCGGCAATTGGTCTAATACTGGTTGGATATTTCGATTTCCCACTGAAGTGTAAAGCCCCTGGAAAAACGTGGCAGCCATTTGCTTTAGCTGCGTTTGATCCCGTGTCCATTCTCCACTCGGGTTTTTTAACATAGTGATACGGTTTCTCTGTCTTCTTTGCACCGTGGTTGCATGGAAAAATTTCGTGTTTTTGTCTCCCCATTTTAACCATTGAATACGTGATCGCATCCCCCAATAAGTTTCCTCTTGAGACTATAATCGCTCGATTTCACATTTCAGCCATTTGACTCGCCTTCTGTTATGATTTATAGCTGGATCATTGACTAACTGCTGCAATTCTCCCTGTAAAGCTTGGATTGTTTTACGGGCATTGGAAAATTTGTTCTTACTCCACTTATGAAGCTTGGTGGAGACCCGTTTAAGCTTATGGCAAATATTGCCCTCCTCTTCGACTTGGTCCAGCCATGCCTCCTGCATTACATTCTCATATTCCTCATCCTCCATCTAGTATGCTTCAAATTTGAATTCTCTCATTCTTTTCTCCACTTGAGGAATTAAATCCAGTAGTAATGGGCTGTGATCGGAGCCAACCGCAAGTAGGGCAAACACCTCTGCCTCTGGAAACTCCACTCTCCATTGTATATTGCACAGCACTATCCAGTTTTTCCTTCACATACTCATCCCCCTCCCTGTTATTTGACCAAGTAAATGCACACCCCTTGCTGTCCACATTCATTAAACCGCATGAGTCTAGAAAGTCTTGGAAGGCTTTCATTCTGTAGTTTTCAGCCATTCTTTTGCCCATTTTTTCCCAAACATATAACACCTCATTAAAATCTCCGATACATATCCATGGACCTTGTAAGGGGTTTTGAGTAGAGTATATTTCAGCCCATAATTTCTGTCTTTCCTGGTAGTCAGTAGATGCATAAACGAAGGATACTCTCATAGTTTGATTTGTCTCCCTATCCGAACAGGTTAAATGTATGCAATGCACAGAGCTTGATTGTATGGAGATTTCTACCTAATCATTCCAGAGTAGTGCTAACCCCTCGGCAAGGCCTCTAGGGTTGACTAGAAAACTGTGTTGGAATCTTAGTCTTCGTTGTAGTCTCTTACACACCTCCTCCTTGTTCTTCGTTTCCATTAAAAATAAAATAGCGGGCCTCTCTTGAGCCACTAGGGCTCTAATGGCCTGGAATGTCAGGGGGGTGCCCAACCCCTGACAATTCCAGCTTAACATCTTCATTTGTGATTTGGTGGCTTATTAGGGCTAGCCACCAAAGCCCATCCTCGTGTTTCTTCCTCCGTAAGTACTGGGGTTTCTAGTAAGGTCGTGTCATCAACAAGTTGCTTGCTTATTCCTTGCTATTCATAGGGAGAGTATCTCTTTAATTTTTTCTGAGCTACATATTTTGACTCTTTTCCTCGTTTTCCAATAGCATTCCCGATCATCGAGTTGGTGCTCACCAGTTGGAAATTCCTTTCCTGGTCAGATCCAGGCACATTATCAGTTTTGTGCCACTCTATCTTTTCTGTGGCAGCTTTTTTGCCTTTTCCTTTATCCTTGGGGTTTGCTTGGTCAGGGCTGTTTTCTCGTGGTGTTTCATAAACAACCAACTCTCCTGGGTTTGTTGACATTTCAGGGGAGCTCATTTCCTCTAGTAATTCCTCCATTGACTTCCCAGTAAGGACTGCACTCATTAGCTTCGATCTTCATCCATGTGCCATACATCATGTCTTTTTTATCGAGGAATCTGTCTTCCTGATATGGTATCTCCTCACAATGTTGGGCATAGTGTCCCAATCTTCTGCAGGAATAATAGTAATGTGGGAGACGTTCATACCGGAAGTCCAATCATATTTTCTTGCCGTTATTGCTGAAAAGGGCGCCTGGTTTCAGAGGTAGAGACAAATCCATGTCAACTTTTGCCTTTCCTATTTTGTAAGGCATGTAGCCTTTTGCTTCGATTTTCACCTCAATGACTTGACCTATCTCCCCTGCTACACGTTTTACAACTTCTTCCGATATCCATTCTGCAGGTAAACCATGTATGTGGACCCAGAAACAACATGTCTCAAATTTATAGCAGGCCGGGGGGGTATTCGGTAGCCACGGCTTTAACAACAGTAGGTGATTTGCAAAGGACCAAGGTCCCTCTACAACTATTCGATCTTTATCTTTTTCTGATGCAAACTTGAACGCAAAGATTCCAGGGGCTAACAGGTTGATTTATGCGCTTTCAAGTTTCCATACCCTCCTCATTGTGTTTTGAAATGCTTGAAAATTGATTTTAGGGTTCTGGTATAGTTGCCCTAGTAGGGTTTGTTGACATTCTCTTACCTTGCTTGCTGAAATTACATCATCTACTGTTGTGATGGCTTGGTGTGTCCATAGTTTCCCCAGCCTTTTGCATAGCAAGGCTAGTCTGACTTCCTCCTCTGCTGTGGTTTCCATTTTAGCTCCTTTGAGCGGCCGTGGCATTGCTGATTGGAGTAGCTAGTTCTATGGAAAGTTTTGGTTGTAGCGGATCCGTTGAAGAGGGAGTGTGGGGGAGGGTTTTTGCCGATTGTCTGGAGGCTGTGGAGTGGATGGTGTCTATGGGAGAGGATGGAGTGGGGCAGATTTTTGGCGAGGGGAGAAGAGTTACTGGTGTGGACTCATGGAGGGAATTGGGAGTGGGCAATGGAGGAGATGGGTTTCTCCATTGATGGTGCCGAGGGATGGAGCTGTTGATGACCTAGGGTTTTGGATTGGGGGAGCTACCACAAGAGGTAGAGAGAGCTCTTCATGGAGAAGAGAGAATGTTCGTGCTTCCCCCCTAAGATATGGAGTTTGAAAGGTGCAAATGCTTGAAATCCTTTCTCCATCAAGACAAATATGTTATTGCTCCGTATCTCATTCGTACTACTAGAGTTACTAAAATAGTGCTATTTAGTATGTAATTGCTCCATCAATACAATATATTCTTACACGAGATGTCACATTACACAATGATTAGGCCATATATTGTCATATGGTCGAGTCATTTTATCACTCCCCGACTCTTGAGCATGTGATAATCTTTGTTCTCTTTGGTCAAGTGAGTGCGATGTCCTAGGATACGTCACTGACCATTCTTTTTATCTTGTAATTATGTGCATGTAGAAATGAAAGATTAAATCGCGATCAAACACCAACAAGGATAGTCAGAAGGACAAACAGTTCAAAAGCAACCTCATCATTTTATTTATTATTAGATTAACCCAAAGAGTAGATACATGTACAATCTTACCATGGGGTACTATTCCAATAGCCAAGCAAAAAAATATAAGGGCAAATGGGTCAATCTACTTTATCCCTTAGGGGTCAAGGTTTGGTCAATCTAAAAAGTCAGAAGTTAGGTGCGTCCATCAAGGATCTAAAATAGTTAAATATAACTAGTGAGATAAAATTTCAATGGGTTAAAACATTAAGCCTCGGTTAGAGTACAAATTCCCCTTGGGTGGAGTCAATTCATAAGTAATCTTACCTTGCTACTGCACATATCCTGCACGATACTAATTGGTGATTTTCTAGTCTAATTAGGCATCGTTCCACCTCATTGGGCACGACATTGTTGGGATTTCCTGTCATGGCATTCCTAAACAGAGTATCGGTTTGGCATCGACCATGACACGGTATCTGAACTCGGCATATGATGATATATGCATCATCTTTCCAAACTCCCACTAGGTGACGAGTTCAATTAATATGTCCACATAAACACCTCAAAATGTTCAATTAATATTTTAATTCTCAAACATTTGCACCTCATTCCACATAAGACATGCATAAAAGTCCGCATACAACATAGGTAGTGTCCACATAATATCCACAAATAATTCCAATACAGTAATCCAACATTTAACTATTCACAAAAATTTGATTTCACATAATTAATTAATTTACGCAAGAGAAATTATCATTACAATAATTAATTGTAATTAATTATTACAAATAATAATTTATTAACACTAACAATTATTAAAAAATATTTAATTATTTCCAAAAATAATTAATTAAATTAAACTATCCTTAACCGTATAATTAACATAATTTATCCTTAAATTATGATTAATTAGCACTTAGCAGGATTATAAAAATTAATCGTCATTAAACTAAACTAATCACCTAACTCCAATTAACCCTAAACTAATCTAACCCTAAACGAGATTAGCACAATAACCCATCCACGGCGGCGGCGAGATTGCAATAGCGGCGATAAGATGGACACATGATCGCCTCCAGTGCATTGAGGATAGACCGCACGAGAAACGGACCTTGGTTGAGAAACCGCTGCCCTTTCGGCCAAGGGGGAAATCGTGAAGGAGAGGGGGGTGGTGGTGGCTCTGGCATAGTTGGGCGGACAGTGATTGATGGCCAGGCAAGGGCGGCGGCTCATGGATGAATGGACGGTGGCTCGATGGAGGGCTTGAGGCAGCGGCAAGGGGGCTGGTCAACAGGGGTGGCCGTTTCGGCCCCAGAACTAGAACCGAAAGGGAGAAGGAGGGAGGAGGGAGCTGCAACAACAACTCAAGTGTGGCTCGAGCGGCTCGCGGCTGGTTTTCAGCAGTGACAGGGGTGGAGGAATGATGGTGAGGTTGGCTTGCGACCGGCGGATAGTGACTCGCAGGCAGTTCGGCGGTGAGCTGGCAAGGTGGCTGAGACTAGTCAGTGGTGGGGACAATTTGGACAGAAGCAGCTCAGCAGCGTTGCAGGCCGAGCGAAAGTAACCGAAGAAGAAGAAATATGAAGGAGGAGAGGAAGAGAGAGACTGAGGAGCGGGGGGGAACGTGCGACTGCAGAGGAAGATGATATAAAGTTCAAGAGAATTGAGAGAATTATGTGAAAAATATTTTCTGTGATTGATATATTTCCATGAGCTGAGTAAATGTATTTATACAAGATACTACAAGCTGTTACAATCAAACAAATTGATTTCTGAATCAATCAAATCTCTTGATCTTAGTGCTTTTGTGATTTGATTTGATTTGATCTCCTTAATTTGCATCAATATCCTTAACACGCCCCCACAAGATGGCGCTTTCATCTAATAAGCTAATCTTGGATCGTAAATAACTTAACTGAGGTTTGGATAATGGTTTGGTGAGGGCATTTGTGAGTTGGTCAATGGTTGAGATGTGAGAGACGCAAAGAATTCCCCTTGCAACTATATCACGAACGAAATGGTACTCTATGACGATGTGTTTCATTCAAGAGTGAAACACCGGATTTGCACATATATATGTGGCACCGATGTTGTCACAATATAGAGTTGGAGTGGTAATTAGTTGTATGCCAAGTTCAGACGGTAGGTTTCTAACCCATTGTAGTTCGGCTGTGGCAATAGCAACGGTGTGGTACTCAGCTTCAGTCAAAGAGCGGTAATTGTGTGTTGTTTCCACGCACTCAAGACACCAGATTAGGTCTGAGATAGATAATATATGTAGAGGTGGATGATCGGTCATCTGCATTGCCTGCCTAATCAGCATCAGAGAACTCATTGATAATAGGTGTCTTGGAGTGTGTTAGATGTAACCCATGTAATATGCTTCCTTTTAAGTACCCGAGAAGTAGCTTAGCAGCAGCCTAATATGTGATAGTGGGACGTTTCATGATTTGGGATGATTTGTTGACGGAGAATGCGACGACGGGTCTTGTGATAGTGAAATATCAAAGGGCCCCAATAAGACTTCGACACTCACTTATGTTAGTTGCCTTGACTGGATCATTGGTAGATAAGTTGATTCCCACGGCTGATGGAGTGCCTTCCTCCTTGGCTTCATACATTTTGTATTTTTGTAGAAGCTCACAAATATAGTTATGTTAAGAGAGAAGTATACTTGTTTTGGTTTGGATCCCTTCAATACCAAGGAAGTAATGAAGCGCTCCCAAATCTTGGACAGAGAAATGCATAAAGAGTACTTAAATGAATTTTGTGATAAAAGAAGGGTCATTACCTATGATACGGAGATTGTCGACGTAGACAAGAAAGAATGTTGTAATTAGACCCATGGTGTAAATGAACAAAAAATGGATTGGAGTGGGAGTTGCGAAAGCCATAAGTGTGGAGGAATTTACTTAATACGGTGTACCATGCCCTTGGTTGTTGGTGACATTGGAACTGCGAACTGGAGAGGTAGCTAGTGCGTCGGGAGCAAGCAGTGCATCAACAGCAGTTGTAGGAGCTTGCGATTGGATCAACATTGGGACAGGAGGCGAGATTGGACTGGTTTGTTGGGTAGTAATTGGGAGTTGCATCCATGTGGAAGTCGTAGATGGTAATGGGTTTGGAGGTGAGGAGCTTGTTGTGACATATGAAAAAATATGTTCGTGAAACACAACATGATGAGAAGTATAAACACGTTTGGATTATGGTTCGAAACATTTGTATGCACTTGGGGAAAGCGAGTAGCCAAGGAATATACATGGATGGGAACAGTTATCAAGTTTGTTGGGCATATGGGCAAAGTCATGAACAACATAAGCATCTGAAAATTTGACATTTGAGATAATTCGACTTTTGATTAAAAAGTTTTTGATATAAAGATTAATGTTGAAGGATTGGGGTGGATAGTCGATTGATGAGATATGCAGTAGTTTGAAAGGCATAAGACCAAAATGAGATTGGAAGAGATGCATTATGAAGTAAAGTTAAGCTTGTTTCGATAATATGGCGATGGTGGCACCATTGTGTTGCATAGTATGAGAGGGAGTGGTGAAGTGAGAAATGCCATGTGTTGTGAAAAAGTTTTTGAGTTTTAAATACTCACCTCTGCCATCGGAGTAGATAGATATAATAGGACGTTGAAATTGTTTTCCAACAATTAGTTTAAAAGCACTAAAAATAGCATAAACGGCGGGTTTTTTTTTGCATAGGATAAAGCCATATGTATTTTGTAAAATGGTCGATAAATGAAACGTAATATTCGAAGCCATCAACTGAGGTGTCCAAAGTAGGGGTGTCAAACAAACCCATCCAACCCGACCCGAACATGATCCAAATACGAAATAAGTATGATACATGTTTCGGGTTTTAATATTATTTGGGTAACAATTATAAACATAAATAAAATACATGTTTTTGGTCAAGTTAGGGTCGGAACAATGTTCCGACCCAAACACATTAAAAGCTTCAACTCAAACACATCCACCCAAGCTATTTCTTTTACAACTCCTTCTACTCACAACTCATCCAGCACGTCTCATCTCACGGGTTCGTCGTTGTCGCCTCTCAAGTCGGACCCAATCTCTCTCCCTCTCCCCCCCTCTCTCTCTCTCCCCCCATCTTCCATATGATTTGCTTCTTTTTCGCGGCCAACGTAGAACTTTAGAGGATGGAGTATTATCTGTCTATGGATATGTTCACAGACGAATCGGACGAAGCATTGCGGCGTCACGTAAAAACATTTTGAATTCCCTTCGTCGTATTTTTTATTAAAAAATTATCTGTCTGCGGAGATGATCACGGACGGGTTGGACGAAATCTCATAGCGTCACGTAAAAGTATTTCGAATTCCCTTTGTCATATTTTTTATTAAAAAATTATTTGTTTGTGGAGATGTTTACGGACGGATTGGACGAGGCCTCACGACATCACGTAAGAATATTTCGAATTCCCTTTGTCATATTTTTTATTAAAAAATTATCTGTCTGCAGAGATGTTCACGGACGAATTGGACGAGACCTCGCGGCGTCACGGTTCATGGACGGGTTGGATGAGGTCTTGCGACGTCACGTAAGAGCATTTCGAATTCCCTTTATAATATTTTTTAATAAAAAACCCGAAACCCGATCCGAACCGACCCAAACCGACCCGTTTTTTTTTCTTTATGTTTTATGCATTTCGAGTCAGGTCGGGTCGAGTCGGGTCAAATGACATGACCCTTATTGTTTGGGTCGGGTCGGATAACATCAAGACCCGACCCGATCCGTTGACACCCCTAGTCCAGAGCAGGACCCTAAATGTCAGTGTATAGGAGTTCTAGTGGATTTTGCCTCGAGAGAGTAGAAACAATGAACAATAAATTATGGCTTTTATGCATTGGCACGAATCATAATATGATTTAGAAATAGATTTGGAAGTAGGACCTACTAGTAACGAGAATGTCCTAATTACGTAATTTTGAATGGAAAGACAAGGATGTCCCAAACGTTGATGCCAGTCACAGTGAGTCATTTTCTCTCCTATGAATGCCATGGGTTGGTCTTTGTGTGGCCATAGGGAGAGTGGCATCCGATAGACTTTGTGCTTACGCTCGCCATGCAACAACGTCGCTCTTGTTTGAAGATCCTTCGCCAAAAAGAATGTGTCAAAAAAATCAATAGAGGCATTATTTTGGGCACAAAACTTGGAGACATAAATTAAACTTTTAGTAAGGGATGGTGCACAAAGTGTGTTGGGTAAAAACAAATGTGTTTTTAGGGAGACACGAGTTTTATCGTCCTAACATGAGAGATACTCAAACTTGTCCCATCACCAATAACAATCTCATTTGGTCCCTCATACTACAAGTGCAGAGATAAGTTTATTAAGTCGTTGGTAACGTGGTGGGATGCTCCTGAATCAACAAGCCATTGCGGGCGGATCATGTGGTGGCTGTATGATGCACAAGAGGTTCAGCATTTGGACGGCCTTAGATACAGTAGCAAGTCTTGGCCGTGTGGCTATATTTGTCGCAAAATTGACATGAAGGCCGAGAGTCATGAGATTGAGATGGGCTGCCCTGCTGGGTGGGGTTTTTATGAGACTATTGATTGCCAAAGTTATTGCGGGCACCATGAGAAGCACCACGTCCATTTTGGGCACCGTTCCAATGAACAATGGACGGACTAGAGCGTGATTTGGCAGTTTACTGAACTGTGACAGAAATGAATTCTGCAACTTTTTCTTCATGCTTGAGATAAGTTTCATAAGTGACAAGTTTGTCGTGTAATTCCTCAAATGAAATAGGATTTTCAATAGCGTGAATTGCAGCCGCTAATTCTTTAAATTCGGGACCAATTCCACATAAGGCATCAATAACAATATCATCATCTTGAAGGGATGTATCAATAATAGAGAGTTTGTTGGCAATTCCTTTTTAATTCTTGAAGATATTCGGAAACTGACCTAGATTAAAGTCGGATTGTGGACAGCTGATCTTTGAAAAACTTTACCCGAGAGCAGGATTTTTTTATATATTTTTTTTGGTCAGAAAGATAATTTCATTACTAACTCGATGATTGATTACATATAGAACCAAACTCTGAGCATAAGATATAAGATAGAGCTTGCGGGGGGCGGGACACCCAATTCGGCGGGAGAGCTCCATCTAAGTGGGCCTCTGCGACCCAATCAGCAGCTGCGTTTGTATTCCGTGGCCCGTACAGCAACTGGACTTCTTTCAGTTGGCCCAGCATCTGTTGGCAGTCTAGCACAATGGATCTCACGGCCCACGGTGGAGATTCTTGGCCCAAGACCGACTGAACTACACTTAGACAATCAGAAGAGATTTGCACGTGCTGAGCAGGTAGAAGACTTCGAGAACCACTAAATCGTGCGGAGTTCCGGAAGACTTCAGAGGCAGTTCCAGAAGTGGATCTGTTCTCAGCTATCCCCCACAAAGCCAGAAAATATATTCTGTCCTCTGCATATTCTTCGAGAAAATGTATACGCGCCTCCCCTCTCCCGGCGACAACAAGGGTGCGAAGCTCACTGCCGAGGAGCTGGACTCCATCTCCAGTTCCTTCGACGAGTCCCTCCGCTCTCCCCTCTCGGGCCTGAGCCCCGCCTCTGCCAGCTTGCCCTGGTTCCTCTCCGCTGTCACTCTGCTCACCATCGCTCACTCTGCGGTGAGATCCTTGATCTATGAGCTGATATCGGACGGTGAGGACAGCCTCTTGTCGTGGTATCTGGACAACAGCATGAAGGTCCTGGGTGTGTGCAACCGCATCTGCTCCGAGATTGAGCGACTGTGTCTTCACCACGTGGAGCGGAAGATGGTGATGAAGCTCCTCCGCTCGGAGGGCAACCCTTCGCAGGAGTTGATTCGCCAAGCGAGGGATTTGCTCACAGATTCGGTGGGCGAGGGCGAGGGCAGCAGTGGGCATGTGACGTCTGGGGGCGAGGTTGAGGAGCTGATTGGAGGCTTGGCCTCGGGCATTGGAATGTTGGCTCTGCAGGGGGAGGTCTCGCCGGTCGACAGAGTTGTTTGCCGTGCGGTCCAAGCTGTCAACTTCTTGACAGCGTTCGTTGCCGCAGTCATATCTTCGGCCTTGCTCTCTTCCTCAGGGGCGGTCGTCGGTCTTTGCGTCCCAGAGGAGTTCCCCTGGGGAGACTCTCTCCGCTCAATCGAGTCTACAATCATCTTGGAGTCAAGACATGGAGAGGAAACGGACAGGAAGACGGGGCTTCTGAAGGAGCTTGATGATGTGGAGGCTCGCAAGAGGCATGTGCTGGAGGCAATGGACGAGGTGGTGGCATCAGGAGGCTGTGGAGAGATCGTGGGGAGGATGAGGGAGGTGGCAGCGGGGCTGGAGAAGGCCACTGAGTCGATGTTGAAGGGGTTGTACAGTCTGCGGGATGGGGTGACGGATCTTTTCCTGACAGTGACGAAAATAAGAAAGGAGATGCTAAATGAGCTCAGAGCGAGCCTATGGGATGGACAACTGACAGTGAAGCCGGGCATGAAAAGTACTCCACCCACAAAATGAGATACCGAAAGAACAAAAGATTCTTGATCTCAACTCAATACAACAATGTAATAAATAAAGAGATCATTATATCAGAAAAATTATCAATCCCTGGATTCTGGCATCTCCAAGAATTGGCAGATTGATTCAGGCATCTCCAAAAATTAGCTTATGATTATGATTGATATCTCAAAATTATTTTTCCTTGATTGTTAAATTGGTGCCTTTACTCCCTCTCAAATTGGGAATAGGCGAATCTCAAATTCCTAATTTGTGACATAAGTTTCCAAATACTTTTGTGACGTTCTGAATTTCGACCAATTTCAGGATATATGAAATGGTTATTTTATCAATGCACTGTTAGTTATATTTACTCTGAGTTAGCCCTTCACGAGTTAACTAACGATTCGGAAATGCAATTAAAGATCGATACGTATATGACTAGTAAATTCAATCAAGGATAGGCCATTTGACCATAAGGATTAAAGAGGGATGATACCACATTGTTGCAGGCTAATTAACAAACGTAAATAAATCGATTCGGCAAAAGTACATGGTTGGATTGCGGGTGATTCCATACGATTTCGATATTAATTGCAAACAACATTAAACTGATTTCCTTTTGGCTTTGTACTTAATGTGAGCAATTAATCTCTCATGATTACATGATAATCGAGGATCGCGCTGATTTGAATATGCACGATCGTGGATTGAAAAGTTATCAACCACGGGTCAAATGCGTGAAAACCCCTAAACGCCGCTCGATAGTTAGGTCGTACTAAAGTAACGATTGATTGATTTTAACTACGAATTTCAATCCGATTTCAGGTTTCAAACTTGCAAGGATGTCGAGACTTAAATATTAGACGTTGTCTCACTAATTCTTGAATTTATGGGTAAGCCTGGAAATTATCGGAAAAGGATTTAACGGGCTGAAAAATTGGAAACAAAAGGAGATGGGCCAATTGAAGGCCCAATGGGCCTAGTGCCCATTGAGGTTTAGCCAAGTGGGCCCCAACCCAACCCAAGCCCACCAAGCCCAAGTGGGCCCAAGCATCAAGTTTTGTACTTCAAGGAGTGGAATTATCCTTAAGAATAGTGCTTGCACGTTTGAGACAATTAATCTTATTTTCTCATCTTTTTCAATAGATTTCCAACAAATCCTATTCTCATATTATCTAATATTTTTCCAACCACCTTAAGGATAATTTTTCTATTGTACATTATGACATGAACTTTAACGTTATCTGGTGACATCGCAACTAAGGAAGTGATCCAATGAGCTTGAACATCAATCTATGTGAGGGGTAGTGAAGCTCAACCATAATGTGTGAGCAATAGATTCTAAGGGCTTGCTGAATGAAGTTTGAGGCAGCATGATGTAAAAATAGAAAGGGCGGTAGACTTTGGTGCCAAAAGGCATATATGCAAAAATAGAATGCTTCATCCTCAAACACTCTAGTAGGGGAAGGAGAAGAAAATATTTATCTCGGTAATTTGAGTATTGCTCAAGTTTTTGGGAAAGAGAAAATTCTTCTCAAACTCACATTTGAAAATGAGGTTGAATAGTTGAGAAACTTCTTACGGATGTTCCTTAAGGAATGAAACAACACCTTCTCTGTCTAAATATTGTGATTGTCAAGAGGCAATAACCATTGCAGAGAATGAAACTTTTAATGGTACAATTGAGATGTGATGTGATAAAGCAATTGCTCAAAGATGGAATTATGTCCACAGATCATGTAAAGTTAGAAGTGAATTTGACTAATCCTCTAACTACACATCAAGAAAATGATGTTTAAGCTACTTGAAGAAAATCAATAGTGATGGTAACTCAACCTATGTGATTGTGATTGACTATTCAATGAATTAGGTTCATATGGGTAATAACAAGACACTTGTGGATTTAGTGATGCACTATTAAAATTTCCTATTGATCCTAAGGTGAGAATAGTGCAACACTGTAATGAAAAAGACAATGTGCTAAGCTCTTAATGAATTCCATGGCCATTATTGGTAGTATATTAAACTCCAAAATACACTTATGGAATCATTTATATAAGTGTGGATTGGTATGCCGCTCTTATGAGAACTATTGGCAATAATCTCTAAGTACTTATGAATAAACTAAGTATGCATGTGAGCTACTAGTGCAAAATCACATTGAACAACAAAATTTGTGGGAGTGTAATGTGATTGGTGAAAATTATAATTTACAAAAAGAAATTCTTGGTTCATGAAAGTTTCAAATTTCACAAATAATTTCATGGATTATATTTCATTCTTTCTAAGTCTGGCTCATAGCCTAACAAGCACTGGTTTTGACGCATTACATTCCAAAAACTCATTATTATTTTTTTCATTTCTTTTCAAAACTTTAGAAATATGTGGGGATTGTTGTATATTTCACTAAGTTTTGCTATATTAAAAGCTATTGTTTTTGTAACGGTTTTGACCGCTATGAATTTGTAATGGATTATAATGTTTTTAGTTAAATGCAAGAATTAATGATGGAAAACAGTTCTTTCTTTCTTTTATCTACAAATTTTTACTCCAAATACAATTGGAAAGTAATATAAATATATTAAAACAAGAACATTCTTTCATATCAACCTGTAGGTTGTACGCTAGCCATACATAGCTTGAACTATGATGGCCATAATGCTTAGCTATTGTCGATCGTTATATATCCTTTTGGGATTAGTTCACTAGAAGTAGTAAAATTTGTTGAAGTGCAATTTAGTCCTAAAATTTGTCACGAAAGTATAATCGAGTCTTAAAATTTTCAAAAAGTGTAATCTTTAAAAGGACTTAATTGAATTAATTGGACAAGTTTTATGACTTAATTGTATTTTTTGAAAATTTTAGGACTCCATTGCACTTTGTGACAAGTTTTATCATTTAATAGCACTCATATGATAAGTTTTAGGATTCAATTGTATTTTTCTGACAAGTTTTAAGACTTCCAATGAATTTATCTCAAAAGTATAAGGTGAATCCTTCCCACTTAGCTCTGCTTTTAATTACCTCCCAAGGGGTGATTAACCATTGGGATTTTTATTACCTAACCCATATAAAGCAAAAATATCAATGTCAAGTCTAAGGTCGTGTTTGATTTGGCTATTGGGGAATGGCTCTGGGGAAATGTAGAGGACTTCAGCTTAAATTGTTTTTTTTTGCCATTTGTGGTAACATGTGGATATTTAGCATTAGAAATAAAAGGAAAGTGTATTAGGGAAAGCTTGTCTTGCTACCTAAAAGGCCCAGGAGACCGCGTACAACTGATCAGAAAGGGCCATTTGTGGTAAGTTGGTAACCTGCTATTGCTGTTTTGTTTTTACTGCTGCAAATAAAATAAAACGAAAGGTTTGTTAGGAATTAAAAGGTAAGTATGTCTTGAACCGCGTCCAATGATAGAGGAGGTCAAAAACGTGAAGAGAGCCACGTCAGCTGGTCATGTTTTTTGATTACTTTCCAAGAAATCTCTTGCCACTTAATGATACTCCGAATTTTTTTCCACATTTCAAGAAATCACTTATTGATAGATGATTTCACGACGTGACATTCCATATGATAATTACCTGCTATTTCCCTTGCCTAAACTTATTAGGCACATTAATAAAAACTATGTTATCATATTAAACTTTTTAACATAGTACTAATATCTATATGTCTAATTCGGTCATCGACAAATTTACTCACATTTGTGCAGCCGCACCGCTGCGCAAAGTGAAAACAAATAATTGTTCTAAAAGTTTGAGGAAAGTGTTTGTAGCACCACATTCGACCATGTTCATCCATATGTGACTTATTTGGATCATTTTAATTACCGATACTTTTTATTATCTAGGGTGACGCATTGTTTTGGTATTGAAAGTTAAATAGAAAGAAAGTTTAAATAGGAAATCCAATGCAAATATTATGAGGATGCTAGAAAAGCATCAGAAAAAACATCTTATTGGGTGTGAGCCTTTTAATTACATTCCAAGAATTCTCTTGTGAAATTTTCTTTTCACATTACATTTTTCTTGCATTATTGGGGCTTGTCTTTTAATTACTTTCCAAGAATTCTCTTATGAAATTTTCTTTCCATATTAACATTTTTCTTGCATTCCTAGCATCTAGAAGAACACCTTATTTTGGCATGTCTTTTAATTACATTCCAAGAATTCTCTTATGAATTTTTCTTCTCATATTACATATTTCTTGCATTATTGGGGCGTGTCTTTTAATTACATTCCGATAATTCTTTTATGAAAATTTTATTCCATATTTACATTCTTCTTGCATTCCTAAGAGAATACTCGCCCTATATAAAGACCGCATGGCCTCACTGACCATACCCATCAAAACTTTCCACCACTTTCTCGTCTCAGTTTTCCCGAGAAAAACCGGAAAATATATTCTGTCCTCTGCATATTCTTCGATAAAATGTATGCGCGCCTCCCCTCTCCTGGCGACAACAAGGGTGCGAAGCTCACTGCCGAGGAGCTGGACTCCATCTCCAGTTCCTTCGACGAGTCCCTCCGCTCTCCCCTCTCGGACCTGAGCCCCGCCTCTGCCAGCTTGCCCTGGCTCCTCTCCGCTGTCGCTGTGCTCACCACTGCTCACTCTGCGGTGAGATCCTTTATCTATAAGCTGATATCGGACGGTGACGACAGCCTCTTGTCGTGGTATCTGGACAACAGCATGAAGGTCCTGGGTGTTTGCAACCGCATCTGCTCCGAGATCGAGCGACTGTGTCTCCACCACGTGGAGCGGAGGATGGTGATGAAGCTCCTCCGCTTGGAGGGCAACCCTTCGCAGGAGTTGATTCGCCAAGCGAGGGATTTGCTCGCTGATTCGGTGGGCGAGGGCGAGGGCAGCAGCGGGTATGTGACGTCCGGGGGCGACATCGAGGAGCTGATTGGAGACTTGGCCTCGGGCATTGGAATGTTGGCTCTGCAGGGGGATGTCTCGCCAGTCGACAGAGTTGTTTGCCGTGCCGTCCAAGCTGTCAACTTCTTGATGGCGTTCGTTGCCGGAGTCATATCTTCGGCCTTGCTCTCTTCCTCGGGGGCGGTTGTCGGCATTTGCGTCCCAGAGGAGTTCCCCTGGGGCGACTCTGTCCGCGCAATCGAGTCTACATTTATTGTGGAGTCAAGATGTGGCGACGAAACGGGCAGGAAGACGGGGCTTTTGAAGGAGCTTACCAATGTGGAGGCACGCAGGAGGCATGTGCTGGATGTGATTCATGAGGTGGTGGCATCAGGCGGCAGAGGAGAGGTCGTAGGGAGGCTGAGGGAGGCGGCTGCCAGGCTGGAGAAGGACACTGAGGAGATGTTGAAGGGTTTGTATGGTCTGCGGGATGGATTGATGGAGCTTTTCCTAACGGTAACTAGGATAAGAAAGGAGATGGTTGATCAATTGAGAGCGAGCCTATCTAATTCCATTTCAATGAGTGATTAGCCGCTATAATTTATTACCTGACGGTACTAAGCATTTCAACATAAAGTGAAAAAAGGGTGATGCTAGTTGCATCTCGTGTGACTAAAACCTTTCAATCTTCACCAACAAGACAAAATTACTCTATAAATTTTATTGCAATTTAAATCAATGGTTTCAAATTTATTTACTTTCATTATATATGTATGATTTACTATATATAGGCACGATTTTTTGGGGAGCCGCTAGGCTGACGGTGACGGTTATTCTTGAGAATGTAGACTCCCAGCCAAATATTCCAAATTCAGAGAAAGGTACCGAAAGGTCCAGTTTCTTAAAGTTTTGGTTCAGGTTACGTGCAAATAATATTGTAACGGTCATCGAAAAGTACTCCCCTGTCCAAAAATTGAAATACTCACAATAAAATAGACCCTTTAAAGCATGCCTACTGTAATCAATCACATTAGAATGATCAATTAGAACTTAACAAATTGATTATTCAGCAAATAAAGCGTCTCAATACGAAAGTCATATCTCATTAAATAATACAAATTCTCTGTTCATGACATGTTTAAAACAATATTCTATATGAAAATGTCTCTAAGGACAAAATTCAATGATTTAATGGAATACTACATAAAATTCCATAAAGGAAAGTATATATAATCTTAATATGTAAATTTAATTTTTAATAATGTTACTAGTATTCTTTGCATCATTCTATTAGCAACAAATTATCTCTCCTTCGTGGCAACGCCTGGATATATCATATTAGAGCAAATATATCACTGTAAAAATAAAAGGAAAGTATATTGGAGAAAGCTTCGCTTGTTACTAAAAGGCCTGTGAGACCGCGTATAACTGCAAAAAAGGCCATAAAAGTATAAGGGGAAACCTTCCCACTCAGTCGAGCTTTAATTACATCCCACTGGATGATTCGCTGTTGTGATTTATTACCTAACATTACCAAAAACTTCTCGATATAAAGTAAACATATCAATATTAGGTCTAAAGCTGCATTGAATTCAACTTTCGGGCAAATGTAGAGGATTTTAGGATAAATGGTTTTTTTTTTTTTTGAAATACAAAAGCCCCGTTTGGTTCAATTTTGCGAAGGGGCTTTGGGTCCCTAAATGCACTTTGTCAAATGCAAACCCATTTGGTTCAATTTTTGGAGAACTTTGGTAAAATGTAATTGCATCTTTAAAGGGTTCTAAGGGCTTTTAGCTCAAGGTAGGTTCGGAGTTATTTTGGGAAGTTACACCTTCGAGATGCAAGTTGGTTACTATTTATGTGGATTGTTCATCTTCCCCGGAGAAGCGATTGGGGGCAGATGACCGCCGGCCAAGGGGTCTGCAACATCCGCTTGAGGGGTTGCTTGACCTCGGCGATTGCCGCCCAAGGGGGACGACTATCGCTTGAGGTCGCGCGATCTTAGGCAGTGGTCACCTGGGTCGCGCAAACTTAAGTAATAGTTTCGTTGCGAACGACCTAGGTGACCATTGCTTGAAGTTGTTGAATCTCAAGCGACACTTGGGTCGTGTGACCTAGGCGATGCTTGAGGTTGAGGTCACACAACCTTAGGTGATGCTGTCTGGCGGCCAATTTTGGCCGCCGATGACTAAATAAACAAAGAAAAAAATTGAAGCAAAAGTCTTTTGCAAAATGTAATTTTTAGCAAACGACCTTTAAGCCAAAGTCATTTTGCAATGCAATTTAAAATTATAATTTACCAGACGTTATTTGCATTTGGGAATACCTATTTAGTCCAAAGGTATTTGTATTTTCCCAAGTACATTTACCCAAAGTTAAACCAAACAAGACCAAATAGTGTTTGCCAATGTATATGGATCTTAAGTGCACTAGAAATTCTAAAACTTGTTATGAAAGTGCAATTGAGTCTTAAAATCTTAGAAAATGCAATCAAATTTAAGCCAAAGTCATTTTGCAATGCAATTTAAAAATATAATTTACCAGACGTTATTTGCATTTGGGAATACCTATTTAGTCTAAAGATATTTGTATTTTCCCAAGTACATTTATCCAAAGTTAAACCAAACAAGACCAAATAGTGTTTGCCAATGTATATGGATCTTCTTCTGTAAATTTAAGAGATAAGTGCACTAGAAATTCTAAAACTTGTTATGAAAGTGCAATTGAGTCTTAAAATCTTAGAAAATGCAATCAAATCTTATAACCATCAAATTAGTGTAAGTCCTTTCGTTAACTCTGTCTAACTTGACTAATGAAAAATGTTGATGTGACTTTTTTATTATTTTTTCTCTCCTACGTGGTATTAACGTTATTAAAACATGAGGCATGAGAAAGATGATTGAGAGGGAGCTCACTAAAACGGCCATGCTGAAGATCTCATCGAAGGTTTTCTAAGTGGAGGTGATGCCTGAGATTTGAGCGCAAGCAAAGAGCGTATAGTAGTTGTTGTTATGTGCTGAAATAATGGGATAAATGAAAGGAGATTGAGTTTCATTACAGAAAGAATCATACGGAATAGAGATGCTGAACGTTAACGATGATGTATATATGCAGGTTCACATGAATTATTGGATGAGGTGGGATTCACGGGCATTGAGATCATGCAATAATGTTATGCCCGAAATTGATAATATTATCAATAATAGTATCAGTGGCGTTGTGTTTCTATCGGTTTTCATACTACAAATTAAATAAAAGGAAAGTTTAGTTAGAACTAAATGACAAGTATATCTTGAACCCGTCCTAAATATCAGGAGGTTGGAAAAGTACAAAACAAGACAATTCATTAGACTGCATCTTATAATTACTTTTCAAGAGGGGGTAAGTACCTCGGGAGTGCCAAAACTTGCCACGGAGGGACACTTAAGTGCCAAAACTTACAAACAGTACACTTAAGTGCCAAAATCGGAGCAAAATGGATCACTTAAATGCCAACGGTGAGAAAATCCGGCCAAAATGCCGACGTGGCATTTTTTTGGTGATATGGAGTCAAAACGGCGTCGTTTTTGTGACTGACGTGGCGAAACAAACCCAAAACGGCGTTGTTTTGGGTTCCTGATGTGGCCACAGCATCCAAAACAACGTCGTTTTGACCACTATTAATAAATATTAGTTAAATAATATTAAAATGGCAAAAAAAAAAATTTAAAAAGGGAAGGGGGGAGCAGCCCGTCGCCGACGCCTGGGTGCGGGTCGACGACCCTCTTCCAGATCTGGGCAAGGGTTGGCCGACTTCGTCCTGGCCTGGGCGAGGGTCGTCGACCCTCGCCCCGGTGTCGGCAGCCTCACCCAGCGCTGTCGAGTTTCTAGTGGTGTCGGGGCGAGGACTAGCAACCCTTGCTTAGCCGCCCTCGCCCCAGCAATGGCGGTGAGGGCCGGCAACCCTCGCCCAGGCTGGGGCGAGAGCGGCCAACACTCGCCCAGATCTGGGAGAGGGTCGCTGCCCTCTCCCGGCGTCTGGTGAGGGCCGTCCGGCCCTCACTGTCGGTCGGCGAGGGTCGCCGACCCGCGCCCAGGCGTCGGCGACCCTCGCTGTCCGTTGCCGCTGCCCCACTAGTGATGGGGCGGCGGCGACGGGCTGCTCCCTCTTTCCCTTTTTTTTTTGCCCTTTTAATATTATTTAACTAATATTTATTAATATTAGTCAAAACGACGCCGTTTTGGGTTTACTTCGCCCCATCAGCCACAAAAATGACGCCGTTTCGACCCCATATCGCCGGAAAAATGCCACATCGGCATTTTGGCCGAATTTTCTTGCCGTTGGCACTTAAGTGATCCATTTTGCTCCGATTTTGGCACTTCAGTGTACTGTTTGTAAGTTTTGACACTTAAGTGTTTCTTCGTGCTAAGTTTTGGCATTCCCGGGATACTTATCCCCTTTTCAAGAAGTCTCTCCTTAACTAAAATTGCTTCGATTTTTTTTCCAAAGTGACATTTTTCTTGCACTCCTAAGAGAAAACACACCCTATATAAAGTACCACCCGCTCGTCACCAGAATCTTATTTTCACCATTGCACGATTCCTCAAGGGCAATTGTCTACATCCTTATCCCGAGGAGTTCCCTTGGTGCGGCTATCCACGCGATCGAGTGACAAGTGGCCTTTTTCCATGCCGTTGCTCTGAACTCATCCACCCTCCTTTTCCTCATCCCAACTGTTTTTGATAACCCATTCAACCCTTCTTCAACCAGTCCACCACCTCCGTTATTGCCTCGGTCACCTTCTCTAGTGTAATCCCCACCTCCCTTAGCCTCCCCATCCTCTTTCTGCTGCCTCCCATGCCGCCATCTCATCGATCGCCTCAAGCATGTGCCTTGTGTACGCCTCCATGTCATCAAGCTCTAGACTTGCGTCTTTTTGTCTCCTATCCTTGCCACATCTCAACTCTGTGATAACCATAGACTCAATTTGATAAAGTCATCCTATGAGGTGTCTTTTAATTAAGAGAAGACGTAGCTCTTGGTGAAGAGAAAACATGATTTTTGATTAAAAAAAGACGTGATTCTTTGTTGTGAAAAGAGGTGAATCTCGATCCCACAATAAGGTTATTGGTATTCATGAAAAAAAGTTATTCTTGACATAAAGAGTAGTAATAGTTGGGGATAAAGTACTTATTTCCAAGAGATGTGTTGATTGGTTGTCTATGAATAGAAACCAATTCACATATTATTTTTTATAACCACAATTGATAAGAAATGCTTCTTCTTTAGAACTCTTTTCTTTTCTTTTCATACATGCAACTTTAACATATTCAGAGAAAATCCCAAGAGAGAATTGAGTAATTGCTGAACTTGTTTCTTCGTGGCTTTGGTGTATATCCTAATGGTATATTTGTATCAAAACATTAATGATCTACTACTACTTCTCTATCTTTTTCACCAAACAAATTTCATCAACAATCTTAAGGTATTATTGTTATGGAGATGGAGACATCAGCTCTGTCACGTGTTTGCAATCTCGACATATTGTGAATCAATCCTTATGATGGAACTAATTTCACTTGTTGGAAGGGTAATATGATTCTTCTTCTATTTGAATTATGTATTTTCTACATTCTCAACCTAACTTGCCGACTATCCCTAATAAAGGATGATGGCTCTCATGAAATCAAAGTTGCAAGGAAAAGGCATGAGGACGATGAAAGGAGGGGCCAAGGAAGGATTCTCAATGCTTTGTTGGGTCGTTTATATGAGATTTTATGATCTTACACAAATCCCAAAGACATTTGAAATGCCTTGGAAACCAAATACAATACCGACAAATAAGGTATTGATAGATTTTTACTGCTTTGAAATATTTTGAATTTATCACGATTAATGGAAATTCTCTCTCTAAGCAAGTGGAAGAATTACAAATATATGTTGCCAAACTCAAGGACCTTATGATTGAAGTTTTTGAACCTCTTCAAGTTGCGACAATTATTTCAAAATTGCCTTTAACTTGGAATGATTATCAAGAAAAACTTCTCCATACAACCGAGAACCTGACTGTGGATAATTTGATAAAACACATTTGAATTGAGGAAGGTTCTTGGAATGTGAAGCTAATTACGTGAAATAAGTTGCAAATAAGGGATTTTGTTGAGAATGGCAACATGAGTGGAGACAAAGAAAGCATCGAAACAATGGCAAGAGAAAATTTGATTCGGTGGTATTATCATATAAATTTAAGCATAACAATCCTTATAAGTGTATTTACTCAAAATTTACCAAAGAGTGTGGAGTTTATAATTTGTTTATATGTAGATGATATTTTTGTTGTGGTACAAATATGCATGGCATAGATAAAACTAAAAAATATCTCTCTTCTTAGTTTAAAATGAAAGATTTGGGAGAATTGGATATAATTTTTAAGTATTAAAGTGATCAAACATAGTTGGGGTTATGCTTTAAGTCAATGCCACTATGTGGAGAAAATCATTCAAAAATACTAGTATTTTGAAATTAAATAGTCAAATGTACCATATGATGTCTCAATTAAATTGATGGAAAATACCGGGCAATCTTTAGCACAATTAGAATATGCTATTGCAATTGGAAGTTTGATGTACGTCATGCATTGCCCTAGACCGGATATAGTCTTTATTATTTGTAAATTGTCAAAATTTACTAGTAATTCTAATACTGTGCATTGGAAGGTTATAAGTAGAATTCTTGATTATTTAAAGAAATTAATGCATTATGATCTATTTTATGAAAGACAACTAACATATTAACTTTACCCCAAAAAAAAACTAACATATTAGAATGATTTTTAGATGCTAGTTGGATAACTAGTACAATTGATAACAAATTAACATTTGGATGGGTTTTCAAGCTTACAAATGGTGCAGTCTCTTGCACATCAAAGAAGCAAACATGTATAGCACATTCAATGATGGGATCTAAATTTGTATCACTATCAACGACTGGTAAGAGGTTGAATAGATGTGGAATTTGCTATTGGATGTAGAGTTTAAGCCACAACCAATGACAACCATATCTTCACTTTGTGATAGTGAGAATACTATGTCTAAGGTATACAATAAAATATACAATGAAAAATCTAGACATATTAGTTTGTGATATGAGTATGTTGATAATTAATTACTGATGGAGTCATCTAATAATATACATTTGAACAAATGATAACTTTGCCGATCCAACTAAGGGACTCTTGAGAGGTTTAATAAGTGGTACTGCTAAGGAGATGGGTCTTAGATCAATTGATAATAGTCGAGCATAGTAGAAACCCAACTTTATAATTTCTACCGAAATAATTAAAGTTAAATGGATAGTAACAAACTATTGTAACTTGTTAGTGATTTAGTACTAAGGCACAAAATTTGTACTCATGGAAAGTTAGGAGGATGAGTGCAAGAAAATACTCTTAATGAAGTTCAAAGTTTTAGCAAAACAATGCTAAGGTAACAAATTTAGGAACTTCACCTTTATGAATATAAGAAGTGATGCCGCTTCTAATAAAAGTCAGATGGATTTTTTATTAATGTTCATAATGCAAAAAAGGAGCACGAGGCCATAAAAGTGCTTAAGCATGGGAAATTTCTAACCAAATGTGTATAAATTCATATGCGTGATCATTTTATTAACAAGTGGAATAATGGTTTAAAGTATTATCTACCACTGATTTCATTAATAAAATTATTTATACTAATTGAATGTTCAAATCTTAATAGATACCTTCTTATATGTATGAATTTATGTAAATTAGTGTACATAGCAAACTAAGTGGGAGATTGTTGAAATAGTTTGCTATCATAAAAGAGGCATCTCTTAGTTAAGAGAAGATATAAGTCTTGGTGAAGAGAAGGACTCTTGATAAAAATAAGATGTGACTCTTGGTTATGAAAGGAGATGACTCTTAGTCCCAAAAGGAGGTTATTGGTAGTTATGAGAAGAAATTATTATTGACATGAAGAATGGTGATGGTTGGGAATAAGATACCTATTTCCAAGAGATGTGTCAATTAGTCATTTGTGAATAGAGTCCAATTCACATATTATTTATAATAATCACAATTGTTCAAAAATGTTTCTTCTTTAGAATTCTTTTCTTCTCTTTTCATACATGCAATTTTAACACGTTCAAATAGAAAATTCTAAGAGAGAATTGAGTAATTGTTGAACTTGTTTCTTTATGACTTTGGTGTATATCCTGGAGGTATATTTGTTTTAAACTCGACAACAACATTAATGGGGGCAAATAATATCTTAAGAATAGTGATCATTATTACGTATCAAAATATCAATGATCTACTGCTATTTCTCAATCTTCTTCACCAAACAAATTTCCCGAATAGATCTAAAGAGGAAAAAGACCAGGAGATGCAAGTCTTGAAGGAGCTTGACGATGTGGAGGATGTGTGAGGCACGTGATTGAAGCGATTGATGAGACGGCAACATCAAGAGGCGATGGAGAGAGGGTTGGCAAATTGAGGGAGGTGGCGATTGGGAAGGAGAAGGCTATCGAGGCGATATCAAATGGATGGACTAACTGGGGGAGAGGGTAAACGGGTTGTTACTAATAGTGATTGGGATAAGGAAAAAAACAGTCTGTGATTTAAAGGAAGAGCACGAAAAAGGCCATTTATAGGCAAGCCATGAAAGCCACGTGAGAACACGCATTCACTTCTGTCCTCAACGCTCTATCCAAAGTCAAAAAGGACTTAGGCAAGGCACGATGGTTGATAGCCGGGGGAGGAAAGAGGAAAAAAGAAAAGAAAAGAAAAGCAAAGGATAAATTTTAAAAAATTAAAAAATATATACTTAGATTTTTTTTTACTAAAATGCCCCTCTCCAATGGCTGCAATAGTCATTGGCCGGCCACAACTCTTTATTTGAGACGATTTGATCGCTTGCTTATTTGAAACTATTATAGTCACTTTATGCCATTATTTGAAACAATGTTAGTTTTAGGTTATTATTTGGAATTTTTCCTAAGATATTTTAAGGCCCCAATAACAAAATGTTCAAATGACAACATATTTTAAATGGTAAATTGATGCGATAGTTGTTATAAAAAATATTTTTGTAAAATCATAGATTTCCGCCAATCACTCCTCTTTTTATAAGCAAATTCTCAAACTCTTTAAATAGGAAACATATCTCACTTATAGTGGTCAAAATTCTGCATAATGGTCAATGACCAAGTGCTTTCTTCCTCAACATTTACTCAAGTCCATCGTTCTATTACTATATAACAAATGAGAGTTTTGGGGGGACATGTGACTTCCTCCCTCATTTCTCCTTTTTCTTCTTTAAAATATCATTTCACTATATTTATATCAATCTTCACTGTGAAATTGATAATGTTGTAGTTGTTAAATTTTTTGCCACACGGTAACAATATATTAATAATTTAGTTACAAATGAAGGGTGGAAAGGATCTCGGGTATATTTAAATCTCAATCCCTTATAGTATGAAAAGATAAATATTTAAGTGGAAATATTTTCTTCTCAATGACAAAGCACGTGTCTATACAGTAGAGTAAATAAAGATTAAAAATAAATGGATCCTTTAGACAGGTCACTCATTTATCCAATCCAATAATTAGAACTAGGATATAAAAGAATTTAAAGTTAGCATGGGTTTCCCCTTTAAAAAATGTGTATAACATAGCTATTAATTGGAAGAAAAAAAATGCGAAGATGTGACTGCGTTTTACCACAATAAAATTAATAATCATGGTGAATGAAAAGTACATTGGGTTATAAGTTAACCATTCAGCTAGCTTCGTGGTATGAAAATATTTTGCTAGCATATGGTTGCCTAAGAAATCCATACTAATCAATAATGAATGTGCAGATCGAAATGCCTAAAAGATGCTACAAAGAATTTCATAATTTAAAGGTCATTAGCTAACCTTATAATAGTGATTAGATTATTCTAAAAAAGAAGAAGTCTTTTCCACGTGCCATCTCGGGCAAATTTGAAGAAGCAACCAAGCATGATATAAGGACACAAATGATAATTACTAATTGGCACTATTTTTCATTCCTAAGTTTACTTGATAGATCGGTCTAAATTCTATATGTACGAACTTAATCTTTAAGAATGTTACCAGCATTTTTTACATCATTCTAGAATTTCTCTCGTTTTGGCAATGCATGGCTATTTCTCATTAGAACAAATGTATCGGATAAAAAATAAAAGAAATGTATCGAGGGAAGGCTTAGTCACATCGAAAAGACCATTGAGACCGCGTACGACAGCTACAAAAGGGGCAGAAAGAGTACGGAGAAACCTTACTATACTTGACCCGGCTTTTAATTACCTCCCAAATGGTAATTAGCCGTTGGGATTTATTACCCGATATAACCCAAATTTCTCAAAATAAAGTAAAAATATTGAATGAAAACAATAGAAAAGCACGTACTCATCTTTATCAATATCTCACTTATAGTAATTGATTATACTTGTGAAATTTTGTGAGATCACTATCAATTATTTTAAAAATTTAAATTGTTAGATGAAGGCTTATGACCTCTACTTCTGGTATCATGTGATATTTGATAAGATTATTTCTAACTATTCTAAAAAATTAAATTATTAGATGAATGCGTAGTTTAATATTTAATTATTCCAACATATATTTATCAAAATTTTTGTTCTAAATATTAAGGTTGACTGAAGAAAAACTTTAATAAAGGAATTAATAAACTAAAACAAATGTAACTCGATGGTAGCAAAATTAATAGATTATGTCACAGGTAAAATGTTCCCTAGCGGTTACTCCACAACTTAATACGTTGCCAACCAAGCATATCAAGCAAGAACAATCCAAAAAATAATCAGCTGCTATTTTCATCGCTTAAACTAGTAGGCACGTTGATATAGATACTAAACAAATCGATATGCTAATCTTTAAACATGTTGCTATTATCTCTTTTGCTAATTTGGTCATCAACAAATTTTCTCTCATTTGTGCCACCAAGAAGTTATCGGGCAAAGCGAAAGGAAATAATTTTTCAAAAATCTAATAGACGTGTTTGCAACGCCACATTCAACAACCACATTCATCAAGATATAACTTATCTGGATCATTTTAATTACCAATTTTTATTATTATCCGCAATGACGCGCTGCTGTAATGAAGGGGAAGTTTAGATAGAAGATAAAAGGCTAGTTTGCCCTAAACCGCGTTTGAATAGGACGAGGGCAGAAAAGCATGGAGAGAGACTTTATTTGGCTGCGCCATTTAATTACATTCCAATAAATCTCATACTAATTAATGAATTTCTGGATTTTTTCCATATCACATTTTTCTTGCATTGAGACCGCGTACAGCAACTACAAAAGGGGCAGAAAGAGTATGTGGAGAAACCTTCCTACTTGACCCAACTTTCAATTACCTCCCAAATGGTAATTAGCTATTTTGATTTATTACCTAATATAGCCAAAATGTCTCAAAATAAAGTAAAAATATCAATGAAAATAGTAGATGAGCACATACTCAGTTTTATCTATATCTCACTTATAGTAATCAGTTAAATTCATCAAAATATTTGTTTTATTATTAAGCTCGGTAGAAAAACTTTACAAAAAGGATTAGTGAACTACAACAAATGTAAATCTACTGTCAACTAAAAGGCTGACAGGAATTCCACAATTTAGACGTAATTAACTAGTCTTAGCCAAATTAATAGATTAGTTTGGGGGAAAGTACAGCACAAGTACCAAAACTTGGCACAAAGGGACACTTAAGTGCCACTTTTAAAAAAAATTGGATCACTTAAGTGCCAAGTCGTCGGAACCCTGCCGGAAATCCTACGTGGCTCGCCGGAAACTGAATCGGCCAAAAATCAGCCAAAACGACGTCGTTTTGGCCGACGTGGATTTAAAAATTATTAATTAAATAATATTAAATAATTAAAAATATATTATTAGCAGCCCTCGCCGATCCCCTCCTCCTTTTCTCTCTCTCTCTCTCTTTTTAAAAATAAAATCGATTTTAATTTTTTAAAAATCTGACGTGGACAATTTTAAAATAAAAAAAATTGCCACGTGGATTCTTTATTTTGAAAAAAATGCTCCGTCAGCAAATGAAGTTGTCGGAAAATGGACACGTGGCAATTTGGCCGGAATTTTTCGCCGTTAGCACTTAAATGATCCATTTTGCTCCGATTTTGGCACTTAAGTGTACCTTTTGTAACTTTTGGCACTTAAGTGTCCCTTTGTGCCAACTTTTGGCACTCCAGAGGTCCGCATGTCGATTAGTTTGTAGATAAAAACTTCTCAAGAGCTAGGAAGATGCGGGTTTTAAAGGAGCTCAATTACATGGAGGCATGTGCTTGAGGTGATTGAGGAGGTGGCGGCATTAGGAGGCAGCAAAGAAACCAAGGGGAGGCTGAGGGTTGCATTGATTGAACTAGAGAGGGCCACGGAGGCAATGTCGGAGGAGTTGTACCGACTGAGCGAGGGGGTGAAAGAGCTGCGCTAGACAGCGACGAGGATAAGGAAGGAGATGATAAATGAATTCAGAGAGAGCATGCCGAAATCACTGTTGCGGAAGAAGCCATCGAAGCCAGACAAGAACGACTAAGCGAAGGTGTTCTTGCTATGGAACACAACTTAGTGAAGGTAATGCCTGCGATTTAAGCGCAAGGATGCAGTAGTTGTTGTCATGTACCATAAAAAGAAAAGAAAAGAAGAGTAGATAGATACAACTTAATTGCAGATAGAATATTGGGGGATTGACATGATGACGTTGATGTTGAATAATAGTTCAAAGGATTGGAAAATTATGGCATGACCCGAATGCATATGAGTCTCGGTGAAATCTCTTGGGAAGGAAGGTTTAATTAGGAGGCTAGAAAAGCATGAAGAGACATTTTTACTGGTAACCAAAGACTTACCGCAACTCTACCTTGACAAGAGTACCTCCAAGTCACCACAAGACAACACTCGTGGTAGTTCATCTGAACTATCATAGTTTAGTTTCTCGTCTTTGCTAATATGAACGAGAAATTGATATCTGTAAAACTAATTTACCATCTACATTCATCTTGATTGATATTAATACCAAAGTTTTGAAATCATCAAAATTCCATGAGATGTTTTCCCAACACAACCATGATGTAAGAACCTAAGTGGTAATTAAACATTATGAACTATTTAATTCCTAAGTTTACAATTAATGTGGATCTTCTTCTATACATTTAAGGGATTAGTGCACTAGAAATCCTAATATTTACCAGGCAAATACAATGGAGTTTTAAACTTTCAAAAAGTACAACTAAATTCTAAAATTTGTCAAATTTATAAAATCAAGTTTTTATGTTAACTTCATCTAACTTGTTAATGGAAAATGTTGATGTGACATTTTTATTATTATTTATTTCCTACGTAGCGTTGACTTGGCTAAAACATGAAGCAGAACAAATTTTGTTCAAAGGGAATGCACAGGAATGGCCATGCCAAAGATGCTACCAAAGGTTTTCTTTGCCATAGAACACAACAAATTGGAGATTATACCTGAGATTTGAACACAAACAAAAGGGTGTAGTAATTGTGGTTATGCACCATAATGAAGGGATAAATGAAAGGTGATTGAGTGTCGTTGAAGAAAGAATAGTAGGGAACTCATATATGTAGGTTCGCATGAATAATTGAATGAGGCGGGATTCATATAATTCAACATTGCATGTATATTAGATTCACATGCATTGGGATCATACAATAATATTACACCCAAACTTGATAATATAGTTATCGATAATAATATCCATGGTGCTGCATTGCTATCGGTTTTGCTACTGCAAGTTAAATAAATGGAAGTTTAGGTAGGGAATAAATGGCAAGTATATCTTGAACCGTGTCCTAGAGATGAGAAGGTTGCAAAAGCATGAAACAATACGCGTTATGACCACGTCTTGTAATTTATATATTTTTGATTGGTGACTGCGTCTTATAATGACTTTCCAAGAAGTCTCACATTAACATAATGCTTCAGATTTTTTTCCATACTCACATTTTTCTTGCTCTCCAAAAAGAAAACACGACCCCTATATAAAGGCTACCTGCTTATCACTAGAATCATATCTTTGCCCTTAGGGACAGTCGCCCTCGTCTGCATCCCGAGGAGTTCCCCTGGTGTGACTATGTGATCTGAACCCCTTCACCCTCTCCCTAAATCGGTCCAACCCCTCCAACACTGCCTTAGTTGCCTTCTCCAGCCCGGTTGCCGCCTCCCTCAGCCTCCCCACCATCTCTCCGCTGCCTCCTATGCCTCCATCTCATCAATCGCCTCAAGCACGTGCCTCGCGCGTGCCTCCATGTCATTGAACTCCTTTAGGACTCGGATCTTCTCATCCCTTTCCTTATTATGTCCCGACTCTGCGATAATCGGTGACTTAATTGGATAAAGTCACTCCAGTGGATCCAATAAGGAAAAAGACGGGAAGATGCAAATCTTGAAGGAGCTCAATGATATGGAGGCGTTCTTTAGGCATGTGCTTGAAGCAATTGACGAGATGACAGCATAAGAGGCGGCAGAGAGAGAGTTGGGAGGCTGAGGGAGGGGGTGATTGGATGGAGAAGGCGACTGGGGCGATATCAAAGGGGTGGACTGATTGGGGGAGGGGGTGAATGGGTTGTTCGTGACAGTGATTGAGATAAGGAAAAAGATAGAGGGCGAGCTCAGAGCAAGCGCACAAAAAAGGCCATTGACAAAGAAGCCAGTCCTACATATTCAATTCCGTCCTCAACCCTTTCTCTCCCTCTCTGTTCTCTCTCCATCATCTTCTTCAACCTTCTTTTATGGGAAGGGTTTAAGCTAGGCTCATCCTCCTCTCCCGCTCTTGTTGATTTTAATTGTGTTTTATTGCTCTTTTCTTATTATTTCTGCTCTCTTGATTTAGTTTTGGGAGCTCTCTCCTCCTGTCTAGTTCTAGATCCGAGAGTTTGAACTCTCCCGATTTATTTATAGATTTGGGAGTCTATTAAATATATTTATATTTTGGGAATTCAATACAACTCTGTTCTGTCTGTGTACAGATCCTCTACCTTTAGCTTCACTGGTGATCATCAGAACTCTAGCATCTCGCTAAATCATCGGAGCTCTAGCATTGCGCAGCGAAGAAGACGAAGCTAGGCAATGAAGCAATGAAGCAATTCAGTGACGAAATTGCTTGAAAAAGATATTCGACTGCGTCTAGCTTCAACCATGGGCGAGATCATTGGACACGGTCCAGAGCGCTGAACGAGAGAGAGAGAGAGAGAGAGAGAGAGAGAGAGAGAGAGAGAGAGAGAGGTTTATTTGTGTCTGTGCGTGTTCTTGGTTCGCTCGGTTCCTCAGCACTCATGCGCACTCTAAGCTTCAGAGAGTGTGTTGTGGTTGTTATTGTGCATTCTCCTGCACAGTATGAAATCTTGAGCTTAAAAGGAATCCCCCATGCGCTAGACGAGAAAGAAAGCGCACGAGAGAAGTTCAATTGGTGGGTGATGAACGTCGATGCTTTGCTCCGCTACGGCCAAGGCTGTGATGGCCAGCGAGACGGACAGCGGCAGTTACTGATGGGAGATGGTAGACGATTGGTCGATGGTGACGGAGCTGAAAGGGATAGGCAACAGATCTGGCGAATCGACTACCGAGAGAGGTCCGTCGCCTTGTGTGTTCTCTTCTATGCAAAGACGAAAATCTGATTCCGTTAGGGCCACCTTCAACTCCGCTCTAGAAAATCCCCTCGCTCGGAGGTGCTTCACTTGCGGCCATCACTTGCTCGCATCCGCCCTCGCGTGCGTATTTTAATCTCACGTTTCAGACGTAAGAAGGCCAGAGAAAAAGATTTAGGGTTGGGTTCCTTCTAAAGCAAATGGGCTTTTCTTATCAATTTTAATGGGGTCAGATTGTAAGACCCATCAAAATGGATCATTGACCCCTTTCTTAACTCATATAAATATTAAATAGGTCATAAATGAGTTTATAATTTATTTAGAACCCACTTCCCATCAATGTCTCTCTTTTCATTCTTTATTGCCTTTATTTGATTTCACACTTACTCTACACTCTTATCTAAGGTTGGGTGTGATTTTTAATATATTGAGTTAATTATGAAGTGTTTTAACAATATAGATTGAATAGAGCGTGAGTCACTAAATTAATATTGTATGTAAATTGATCAAAATGGATTAAATGGATTTATTCGAATTAATCTATTTTCGACAACTTGATTTACCTGTATGATGGGTCTAATTGTAACTCGTGAACTGAGGAACCATAGGTCTATTGAGCTCACATGTCGATGGAAGCCTTAAAGGCCAAATGTTATGGGCACATGGGTTTGGGTTTTTTCATGGGCCAATGCAAATGGATAGATGGCTGAAATGGGCTGTCTTTTTATTATTGTCTTTTTTTTGTTATTTTTACAAGAACGAAAATTTCATTGTGGGCTAAAATTCATGTGTTAACAAGCATAAAGCTTTACTAGCATAGCAATGTTTTGACTACTGTAAGAGTAATGGTATATTGTGAGTTATAAATTCTTGAAAAAGTTGACTTCACAATAATTTTTTATAATTAGTTTTTTTTTGGGTCCAAAAACAGGCTATGAGATTAATAGTAGATTAAGAACAATCATTTAATAAATTAATGGATATAATGTGGATATATCTCATGGGGAGATGGGATATACGTGGATATGATTTTTAATATCTCTAATATAATTTTTTTTTGGACAAATACAACCAAAAATCTTAAATTATGCAATTTGTGACAATTTTACCTTGAACTTTTTTTATGCCACTAAAAGCCTTAAACTATGTCACTTGTGACAATTTTATTATAATTTTTTTTATGCCACCAACAATACCAAACTATATTACTTGTGACAATTTTACCTTGAACTTTTTTTGTGCTATAAAAAAACTCATAAACTATGCTACTTATAATTATAACAAATTTACCTCATAATTTTTAACTAAAAGGTATTTTCTCTTTTTTATCTTCTCCTTCTTCCCTTTACCATGGCTGGCAGAGGGAAGTGGATTAGCAAACACAACCAAAAACTTAAAGCTAGGAAATGAAATTCAATGAACAATCAAGAACAAAAAAGAACTTTTTTTTAAAAAATCAAGAATAAAGATGTTGAAAGGTTGATTAATGAAGTTATAATAATTATTTTATCGATGAAACACCACATATATATGGTGTATTTAGTGATTTATGTTGTAAAATATCGCGTTGCAAGTATATAATAGAGAGAACAGAGGGAGATTAAGTAGAGAAAGCATATGACATTAGAGATAGTAGAGAAAAGCCATAAGTGGGAAAAACTTTTATTTCTCACAATTTGTGCTCCTATTTATAATGATGCACTTATCATGAATATCAATGTATCTAATAATACATGTATTAAATAGGGAGATAAACATTTATCAGATAGGGACATGTACTTAAAACGTAGGATACAAATGTACCATAATAAGTATATGGATATTCATATATATATATTGGATAGGGAGTTGAACATTCATTGGATAGGGAGATGTACTCAGAATATATAATACAAATGTACCATTATAAGTACATGAATATAATAAATATTCATACATGTATTTCATAACACTCTCCCTTGAATATTTATTGTATTATATTATGAATGTACATTGAATGATACTGTCTCATTAAAAATCTTAAGTCGGAAAAATCCAGTGGGACAAAAACCGGACAAAAGCGAAAAAGAGTACAAAGCACAAATTTTATTATTTCTTTCTTTTATAGATACATTAATTGCCTCGTTAAAAAATTTAAGCCGGAAAACCCTATGAGAAAAAACCGGATAAAAAGAAAAAAAAGTGCAATGCATAATTGATAATATCTCCCTTCAATGGAGCCGTATAGCCACTACCGGGACTAATCAATCTTGCATCTTGTGTACTCACCGCATACCAATGCCATATACTAATTTCTCAAAAGTTGATGTTGGCAATGATTTGGTAAAAAGATCTGCAAGATTATTTACAGATTGAATTTATTTAACATCAATTTGTCAACTTTCTTGAAGTTCGTGAGTATAGAAAATTTTTGGTGAGATATTCTTGGTCCTATCACCTTTGATATATCCTCCCCCAACTTGTGCAACACAAGCAGTATTATCCTCATAAATTATAGTAGGAGAATTTGTAACCGGTTTTAAACAACAAAAATTGTGAATATGCATTATAATAGATTTTAACCAAACACACTCTCTTCCAGCTTCATTTAAAGTAATAATTTCAGAGTGGTTAGAAGATATAACTACTAGTGATTATTTCGTAGAACGCTAAAAAATGGTAGTGCTGTTATAGCAAAATAAATAATTGGTTTGAGAGCGAGCCTTATGTAAATCAGATTTATATCCAGTATCAGCATATCTAACTAAATTAGATGTAGTGGTATCATTGGAATAATATAATCCCAAATCTATGGTACCTCAGAGATAACGAAAAATATGTTTAACTCCATTCCGATGTCTCCGAGTTAACTTAGAACTAAAATGTGCCAATAAATTTACTGCAAAAGCGATATCTAGTCTCGTACATTGTGCTAAGTACATCAAAGCCCCAATTGCATTAATATATGGTACTTCAGGACCAAGTATCTCTTCATCAGATTCTTTAGGACGAAATGAGTTTTTTTGGGAATCTAGAGACCTTACAATTATATAGGTGTTCAATGGGTTAGCATTGTCCATATTAAAGCGTTTAAATAATCTTTCAATGTATGCTGATTAATAGACGATTATTCCATTTGCTTTGTGCTCAAGCTCAAGACCAAAACAAATTTTGGTTTTACCCAAATTTTTAACTTCAAACTCATTTTTCAAATACTTAGCAGTTTTGGTTAACTTTTTAGAAGTTCCAATTAAATTTATATCATCGACAGAAACTGCTACAATAACAAATCCGATTTCTGATTTCTTAATAAACACACATGTGCATATAGGATCATTCATGTACCTTTCTTTTATTAGGTACTCACTCAGGTGATCGGATTGCTTTAATCCGTACAAAGATCTTTGCAATTTTGTTGAGAATAAATTACGGGGAGTACATGCATTAGGCATTTTGAATCCATCGGGAATTTTCATATAAATATTAGAATCTAATGAGCCATATAGATATGTCTCCACAACATCCATAAGATGCATTTCTAATCTTTCAGAGAGTGCCAAGCTAATGAGAAAGCGAAATGTAATCATATCCATCACATGAGAATATGTCTCATCATAATCAATCACAGGTCTTTGGGAGAATCCTTGGGCAACGAGTCAGTGATAACTCTATTTTTAATAGAGTATTCTTGCTAATTTAGACTTGATATTTGCTAAATTTTGATGAATTTTGAGTGAATTTAATTACTACTCACGTGATTTTATTTTGTATGAAATATTTTCAAATCTTTCAAGAATATTGCAATATCTTTCAGAATATTTCATTTTGAAAAAAAAGTTAGCCCGAATCAGAAATTTGGAGAATTTGACCGTGATTGAAGTTAAGGTTCAAAGAAAATCAAGGAGATAAGGGGGAATCTTTTCCAAATCCTAGTAGAAGTTGACTTATGGCAGATTTTTGGAGGCTATATAAACTGCTATTGTGCCGTAGAAGAGGAGAAAATCCTTGGAGCCACCATCTTTGTAGAAGATTTTGAGTTTTCTTAGTTAGATTCTGCTCTTCTATTTTAGTGAAGTTGGCGTGTCAAGGAAAAAGGGAGGAGAGAATCCTGAAGCTCCCTGTATCTCAAATTGGTGAATTTGTTTTTATTTATTATTATGTTTTCTTTAATTCTTGTTAGTTTAGTTTTTATTATGTTCTAAATTTCTTTTGTTAAAGTTACAATGGATTTTAATTACGATTGATTGATTTTCAAAGACTTTCATGCAATAGAATTGTTTTGATTGTGTCGTTTTTTATCATAATTTTAATGCTTTTAGAAGTCTGGCCAACTTTTGAATATTTTTTATGTATGCATGATACTGGATGGAGATTGTGTGTATGCGCATTAGTGATATTGAACAATGAAATAAAGGTACACTAGATTATTTATGTAGCTACGGTAGTATATCTAGGTTGGGACTACTTAGATTAAATCCAGGAATTTCCATAAGAACTTAATACTTTTAGGTAGTTTAAATTCACTTAAGGTTAGTGTGGATTAACATACCTAATTAGGGAATATTAGACCGATGTCGACTTTTAATTCATCTTAGGGAAATTTCGCCAACACAATTGAAAATTAATTTGTTGCATGAAAAGTTAAGAAAATTAATTATGAATGATTAAGTGAAGTTGGATGCTCTAACGCTTTGTGATCTTGATAATTATTAATTTTCAGTTTGTTTTAGATTATTTTTATTTTACAATTTTAATTAGCTTTTAATTCTTTAAGTTTTGACTTTTTCTATATTTTAGTATTTTAATTGGTTTAGTTTACTTTTTACTTATCTTTTCGATTTGGTTAGCTAGATTTTTGAATTGATCACTTTTGGTAAGTAATTGGATAAAATAAAAAATAGTCATTGTGGAAACAATACTCACTCATTACTTTATTACTTGTTGATATTGTGCACTTGCAATTCATCTAACAAGTTTTTGGCGCCGTTGCCGGGGATTGTTTTGACAATTTTTCAATTACTATTGATATCGAGCAATTCTTAGTTTAGACTAGCCTTTATTTTATTTTTAATTTGTTTCTTTTGTAGGCCAACTCACTTCTTTATAAAAGGTGGAGGAGCATCGCATAACCCGAAGTCAACATGGAGACCTTAAAGAGTTTGATCCTGAGATTGAAAGAACCTTTCTTAGGAGAATAAGAGAACAATTATGAGCAATTCACATTGCAATGGCCGAAGATCAAGAAGTCACACCTCCAAAGGGGACTTTGAAAGATTATGCTACACCAACAATTCAAGGAGCACAATCAAGTATAAGGAGGTTGGCAGTGTATGCCAACAATTTTGAGATCAAGCCATCCTTAATTCAAATGCTTCAAAATGTAGGGCAATTCAGTGGATCATCTCATGATGATTCAAATCTACACTCAGAAGCATTCCTTGAAATTTGTAACACCGTTAAATTTAATAGCGTTACTAATTATGCTCTTAAATTAAGATTGTTCCAATTTTCTCTTCGTGATAAAGTTAAAACTTGGTTGACTTCTCTTCCTGCAAGCTTTATCACTACTTGGGAAAACTTGGCTAAAAAATTCTTAAGTAAGTATTTTCCTCCTACAAAATCTGTTAAAATGCGTAATGATATTACTACATTTATGCAGATGGATGGTGAGCCCTTTTATGAAGCATGGGAGAGGTTTAAGGAACTACTAAGGAAATGTCCGCACCATGGACTGCCAATTTGGATGCAAGTACATACATTCTATAACGGAGCACATCCTACCGTTCGTGCTAGTCTAGATGGGGCAGTTGGAGGCACTTTGCAAAACAAGTCACCCAAAGAAGTTTTTCATCTATTTGAGGAGATGGCAAGCAATAGCTACCAATAGCCAACTAAGGGATACCAAACTCGAAAGCTAAGTGGAGTTCATGAAGTTGACACCAATAGAACTTTGAATGCAAAATTTGATGTATTAAGCAATATGATTGCTTCTTTAAAAACTCAAGGAGTATCTTGTGAATTTTGTGATGGAAATCATATTAGTACTGATTGTCAAGTAGGTAACCCTTATGCTAGTTCTTCTGAACATGCTAACTTTGTTTCAAATTTTAACAAGAGTCCTCAAAACAATCCTTACTCTAACACTTACAATCCATGATGGATGAATCACCCTAATCTATCTTGGGGAGGTCAAAATCAACAAGGACCGAGAGCACCACCACTATCCATGGAGAAGCATAATTCTAACTTGGAGGTTTTGGTTGCAAAGCTAACCCAAACTGTGGAAAAACAAGCTCAAACCATTCAAGATTTCATGAGAAATACCAATGTAAGACTCCACAATGAAGAAGCATCAATTCGAAACATAGAGAAGCAAGTGGGGCAATTAGCTTAGAGAATTAATAAGAGACAAAGTGGTGCATTGCCAAGTGATACCGAGAGGAATCCCATAGAGAATGCAAAGGTAATTACGTTAAGAAGTGGAAAAAAAGTTGGAAAGCAAGATCAAGATGAGGATGTGGAATAAGAGAATAAGGTCAAATCTTCCACCGAGATCAAACAACAAGATGAGACACAAAAGAGCAAGCCATCTCCAATGCCATATGTTCCACCTATTCCTTTTCTGGAGAGGCTAGCCAAACACAAGCAAGATAAACAATTTTCAAATTTTTTTGATTATCTTAAATAGTTGCACATTAATATTCCTTTTGTAGATGCTCTAGCTCAAATGCCAAGCTATGCCATGTTTTTGATGGAGATCCTAGCTAACAAAAGGAAGTTAGAGGAGTATGAGACTGTGAAGTTGAATGAGAAATGTTCGACCATCCTTCAAAATAAGCTACTACCAAAATCAAAAGATCTAGGGAATTTTACTATTTCATGCAATATTGGTGATGCTTACTTTAATAAAGCTTTATGTGATCTTGGTGCTAGTATAAATCTAATGCCTTATTCGGTGTTCATGAAACTAGGTGTAGGAGAAGTAAAAGCGACCACCGTATCTTTACAATTAGTGGATAGATCTATCAAATATCCCAGAGGCGTGGTAGAGGATGTTTTAATAAAGGTGGATAAATTTATCTTCTCGGTGAATTTTGTTGTGCTAGAGATGGAAAAAGATTATGAAGTTCCTATTATTTTGGGCTGACCATTCTTAGCCACAGGAAGAGCTCTCATTGATGTACAACAAGGAAAATTGATCCTTAGAGTGGGAGAAGATCAAGTTACTTTCAATGTCCTCAAAGTCATGAAAAACCCCGAGGGATCAAGTGATTGTTTGTAGATAGATACCATAGACAAGTGAAGATTGTGCTTGAATTGATTGCAACTCAAGATTCTATAGAGGCATGTTTGGTTTCACCAAAAGAGAAAGAAACTGAGCATGAAGAAATAAGAGAGGCTGTTGAGTTTTTAGAAGCAAGTCCACTATGTCTGAGATGGAAATCACAAAAATTTGAAGAGTTGGAGTCAAGTGTAAAGAAGCCTAAGCCTTCCATTAAAGAACCACCAACGCTTGAGCTTAAACCTTTACCTTCTTATTTAAAATATGCTTTTCTTGATGGTATTTCTTATTTAATGATTATTTCTTTTTCTTTGACAGGGGTGATAGAGGAGAAATTACTTAGAGTGCTTAGAGAGCATAAGAGTGCAATTGGATGGGCCATTGCGGATATAAAAGGAATAAACCTTTCGATTTGCATGCATAAAATTCTGATGAATGAGTAATACAAACCAATCATCCAACCACAAAGGAGGCTCAATCCAAAAATGCAAGAAATTGTGAAAACTGAAGTAATTAAGTTACTCGATGCATGTATTATCTATCTAATTTCTGACTGTGATTAGGTAAGTCCTATGCAAGTAGTGCCAAAAAAGGAGGTATGACTGTTCTAACTAATGAAAAGAATGAATTAATTCCAACTAGGACAATTACAGAGTGGTGAGTTTGCATGAATTATAGAAAATTGAATGATGCCACTTGCAAAGATCACTTTCCTTTACCTTTCATTGATCAAATGTTAGAAAAACTTGCAGGATATGAATATTATTGTTTTTTGGATGGATATTCAGGGTATAACCAAATCTATATTGCACCTAATGATCAAGAAAAAACTACATTTACTTGTCCCTACGGTACATTTGCATATAGAAGGATGCCTTTTGGTTTTTGTAATGCACCTATTATTTTTCAACGATGTATGATAGCTATTTTTTCTAACATGATAGAGAAATACATTGAGATTTTCATGGATAATTTCTCTGTTTTTGGTGCATCTTTTAATTTATGCTTACATAATTTAGCTTTAATGTTACAAAGATGCGAAGTGGCTAACCTTGTGCTAAATTGGGAGAAGTGTCATTTTATGGTGCATGAAAGGATAGTGTTGGGCCATAAAATATCTGCTAGAGGTATTGAGGTGGATCAAGCCAAAATTGAAGTTATCTCCAAATTACCACCTCCTACTTCTGTAAAATTACTTCGAGGATTTTTAGGACATGCAGGGTTTTATAGGCAATTCATAAAGGACTTTTCCAAGATTGCAAGACCACTCACAAAATTGCTTGAAAAAGATGTTAAGTTTGATTTTAACTCTAAATGTTTGCAGGCATTTGAGACATTAAACGAGAAGCTGATTTCGGCTCCTATAATGACACCACCATATTGGAGTTTGCCTTTTAAGTTGATGTGCAATGCTAGCGATTATGCCATTGGAGCTGTGCTTGGTCAAAGGAAGGATCGAATTTTTCAAGTCATATATTATACTAGTCGAACCCTTAATGGAGCCCAATTGAATTATTGCCACTACTAAGAATGAGCTTTTAGCAATTGTTTTAGCTTTTGATAAATTCTGTTCTTATTTGATTGGCTCTAAAGTGATTGTTTATACTGATCATGTAGCTTTAAAGTATTTGTTGGCAAAGAAGGATGTGAAACCAAGGTTAATTCATTGGATCTTGTTGCTTCAAGAGTTTGATTTAGATATTAAAGACAAGAAAAGAACCAAGAATCTTGTGACCGATCACCTTTCTAGGTTGCCGAATGCCCCTAGCAATAAGGTACTAATTTTGGATGATTTTCCTAATGAAGCACTCTTTTCCTTGAAAATCAAAACTCCATGGTATCCAGATATTGTGAATTATTTGGTAAGTGACATCTTTTCCCTCGACTTGAATTATTAACAAAGGAAAAAGTTTTTCTCCGATGTTAGACACTACTTTTGGGAGGATCCTTACTTGTTTAAGGTATATGCTAACCGAATAATTAGACGTTGTGTTGCTAAGGAAGAAATCCCTAACATTCTTTTTCATTACCATGATGGAGAGGTAGGTGGTCACTATGGTGCCACTAAAACTACTGCTAAGATTTTACAATGTGGATTTTATTGGCATACTCTTTTTAAGGATGCACATGCTTATGTTTCCTATTGTGATAGGTGTTAAAGGACCGGAAATATATCTAGAAGGCATGAGATGCCTTTAAATAATATCATGGTGTGTGAATTATTTGATATTTGGGGCATTGACTTCATGGGTCTATTTTCACATTTTTTTATAACACTTACATATTAGTTGCTTGTGAGTATGTGTCTAAATGAGTAGAGGTTGTGGCTTTGCACTCTAATGATGCTAGGGTTATTTGTAATTTCTTGAAAAAGTATATCTCTACTCGATTTGGCACACCTAAGACTATTATAAGTGACCAAGGCACACACTTCATGAATAAACAATTTGAGTCATTTTGCATAAATATGGAGTCACTCATAAGGTAGCTATTGCTTATTATCCCCAAACTAGTGGTCAAACTGAGATATCTAATAGGGAGATAAAGTGAATTTTGGAAAAGACTGTGAATACTAATAGGAATGATTGGGCAAAGAAACTTGATGATGCTTTATGGGCTTATAGAACTGCTTTCAAAACTCCTATTGGTATGTCACATTTTCGACTTTTGTATGGTAAAGCTTGTTATTTACCTGTTGAGTTGGAGCATAAAGTATATTGGGCTTTGCAAAAAATAAACTTTGATATGCATGTAATAGGTGAGAAAAGATTGCTTCAATTAGATAAATTGAAAGAGATGCGCAATGATACATATGAAAGTGCAAGAATTTACAAAGAGAAAACGAAGAGATGGCATGATCGACACATCTTAAGAAATGAATTTCATGTGGGTGAAAAAGTTTTGTTATATAACTCTCGTCTTCGTTTGTTTCTAGGAAAGTTGAAGTCTAGATGGACCGGTCCCTACACCATCACTAAAGTATCCCCTTTTGGAGTTGTTGAAATTATCAATGAGAATGAGGGGACTTTCAAAGTAAACGGCCATAGACTCAAGCACTACTATGGAGGAGGTTTCGATGCTCAATCATCTATTATCACCTTGGTTCCACCTACTTAAAAGCATGGAAAGAGTTCGGCTGTGAACTATAAAGCAAGCGCTTCTTGAGAGGCAACCCAAGTTTTTAAGCTTTTATTTTTTATTTTTTATTTTGGTTTGCATTTTGTTTGAAAAAAATTGAAAAAAAAAAGAGAAGAATTTTTGTGGTGATGAATTTTCTATTTTGCAGAGATAGTAGTGTGCACAACAGGCATAAGAGTGGTTAGGGGCGTACGACCATGCGATCATGAAGTTAATAAATTTTCTACGAGCAACCTCCAACAACACATCTGAACCATTCCTCACTTTACTGGGCGTGATTCAACATGGAAAATTGCCATTTTCACATCTCCAGGGGAGTATTTCGAACTTTACTCTAATTTATTTGCCTCATTGCTTGTATTTAATTCTTTATTTATTTACGCATTGAGGACAATGCTTCATTTTAAGTTGGGGGTAGGGGATCGAAAATTTTGAAATTTTTTGTGTTAAAACTTTTGCTAATCTTGAAAATATTTGCGCTTATTTAAAATTTTTGAAATATTTTTGAAGCAAACTTTATAAGAGATGATGATTTTGAACCGTAATTTACAATATTGATATCCTTTCATGGTTATGAGTTGTTGTGATTTTTAGGGGAATATAAATCTTATTCAATTGGTTATTGATATATGAGTTAGTCTTAATCTTGATTATGCAATCCATATTTTGAGCACTTATTCTTGCCTTTTGAGTTATGTGTGCTTAGAAAAGATCAATGGGAAGTATGCGATTATTTAGAACTCACCTAAGTCTTAGAATTTGTTTGATAATCTCTTGAAATTAATATGTTATATTTAATCAATAAGATGATATAGGCATTCTTTGGATCATTTGAGCCTTTTAAGCCTACCTTATTACTTGATCCCTAGTACCCTTTTGAGCTTAATTGGCCTATTTTTCTTTGATGACCTTATAATGTTGATCCAAATGTATTACTTTACCTTATACCCCATAAGCACGTTTATCCTTAAAGCTACTTTAATAGTTATGGATTCTTGATGTGTCTGAAATTGCTAAAACTTGAAATAGTCATGAAAAGTAGACAAAAAAAAGCAAGAAAAAAGAAAAGTAAAAAAAGTGCAAGTTATAAAGTGAAAATTGTTTACTCTAGTACAGCTCATACGGATCTCTACTACTAACTTTCAACTTGAGTGAGCCTTTTGGATACTCAATGAGTTAGTATTGCACTACGAAAGAGACTTTGGAAGAAACTTCGCTGTATAGCGTGGAAAGAGAAATAATAGATGATTTAAAGTGTTGAATGTTTGTGAATTGTATGGCTATAATAGTGTAAGTATATGGATGATATGTCTTGAATTCTATTTAATTCAAATGCTTTGAGAATTGATATGTTTATAGGGTTTATTGAGCTTAAATCCTTTATACCCTCCCCTTAGCCAAGCCACATTATAAGCCTTAAAGACCTATTGATTTTTGAATGAGTATTAGTTTTCAATAGTGGAAAGAGAATTGAAAAACAAATCTATGAGACTTGGTTAGTGGATCTTGAGTTTAGAGTGTTACATATCAACTTGATTTATTTGAGCATACATGATTTGGAAAGTTAAGGGGCACACATACACATGGATTGCATAGTTAAGGTAAACATAGCTTATATATTGATTTTGGGTTGATGGGATTTATTTTTTCCTTTGAGTTGTGATTTCACGTAATTATGAATGGATATTGATAATTGAAGATGAGATTTGTTTATTTTTATCGTTTGCTCGAAGACTAGCAAATTTCTAAGTTGGAGGTAATTGATAACTCTATTTTTAATAGATTATTTTTGCTAATTTAGACTTGATATTTGCTAAATTTTGATGAATTTTGGGTGAATTTAATTACTATTCACGTAATTTTATTTTGTATGAAATATTTTTAGATCTTTCAAGAATAATGTAATATCTTTCAAAATATTTTATCTTGAAGAAAAAGTCAGCCCAAATAAGAAATTTAGAGAATTTGACCGTGATTAAAGATAAGGTTCAAAAAAAATCAAGGAGATAAGGAGGAATCTTTTCCAAATCCTAGTAGGAGTCGACTTAGTGCAAATTTTTGGAGACTATATAAACTACTCTTGTGCTGCAGAAGAGGAGAAAATTCTTGGAGCCGCCATCTTTGTAGAAGATTTTGAGTTTTCTTAGTTAGATCTGCTCTTCTATTTTAGTGAAGTTGGCATGTCAAGGAGAGAGGGAGGAGACAAATCTGAAACTCCTTGTATCTCAAATTGGTGAATTTATTTTTATTTAGTATTATGTTTTCTTTAATTCTTGTTAGTTTAGCTTTTACTATGTTCTAAATTTCTTTTGTTAGAGCTACAATTGATTTTAATTATAATTGATTGATTTTCAAAGACTTTCATGCAATAGAATTGTTTTGATTGTGTCGTTCTTTATCATGATCTAGGTTGGGACTACTTAGATTGAATCCGGGAATTTCCATAAAAACTTAATGCTTTTAGATAGTTTAAATTCATCTAAAGTTAGTGTGGATTAACATACCTAGTTAGGGATTATTAGACCGAGGTCAGCTTTTAATTCATCTTTGGGAAATTTCGCCAACACAATTGGAAATTCTCCGCATGGCAACGTTTCTGTTTCCGGGAACAGTTTCTGCTCAAAAACATTTTTTTTTGTTCCGGGAACAGAAATATATTTGGTAAAAATTTCCAGTTTTTTTATTCTTTTAATTTTCTTTTTTCTTTTTTTTCCTCCCTGTTGGCCGTTGCCAGTGAGGCTCCAACGAGCTCGCCGGACCTCGCCCGGTGGTTCGCTGGTGGCAGTGATGGGGTAGTGATAGTGCGGCTGAGGGGTGGGAGAAGGAAGAGGAAGAAGAAGAAGAAAAGAGAAGATAATAACTCGGGCTATTAATGTTGTGACCTTAAAAAATTTTCGAAAATAATAATACAGTAATATAGTAGGTTTAGGAGTATTGTTAATTTCGGGCCATCAACCCTTAATTAACTCGGGCTCTCCCAAGCCCATACCCCACACGATGTTGGGATATTCACAAAAACTTTCAAATATGGAGTCGCCACTAGTCTATTGAGGTCGACTAGGAACCGAGTGAGACATGGGAGTGTATCTCACCTTTACGCAACCAGAGGGTCTAGGGTCGGGGACTTGATTATGTTAGTCATGCGACTAACGCCCTTTCGGTACCTAACTTAATCGTGTGTTAACTAACGACATGGAAACACATAAAAAAACCTATTGCAGAGCCCTAAAGGTTTATTCAATTTTGGTCATTTTTCTTTCTTTTCTTTTCTTTTTCTTTTTTTTAAAGGTTTTCTGAATTTTTGCAATTTTTTCTGATTTTTCTGAATTTTTATGCCTTTTAAGATTTTTTTTCTGAAATTTTTTGATTTTTTAATTTTTTAATTAATTAAAAAAGTGATTCGGATCGGGTCGGGAGACCCGGCCCTACTAAACCGACCCGGCCTCTATTGGGCCGGGCCGGAGCAATGACCGGGCTGGCCGAACGGCCCGGTCGAAAAATACTTTAAATGGCCCAATGACAAATAAAAAGCCCATTTCCCTATTTCCAAAATTTTAGCCCACACCAACAAACGGCCCACATTCAGACCTAACCCAGCCGAAAAATGTATACCAGCCCAGGCCCCCTTGTCTAAAGTTTCGACCCGGCCCCTTTTCTTTTCTTTTTCTCTTTTTTTTTTTTAAATGTCTTTTTTCTGTTTTATCCTTTTCCTCCTGCTTCATCTTCTTCCTCGACTTATCTCCTTCACGAAAGCACCACCATTGCCAAGGTCACACAGATCTTCAATCAAGACTCAACATTCTAAAACGCATGAATGAAGGATAGTTATCTCAGCAGGTAATCACAGCATATTAGACGCCCACTCTTCACTGTCTCTTATCTCTGGACCTCCACGATTGACCGCCGGAACAGTGCCATCGATGACGACGCAAAGATGCGAAAAGGGAACAAGAGAAGTGGGGGATGTTGTCGTAGTAAGAATGAAATATGACTGATATCGAACCAAAAGGCTAGAGAATCAATCAACAATAATCAACCTACATCGACACATTCTCATATTTGAACAAGATCGCAAATCATTTTCTGCTCGTGCCTATGAGGCATTTAATCAAACATGTTATGTACAATTCATCCGCGACGTCTACATGCAGATCTAGGACAAACAGCTCATTCTCGGCCATTAAGAATAACGAAAGTATATTTCAGATTACCTCAGCAGCATCATGTTCAAAACGTAAACATGAACTAGAGTTCAATTTCGGTTTGAGCAAGTAGAAGACATTACCTTCATTAATGAAAAAGCTGCAGCAACCAAAATCGATGAAGACGGTGTTCGGCTGCGATGGACGTCGACTGATGAAATGTTGAATTTCTCTAGAAGCTTTTCGTCAAGAGAACCTTTCTCGTCCTCTTTCCTTCTTGTTCTTTTCCGACTCTCTTTTCTTCAACAAGAATCTCACACCTCCAGTCAGCTTCCTTTTCTTCTTTTTCGAGGATGGACCTTTCCTCCACTTCGTAGAGGAATTTGCTGCTTCCATTATATCATTGGTGGCCCGCAACTTCATGGGGACGCTCGGTCCCAGTGTGACGCTAGGCCAGCAAGGTCGTCGACATCGAGATGGAGCAGCCACAGGTTTTTCGTTGCAAGATCACGAACAGCTTTGTCATCACGGTGTGGGTCTTCTCGGATCAGCACAAGCAGCAGGGACGTTGCGGGCCGGTGCTTGCATTAGCTCTTCCTCGTCATCGTCGTCGTCGGAAGCGGCAGTGGCATATGGAGTCGCACGAACAGGGCAACAGCCTCTTCGGCTTGGCTTCGCGAGCTACTTGAGGGCAGTTGACGCCGAGATTTGGTCAAGAGAGGAGGCAGCGGCCGTGAGCGGAGGAAATGCTACGAGGAAGCCCAGAAAATGGCGAGCGTCGCGGATCAGTGATTGTGGAATTCCCGGAGCCGCGACGGGCAGTGTCCCCGGTGCAAGATCCGCGATGACGGGCGACGGGCGTGCTGCACCAAGGATGTGGACGCGGGACTTGCAGCCCGAAAGCGAGGTCTGAGGGCCTTCAGTCGTGGATGGCCAGGGGAGATGACCCGTCTCCTTCCTTCCCTTTCGGTTTTCATCTCCTGTGTTTCTTTTCAGTTTTTCTGCGTTTTTCTATGTTCTGATCTCTCTCTTTTTTTCTTTGCCTGGTTTTCTTGCTCCTTTTTTTTTTTTTTTTTTATAAAACCCAGAAAACAACCCTTCATCCTCTTCCAAAAACCCAGAAACCAACCTCCATCTCTGCGTTTTTCTCTTCCAAAACCAGCAAAAACAGACTCTTTTCTTCTCCTGTGTTCTTCTTTCTTTTTCCTTTTTTCTACTTTTTTTTTTCTTCAGTCCCAGCTCAAAATTCGAACTCTGAAAACCCAGAAAATGGGGAGAAGATCCCCTCTCTGCCCTCCTCGCTCTCGGATCCGTCTAGCCAGCAACCATTTTTCTTCCTCTCCGTTTCTGCATTTTTTTTATTTCTCCTTTGCTCAGTCACTCGAGCTCTCTCCCTCGCCAGAATCCTTCTCTAGTCGGCACTTCGAGCTCTCCCCCTCGCCTGAACTCTCCAACTCTCTCCTCTGCCTTCTGCGTTTTCTTTTTCTTTCTTTTTTTCTTGGTTTCTCTTCCTCAGATCTGCTTTGCTCCCCTGAGTTACACCCTCGGCCATTTTCGTCTCCACCCACGCCGCGTCACAGCGCAGCAAGGGAAGATCCCCTTGCTGCCGTCACGCGGCCAACGTCACCGCCGTCGGGGGGGCCTCCTGTCCGTACGGCGTCGTAGGTTTTTTTTTTTGTTCTCCCCTGCGTCTTGTGTCTTCTTCTTTTTTTCCCTGTCTGTGTGCGTGTGTGGCGTGTGTATGTGCGGGTGGAGAGATGAAGAGAAGAGAAATAAAATCCTGGGCTGGGCTTGTGTTTCAGGCCATTATAGTGGGCTTGTATGAAATAAAGTGATGGGCTTAAGAGATTAAAAGAGTGGGCTGGACCGAAAAGAAAGAAGAATAAGGCTGGGAAAGAAAGAAAAGTGGGCTGGGTTGAGCCAGCCCACTCGAAAATAATAATAATTTTTTTTGACTTCTTTTTTTGAATTTTTTGAATTTTTTTTTTTGAATTTTGTTTTATCTTTTCTAGAAATTAATAATTATTTATAGATGCAAATTAAATAGGCATTTAAAATAAAGTAACCAAAAATTCGGGTGTCAACAAGAAAGAAAAAAGGAAAAAAAGAAAGGAAAAAAAAGTGTTTCTTGAAATTGTTCCTGGAAACAAGAAACAACTTTTTCTTGTTTCTGATTTTTACTCCAAATCTATTCCGGGGAACAAATTTGTTCCCGGAAACAAAAAATTACCAAACGCGTTTCTGTTCCCGGGAACAAAAAATCCGTTCCCGAGAACAAAAGAATAGAAATAAGTGTTCTCGGGAGCGTTACCATGCAGGCGCTAGTTTATTGCATGAAAAGTTAAGAAAATTAATTATGAATGATTAAATGAAATTGGATGTTCTAACGCTTTGTGATCTTGATAATTATTAATTTTCAGTTTGCTTTAGATTATTTTAATTTTACAATTTTAATTAGCTTTTAATTCTCTAAGTTTTGATTTTTTCTATATTTTAGTATTTTAATTGGTTTAGTTTACTTTTTACTTGTCTTTTCGATATGGTTAGCTAGATTTTTGAATTGATCACTTTCGGTAAGTAATTGGATAAAATAAAAAATAATCATTGTGGAAACGATGCTCATTCATCACTTTATTACTTGTTGATATTGTGCACTTGCAATTCATCCAACAGTCGGGCTTTATATATGACAACCTCGTTTTTCTCATTTCGCTTTCGGATAAATACCCATTTATATCCAACGAGTTTTACGTTATCGAGGATTTGAGTTATGACCCCAGAAACCTCTCGTTTAGCTAGGGAAGCTAATTCAGTCTTAATTGCTTCCTCCCACTTAGACCAATCTTGTCTTTGTCGGCATTCAATAAAGATTGTGGCTCATAATTGTCATTCATAATTTTATGAGCATCTAAGAATGCAAAAGTATCATCAATGATAATTTCATTCCGATCCCAAATTTCATTACAATATGTAATAGAATTCTTAGTATTCTGGGGGTTTGTGATCTTTTCATAGGTTTGTGCCTCTTCGGGAGCAAAAAACTCTTAGATGTAAATTCTTCAGCATTATCCATCCTTATACTTTTAATTGGATAATCAGGGAATTGTGCCTGAAGCTTTATTATATGTGCAGGCAAACGTGCAAATGTGACATTGTGCATAGATAATAGGCAAACATGGGACCATCTACAAGATGCATCCACTAGTACCATAAAATATCGAAATGATCCACTTGGTGGTTGTATTAATCCACAAATATCACTCTTAATTCTTTGCAGAAATAAAGGGGATTCAAGATTAACCTTTGTTATAGAAGATTTAGTAATTAGTTTTCCTTGTGAACAAGTTTCACAATTATAATTTTTGGACAACAATACCTTTATATCATTTAAAGGGTGCCATTTTGTATTATGAATGATTCTACGCATCATTGAAGCGCCATGATGACTAAGGTGATCATGCCACAGTCCAAACCGATTATGATTTACCAATCTCCAGGACATAGTGACGTAAATTTCAATAGCCTTAATCATGACATAATACAAACCCATAGAAAAAGCTTCTCATGGATGATTTTCAAGCCCATCTTATAAGAGGTAATGCCAATATATTTCTTATTTTGCTCATAAATAGTCTCAATATGGTACCCATTACAGTATACATCTTTGAAATTGAGCATATTTTTTTTTTATTCACTGCTTAGAAACGCATCCTCAATATGTAGGATTGTGCCATTTGGCAAAACAATTGTGGTATTCTTGAAACCATCAATAATTGGAACATGACTTGATATTGTATGGACATGTGCCTTACGCAATGTCATACTCGAGAAAAAGTGTTACATGACTAGTGTCCAGTTATGCCACAGTGATGGCAAATACTTTCATTAGCTACCTTCTTTTGCTTCTTTTCTTTATCATAATTCGGGCCAAAGTTAGATTTCCTACCATCTCTTCGAAGATTATGTTCTTGCCTGCGCTTATAGCCCTTAATATGGCCAATATTTTTCTTAAAATTAACATGTGCTTCAGGCAATGCTTTTGAGACAGCATGTCTAAGATCATGATTTTTGAACAACAATTCATTAGTTTGCTCAGTGGTGAGAAGCACAGAAATTAATTTAGAATATGTGGCAAATTGGCATTGCCGGTATTGCTATTGCAAAACAATATTCGAAGCATGGAAGGTGGAGAAAGTTTTCTCTAATAGCTCCGTATCAGTGAGCTTGATACCGCATAAATCAAGTCGAGAAACGATATCAAATAAAGTGGAGTTATAGTCAAACACTGATTTAAAATCTTGCAGTCTAAGATTTTGCCAGTTATATTGTACTTGAGGGAGGATAACAGTTTTATTATGATCATATCTATCATTCAACCTCTTCCATAGGGTCTGAGGGTTTCGAATGGATAAATATTGAGTCTGTAGGCTCTTATGCAAATGACAACGAATAAAAATTAGTGCATTTGCTTTATCTTTTGCATTTGAGGTTCTGTCTTTTGTAATTGCATTAGCAATACCTTGCCCTTGGAGGTGCATTTCCATGTCCAAGCACCAGGATAGATAATTATTTCTACTCACTTCCAGGATGTAGAATTTAGGCTTTTCAATATTTGCCATAATTCTTGCAAAAATAAAATCCTTAAATTAATTAGAAGAATTTCCAAATATTAATTGCCACTTCAATAGCAGAATGATACTTTTAGATTTGAAATTAGTTTAAGGCTATGGGGAAAATGAAGAATTGATAGGAGAAGATAAAGTATAAGTTGAAAACAAAGAAAACATTTACCTTGCAAAATTACTTACTTAGTTGGTAGATTTTCGTATTGATAACATGTTGTAAAATATCGCGTTGCAAGTATATAATAGAGAGAACATAAGGAGATTAAGTAGAGAAAACAACTAACACCAGAGATAATAAAGAAAAGCCAGAAGCAGAAAAAACTTTTATTTCTCACTATTTGTGCTCCTATTTATAATAATGCACTTATCATAAATATCAATGTATCTAATAATACATGTATTGGATATGGAGATGAACATTTATCGGATAGGAAGATGTACTTAGAATGTAAGATACAAATGTACCATAATAGGTATATGGATATTCATACATATATTGGATAGAGAGATGAACATTCATTGGATAGGAAGATGTACTCAGAATGTATAATACAAACGTACCATTATAAGTACATGAATATAATGAATATTCATACATGTTTCTCATAACAATTTAGGCTTATTTGAAGTATGTTCTCAAATTTATGAGCTTAAAGACAGTGGAAAGTTAGACACTACAACATTTATCAATTGATCGTTGAAAATAGCAGATAAAAAAGTTCTTATCTATATCCGTATCTCACTTATAGTGGTTAATTGGATTCATCACAATTTTTCTTCTAAGCATTAAGTTTGATGGTAAAAAGACTTTTGAAAAAAGATAAATTAACTCCAATAAATGTAAATTGATTGTCATCTAAGATTGCGTTTGATCATGTTGGAATATTTAAATAATAAATTGCGTATTCATTATGAGCTTAAACTTTTAGAGCAGTTGATTGTGGTCTCACAAAATCTTACAAGATGAATGCATGGTTTATTATTTAAATATTTCAACACATAAGTTTACAACAAACATGGATCTTCTTTTGTAAATTTAAGGGATAAGTGCACTGGAACTCTTAAAACTTATCATAAAAATGTAATCGGATCTTAAAACTTTTAGAATGTGTAATCAAATTCTAAAATTTATTAAATTGATGCAAGTCATTCTGTTAACTTTGCTCAATTTGGTTAATGGAAAATATTGATGTGGCTTTTTATCAATTTCTCTCTCCCACGTCGCATTGAAGTTGCTAAAATGTGAAGCATAGAAAATATGGTTGAGAGGGAGCTCCCTGAAATGGCCATGCTGAAGATGCAATCGAAGGTTTTCTTTGCCATAGAAAGGTGATGCCTGAGATTTAAGCGCATGGAAAAAGGGTGTGATAGTTATTGTTATGTATTGAAATTAATGGGATAAATGAAAGAAGATTGAGTTTCATTTAAGAAAGAATCATAGGGAATAGAGATGTTGAAAGATGACGACTCATATATGCAGGTTCACATGAATTATTGAATGAGGCGAGATTTACATAATTCAACAATGCATGTGTATTAGATTCACAGGCACTGGGATCATTCAATGATGTTATACCCACAGTCAATAATATTATCAATAATTATATTCGTGGTGTTGTGTTGCTAGTGGTTTTCATATCGCAAGTTAAATAAAAGGAAAGTTTAGTTAGGAAAAAAAGGGCAAGTATATTTTGAACCATGTTTAGATACGAGGAGGTTGGAAAAGTGCAAAACGAGAAACTTCATTAGACCGTGTCTTATAATTACTTTTCAAGAAGTCTCTCCTTAACTAACAATGCATCAGATTTTTTTTTTCATAGTCACATTTTTCTTGCATTCTTAGGAGAGGGCTCGCACCCTATATAAGTACGACTTGCTTGTCACCGGAATCATATTTTCACCGTTGCACCATTCCTCAGGGGCAGTCGTCCACGGCCGCATCCCAAGGAGTTCCCCTGGTGCAACTCTCCAGCGATCGAGTGAGCGGTGGCCTTTTTCCGTGCCCTCGCTCTGAACTCATCCACCCTCCTTTTCCCTCTCCCTACCGTCTGTAATGACTCATTCACCCCCTCCTTCAATCGGTCCACCCCCTTCGACATCGCCTTGGTTACCTTCTCTAGTGCAATCACCGGCTCCCTTACACTCCTCACCCTCTCTCTACTGCCTCCATGCCACCATCTCGTCAATCGCCTCAAGCACGTGTCTTGCGCATGCCTCCATGTCATCGAGCTCCATCAAGATTTGCGTCTTCTTTGTCTCTTTCCTTGATGTATCCCAATTCTGTGCCAATCGCTGAAGTGGAGCATGTGAGGCTTGTGCTTGAAGCGATTGATGAGATGACAGTATCATGAGGCAGTGGAGAGAGGGTTGGGAGGCTAAGGGAGGTGGCGATTGGGCTGGAGAAGGCGACCGAGGTGATATTGAATGGATAGATTAATTTGGGGTGGGGGTGAACGGGTTGTTACTGATAGTGATTGGGATATGGAAAAGCAGTGGGTGAGTCAGAGCAAGAGCACGAGAAAGGCCATTCATAGGGAGGCCATCTAAGCTAAGCGAGAACGCACATTCAATTCTGTCCTCAACCCTCCATCCAAAGTCGAAAAGTCTCTCTCTGTCATTCAAAAAGTGTTTATGTGGCATTTTTGAATTGCTTTTATCAACATAATTTTAGGATTTAATTATATTTTTCCAACATAGTACAGGACATGATTGAACCAATCGAAAGGTTTAGAATTCGATTGTACTTTTGATAAATGTTTAGATACTTGATTGAGCAAATTAAAAAAATTTAAGACTCAATTGTGTTCTGTACATAAAATTTAGGGTTTGTAATGCAATTTTCTTAAACAATTCTTACAAATTTTTTCCTTGTACTCAAATCATGGGCGCCACCCTCACGTTGTTGTGTTCCTTCACTTTGTTCTTCTTGCTTTGCTATTTGTTTCTTTTTTTGAAAGAAAATTATATTAATTACTAAAAAAGGATACATGAAAAGTATACAAACTTCATGGTAAAGTATATAAAAAAGAGAGCAAAGCCTAGGTTACTGCAAAACAAAGCCAAATCCAAAAAACAAGGAGGACTGATGAAGCATTAGCACACCCTCATTCCACAATAACGGATTTGTTAAGCAAAATAGTTGGTGCCTGATCAAGGAATCTCGCATCTTCATGAATGATAAGTACACACCAGAAATTCCTTCTCTAATAACTATGGCATTGCCCATAGGTTGTGCATGCCTAGGTTCGGCTTCTTTTATACCATTGGTATATAGAGACCACCAAAACAAGTGGAACAAACACAAATCTAACATTTAGAAGAGCAAATTCTTGTGGTTTGATGAGACATCAAAGCTTTTATGATCCCCATTGAAGTTGAAGGTAGAGAGCGTATATATGGGCAAAATAGAGGTTTATCAAATCCTCAAAAGCATATTTATTAAATTCCTAGATCTAGATCAAGAGCTGATAGATCCTAAAACTAGAACTAAATCAAGAGAGTTGAAACTCTTAGATCTAAAATTAGATTGAAAGAACAGAGCTAATAAATCTAAATCAAGAGAGAACAAATAACAAAACAATAAAACATAAACAAAAATCAACTAGAGAGGGAGGGGTGAGACTAGTGCAAATCCTCCCATGGCTGAAGGTTTATGAAGATGATGAAGAGAGAGAGAGTGTATTTTGACTTGATGCTGAGGACAAAATTGAATGTGTTCTCTCCTGGCTTCGATGGCTTCTCTGTGAATGGCCTTTTTTGTGCTCTTGCTCTGAGTCACCCACTATTTTTTTTCCATACTATTGTTTTTCCATATCACAATCATTATTAGGAACAACCCGTTCACCCCCACCCCAGTCAATCATCCATTCAATATTATCTCGGTCACCTTCTCCAGCCAATCGCCACCTCCCTTAGCCTCCCAACCCTCTCTTTGCCGCCTCTTTATGTTGCCATCTCATCAGTCACTTCAAGCACAACCCTCACATGCGCCTCCATGTCATCTAGCTCCTTCATGACTTGCATCTCCCAGTCTTTTTCCTCACTGGATAAGTGACTTTAAACGATCGAGTCAGTAGTTATCGCAGAGTTGAGATGCAGCAAGGAAAGAGACTAAGAAGATGCTAAGTCTTGAAGGAGCTCAATGACATGAGGCATGCGCAAGGCATGTGCTTGAGGCGATTGACGAGATGACGGCATTGGAGGCAGCGGAGACAAGGTGGGGAGGGTAAGGGATTGCGCTAGGGGAGGTGGTGATTGCAATGTCGGAGGGGGTGGACCGATTGAAGGAGGAGGTTATGGGCTACTAAAGACAGTAGGGATAGGGAAAAGGAGGGTGGATGAGTTCAAAGCGAGGGCACGGAAAAAGGCCACCGCTTACTCGATCGCGTGGAGAGACACCAGGGGAACTCCTCGGGATGCGGATGCGGATGACTGCCACTGAGGGACGGTGCAATGGCGGAAATATGATTTCAGTGACAAGCGGAAAGCCTTTGGGGAAGTATAAAAGACTTCAGGTTAAATGGTTTTTTTGGCCATTTGTAGTAATGTATGGATATTTATAATTATAAATAAAAGGAAAGTGTATAAGGGAAAGCTTGCCTTACTACCTAAAAGGACCGGAAGACCGCGTACAACAGCTGAAAAGGGTCGTAAAGAGTGTAACAAGAAACCTTCCCAATTGGCGCAGCTTTTAATTACCTCCCAAATGATAATTAGCCATTGTGATTTATTACCTAATATAACCAAAATACCTCAACATAAGGTGCAATTTTCCAAGAAAATGGTAGAAGAGCAAATACTCGTGTTTGTCGCTATGAATACTAAATATGTTGATATATTAATCTTAAAACATTTCGCTAGTATCAATTTACCTAATTTTGTCCTCAATAAATTTGCTCTCATTTGCGCCACCGGCTGTTTTGCAAAGTGAAAGGTTATAATGTTCCAAAAATATAATGGAAGTTGGTAGCGCCACATTCAAGAGCTACATTCAACCGCATTTATCTATATGTAATTTACTTGAATCATTTGAATTACCAAAAAACTTTTTGTTATCTGCGACAAACCGCTATTGCTGTCTTGTTTTTACTGTTGCAAATCAAAGAAAAGGAAAGGTTAGTTAGGCCAAAAAAGGTAAGTATGTCTTGAACCGCGTCCAATGATATGAGGAGGTCAAAAACATGAAAAGAAACACTTTATTTGGCCATGCCTTATAATTACTGTCCAAGAAATTTCCTATCAATTAATGATTCTCTGGTTTTTTTCTCTACGTTCCAAGAAATCTCTTATTGGTTAATGATTTCATGACCTAACACCCCATATCATAATTACCCGCTATTTCCATTGCCTAAATTTACTAGGAACTTAATATAATGTACGTTGACATAATGACTTTTTATCATATTACTAGTATCTATATTCATAATTCTGTCATAGAGAAATTCACTCACGTCTGTACCATCGCACAAAATGAAATGAAATAAATTGTTCTAAAAGTATAAGGAGAGTGTTTGTAGCACCACATTCGACCACATTCTTCCATGTGATTTAGGGCACGAATAATAACATTTCTGAAAGAGAAATAGATTTTTTTTTTATTATTATTGGATGAGTTTCTAAGCAAAAAAATACATTTGATAATGACACAAAATTTTTATTTTTGGAATTAAAATTCGTTTGATGATAACAAAATTTCACTTTCTCGAGTAGCAGCAGCAAAGGGAGAGGGTAATGGCGGCTGGCGGGCAAGGGTGGTATTGACCGACAGACGACAAGAAACTCCTTTAGGTGAGAAGTAACAAAGAGATAAATAATTTTTGATTTCTATTCTAGAAATAGAAAAGTAAAAATATTTTGTTTCTAATTTCTATTTTAAATCTAGTTCGGGAATAGAAATTTGCTTCAGAAATATAAAAATGAAATTATTTTACTAAATGGATTTCTATTATAGAAATAGATCTGGAACAAAAAAATACGAAATATAAATAAAATGGTTACTATGTGCATCCTTATTTGGGTCATTTCAATCACACTAAGGTGATGTTCTACATTGATATTGTAAATTAAGTAAAAGTAAAATTTAAATAGGAAATAAAATGCAAGTATGCCTATGAGGATGCTAGAATAACATCCAGAAAAAACACCTTATTGGGGCGTGTCTTTGAATTATTTTTCAAGAATTCTCTTATGAAATTTTCTTTCCACATTTACATTTTCCTTGCATTTCTAGCATCCAGAAAATCACCTTATTGGGGCATGTCTTTTAATTACATTCTATGAATTCTCTTATTAATATTTCTTTCCATATTACATTCTTCTTGCATTTCCAAGAGAATACTCGCCCTCTATAAATGCCGCAAGCTCTCTCATCCCGTACCTATCGAAATTTCTCATCTTAGTTTTCCCGAGAAAAACCAGAAAATATACTGTTTTGGTATTGCCGATTAACTAGAAAGAAAGTTTAAATAGGAAATCAAATGCAAATATGTTCACGAGGATGCTAGAAAAGCATCCCGAAAAAACACCTTATTGGGCGCGAGTCTTTTAATTACATTCCAAGAATTCTCTTATGAAATTTTGTTTTCAACATTACATTTTTCTTGCATTATAGGGGCTTGTCTTTTAATTATTTTCCAAGAATTTTCTTATGAAATTTTCTTTCCATTGTTTTAAAGGAGTTCGATGACATGGAGGCACGTGCTTGAGGTGATCGAGGAGGTGACGGCATCAGGAGGCAGCAAAGAAATCTAGGGGAGGTTGAGGGTTGCAATGATTGGATTGGAGAGGGCCATGGAGGCAATGTCAAAGGGGTTGTACAGGCTAGGGGAGGGGATGAACGAGTTACTTGTCACGACCTCCTTCTTGTGTCCTGGGAGACTAATGCCTCGGCTGAATCCCTATCATCCCAAGACCACCAATTCATTGAGTTAAAGTCCAAGTTGTTAATTTGCAATTCAATTTCATTTAAAAAGGAATCACTACTAATCAGTTTGAGGTAAGTCAATTAGAAACCCAAGTAAAATATCAGAAAAAATATTTTATTTCCACGCAACCAGAGAAACTAGATTCAAGGATTTGATTATACTAATTAATCATTAATACTTTTCTGGTACCTAATCTTTATTTAAATCCTTAGGTTTAATATTTTTGCATTTTTCAAGGATTTTTCGGTATTTGTGGAAACAAACATTTTTTGCCTTTTTTTCTATTTTTTAGATAATATAAATTATTTCTAGATATTTTTGGCTTTTTGCAAAATATGAAATATTTTTTTGGATTTTCTGTTCTTTTTGGAAATTATAAATTATTTCTGGATTTTTCTGATTTTTTCGGATTTTCTATTTTTTGGAAAATATAAAATAATTTTTTTGGATTTTCTTTTTTTTTGGAAATTATAAACCTTTTTCGGATTTTTTTGATTTTTTCTTAAAAAAACATTTTTTATTTTTTATTTAAAATAATTTTATAATTAAAATAATAATAAATTATTATAATAAACAGGCCGGACCCGGGTCGGGTGCGGCCCGGCGCGGGCCCAGGTCAGGTTCGGCCCGGCGCGAGGCCCGGGCTCCAGAGCCTTAGGGTCCTCGGCTGGGCTGAGTTCGGCTAATGGGCTGAATTCGCGTGGCCCGCCGGGAGTACCTCAAACAAATAGAAATAAATAGTCAAAGCTCATCTTCTAAAACAAAAACAAAATAGTCAAAGCTCATCTTCTAAAACAAAAACAAGTCCAGAACAAGAAGACGGAAGAGGCCCAACAGCTCGGCCCGGAAGAACCAAACCCTAAAGGCCCACTCGGATCCTTGCGCCCGACCCGGCCGACCCGGCTCTGGTCCGAGACGCGTCCTTACGCGGTCGCGACTGAGAACACCGAGATGGACGGCGGTGCCCGGCGGCGTGTTCGAGTCTAACTCGGACTCCACCCAAGTAGCCACCACCATCGACCACCGTCGCCGGGCTCTACGGTTCCAGCCACGACGCCGAAGGCTCGTTGGGGACGAGGGTGAGCAACGAACGACAACCGGAGCCCGGCGACCAAAAACCGCTCAAGGCCGGAGCTCGCGTAAGTCGGACAGCCACGAGCTCCGGCACGGCGCGACGAAATCGGGCGAGGAGCCTTCCCTTCCTGCCTCCCCAGATTTAATCTCCGCCTCTCAGATCTCGATTTCTCTCTCAGATCTCTCTCTCGCTCTCGCGAGACGACGCTAGCAGCAGCAGAAACGACGCCAGCAGGCAGCGTCGTTGGTGGCTGAACAGCAACGGCGTCCGGCCGAGCAACCAGCGCCGCACGCGGCGGCAGGACTCGGCTGAGCAGCAGCCTTTCTCTCTGGTCTAGCCCTAGTAACTCTCGCTCTCTCAGATCTTGCTTCTGAACCTCGCCTTCTCTCCCCCTCCAGATCTGGTTTTTCCAGAACCTCCTCTCTTTTCTCTATTCTCTCAGATCTGTTTCCCTCACGGCTCTCTCCTCACTCAGATCTCTCTCTTTTTTTCGCCTTTTCTTCTCTCTCTCACAGATCTCTCTTCTCCCTCGACCCCACTATTTTTCCAGATCTACCATTTTTCCTCCCCGTTTCGCTGCCCCTTCTTATTCGCCCGCTGGCCTCTATTTATAGGCGAGGAGTCCGGTCGACGGAGGTGCTCCGACCGCCGGTCCTAACCGGCGTCCCCTCAGCCGCCCCCTGCTCTGCATTGAAGACGCGTCCTATCCATCCGGGTTATCCGCCGGTCTTCGCGCTGCTCCGCTGGACAGCATTAATGGCCCGTGCGAGGAGTCCCCATCGTCGTCGATCTGTCCCTTTCTCTCTGTCTTCCGCTCTGCTCTCCTGCTTCTCGCGTGCGGGGAAGAAGAAGAAGGGAAGAAGAAGAAGAAGATGGAGAGGGCCGGGCCGCGAGGGTGAGGAAGGCCAAATGGGCCCGAACCCACGAGAATAAAAAAAGGGGGGCTGGGCGCAAAGGCCCAGCCCGCGTGGGCCTCCCCCCTATTTTTTTTAAATAATAAAAATAATAAAAACCCGAAAAGGGAAAAATAAAAATTAGTAAAGGTAAATAATATTAATAATTAGGTGGTGCAAAAATCCTTTTTTTTAGGGCCAAATTAGTCCATAATTTTCTAGGCAATTTAAATTTTAATACTTAGTCAAAATTTAGGTGTCAACATTACTCCAGACAGTGACGATGATGAGGAAGGAGATGGTAGATGATTTCAGAGTGAGCGTGCTGAAATCACTATTGCCGAAGAAGCCATCAAAGCCAGACTAGAACAACTAAGCGAAGGTGTTTTTGCTACAGAACACAACTTAGTGAAGGTGATGCCTGCTATTTGAGCGCAAGGATGCAGCAGTTGTTGTCATGTACCAGGAAAAAAAAACAAATGACTAGATAGATACAACTTAATTGCAGATAGCGTAGTAGGGATAGACATGATGACGATGATGTTGAATAATTTCAAAGGATTGGACAATTATGGCATGACCCGAATGCATATGAGTCTAGTTGAAATCTCTTGGGAACGAAGGTTTAATTAGGAGGCTAGAAAAGCATGAAGAGAGACACTTTTATTGGTAACCAAAGACTTACCACAACTCTACCTTGACAAGAGTACCTCCTAGTCATCATGAGATAACACTCATACTAGTGCTGGTTCATCTGAACTATGATAGCTTAGTTTCTTGTCTTTGCTAATATGAGCGAGACATTGATATTTGTAAAATTAATTTACCATCTACATTAATCTTGATAAATATTAATACTAAAGTTTTGAAATCATCAAAATTCCATGAGATATTTTCCCAACACAACCATGATGTAAGAACCCAAGTGGTAATTAAACATTATGAACTATTTCATTCCTAAGTTTACAACTTATATGGATCTTCTTCTATAAATTTAAGGAATAAGTGCACTAAAAGTTCTAAAATTTATTATGAAAGTACAATGGAGTCATAAACTTTTGAAAAATGCAATCAAATCCTAAAATTTATCAAATGTGTGAAATCTAGTTTTCCATTAACTCCATCTAACTTGCTAATAGAAAATGTTGCCGTAACTTTTTTATTATTTTCTCTTTCTTATATGGTGTTGACGTGGCTAAAACATAAATCATAACAAATGTTGTTAAGAAGGAATGCACTGGAATGGCCATGCCAAAGATGCTACCAAAGTTTTTCTTTGCCATATAACACAACAAAGTGGAGGTTATACCTGAGATTTGAACGGAAATAAAAGGGTGTAGTAGTCGGGGTTATGCATCGAAATACAGGGATAAATGAAAGGTGATTGAGTGTCATTGAAGAAAGAATCGTAGGGAACTCATATGGGTAGGTTCGCGTGGATAATTGAATGAGGTGTGATTCATATAATTTAACATTACATGTGCATTAGATTCGCATGCATTGGGATCATGCAATAATATTATACCCAAATTCGATAATATATTATCGAAATAATGTCAATGGCGCTGCGTTACTATTGGTTTTGCTACTGCAAGTTAGATAAATGGAAAGTTTAGGTAGGAAATAAATGGCAAGTATATCTTGAACCGCGTCCTAGGTATGAGAAGTTTGCAAAAGTATGAAATGAGACACGTTATGACTGCGTTTTATAATTATTATTTTTTGGTTGGTGACTGCGTCTTATAATTACTTTCCAAGAAGTCTCACATTAACATAATGCTTCAGATTTTTTTTCCATAATCACAAATTTCTTGCACTCCCAAGAGAAAACATGACCCCTATATAAAGACTACCTGCTTATCACCAGAATCATATCTTTGCCTTTAGGGACTGTCGCCCTCATCTGCATCCCGAGTTCCCCTAGTGCGACTATCTCCATGTGATCTGAACCCCTTCACCCTCTCTCTAAATCGGTCCACCCCCTCCAACATTGCCTCAGTCGCTTTCTCCAGCCCAGTTGCTGCCTCCCTCAGCCTCCCCACCATCTCTCCGCCACCTCCCATGCCTCCATCTCGTCAATCGCCTCAAGTACGTGCCTCGCGCATGCCTCCATGTCATCGAGCTCCTTCAGGACTTGGGTCTTCTTGTCCCTTTCCTTGCTGCGTCCTGACTCTGCGATAATCGCTGGCTCAATTGGACAAAGTCACTCTAGTGGCTCGATGACGTGGAGGGACGCCTGAGGCATGTGCTTGAAGCAATTGATGAGACGGCGGCATAAGAGTTGGCAAAGAGAGGACTAGGAGGCTGAGGGAGGTGGTGATTGGATGGAGAAGGCAACTGGGGCGATATCAAAGGGGTGGACCGATTGGGGGAGGAGGTGAATGTGTTCTTCGTGACAGCGATTGAGATAAGGAAAAAGATAGAGGGCGAGCTCAGAGCAAGCACACAAAAAAGGCCATTGACAAAGAAGCCAGGCAAGAGCACATCCAATTCTGCCTTCAACCCTCCATCCAAAGTTGAAAAGTCTTTCTCTCTCTCTCCTCTCTCCATTGTCTTCTTCAATCTTTAGTCATGGGAAGGGTTTGTGCTAGTTTCATCCTCCTATCCCTCTCTTGCTGATTTTAATTGTGTTTTATTGCTCTTTTCTTNAGACGGCGGCATAAGAGTTGGCAAAGAGAGGACTGGGAGGCTGAGGGAGGTGGTGATTGGATGGAGAAGGCAACTGGGGCGATATCAAAGGGGTGGACCGACTGGGGGAGGAGGTGAATGTGTTCTTCGTGACAGTGATTGAGATAAGGAAAAAGATAGAGGGCGAGCTCAGAGCAAGCACACAAAAAAGGCCATTGACAAAGAAGCCAGGCAAGAGCACATCCAATTCTGCCTTCAACCCTCCATCCAAAGTTGAAAAGTCTTTCTCTCTCTCCTCTCTCCATTGTCTTCTTCAACCTTTAGTCATGGGAAGGGTTTGTGCTAGTTTCATCCTCCTATCCCTCTCTTGCTGATTTTGATTGTGTTTTATTGCTCTTTTCTTGAAATTTTTACTCTCTTGATTTAGATTTGGGAGCTCTCTTCTCCCATCTAGTTCTAGATCTGAGAATTCGAACTCTTCCAATCTAATTCTAGATTTGAGAGTTTATTAAATATGCTTTTAGGAATTCAATACACCTTTATTCTGTCCGTGCATAGATCCTCTACCTCTAGCTTCACTGGGGATCATTAGAGCTCTGGCGTCTTGCTAAATCTTGACAATTTTTGCTCTTCCAAATAATAGATTGGGGTTTGTTCAACCTGTTTTGATTCACTCTATATTGCGAGGGTGTAAAGGAAGTTGAACCTAAGCATGCACCTCTAGTTCCAAGAGAAGGAATTTCCGACATATGTCCATCACTACGAATATACGAGATTTAGTGGTCAATCACTGATTATTTTGCTTAACAAATGCACTCTTGTGGAATGAGTGTGTCCTTGACCCTAATGGTGTTTCTGTTGGTCCTCTTTATTTCTTGGATTTGGCTTTGTTTTGTAGTATTTTGGATTTTGCTCAGTTTTGATTTACGTTGTCATGAAATCTATATACTTATCATATATCTTTAATGAATACAATTTTCTTTCAATAGGAATAAAGAAGAAGGCAAGAACAACAAAGTGAAGGACCACAACAATGTGAGGCTGATGCCTATGATTTGAGCACAAGCAAAACTATGCAGGAGTTGTTTGAGAAAATCGCACTACAAGTCCTAAATCTTATGTACATAACGTAATTCAGCTCTAAATTTCTCGATCGGTTCACTAAAGTACTAAATATTTATCAAAAGTACAATTGAGCTACAAACCTTTCGATTCATTCAATCATATTGAAAAGTGCAATTTAAGAATGTCACATGAGTACTTTTTGAGTGACTTGTAGGTAATTTTTGGTATTGTATTGCAAAAAGTTTAACACTCCATTGTATTCCGTACATGAGGTTTTGGACTTACTGTCCAATTTTTCCCTATTGTTTTTATTTACCATAAAAGGGATACTCTCACAAATCCCAGTAAGTGAAAATTTTGGAATATAAAAAGAAAAAATAAGTACCGAAATATAGCTAATCACATTTAGCAAATATTAAGCTTACCAAAAGAAAATAATCAATGTCATTAGAAAGATCTATTAAATTCAAAAATGAAAATCACTTGAAATATTGACTTTGCAACTTATAACGAAATCATTGTGCATTGAATGGCTCCTCATTCTTTTTGATCAAATTGAATTGCTCTAAAAGGATGTTTCGATGACCTAAAATCAAGACAATGATATAAATTCTGTGTAATAATAGATGAATTAAAGACAAGATCATAACATGAATAATGAATTAGTAGACAAAAAATTACCCCATTCATTCAAATCTCATAGGTACAGATGTGCAAGGTCCTAAAACATTACAAGATTAGTTTGAGGACCGCAAGAGTCAAAGCTAATTTTTGGAATAAAAAAAGGCTTCTGATATAACTCAAATGTTTGGTTGATTAAGAACATGACCAGGACACATGATCCTATATTATTTCATGCAGATAAAAAAGTCAATTTGTAGTAAAGTGGTTCATTTCAAAACAAAAGAATTGTATGTACCAATAACGATGGAAAACCTTCAATTGTTCCTTGATTGCAAATTAGATTTTGAGAGTAGCTAAGATGGTCCATCTCATCTGAATCTCCAAGTGAGTGAAAATCAATGAATTCCTTGTAGCCTCGTCCTGGCATATTGTTTCCTTTTACAAGGAGTTTATACTCATTAATTTAGCAAATTGCTATCAAATTATACAACGGTAGAGTTCAATTTGAAAATAAATATATGAAAAAATCGTGTTATTAGTGAAAAAATATTTGTAAATTTTAAACTAAAGTACGTTGGATCTAATTTTAATCCAAACAATACGTAACAACATACTTTTAATGTAAAATCAACAAATCTTCCTTGGTAGATGCTTTTCGACGGAATTTTTTCAATTGGATTCTTGAATTGATTTTCTCTGGATTGATCATGTCTCTTTCCTTGGATTGGATCCTTTATTTGGATGCTTTGAGTATCATTCGGATAGGAATTGATTGGGTGCTCTGCAGCCTAATCGAGGTTAGCAATTTGAATCGTTTTATTTGATTCCTCCAATACTTGCATAACAAATTTGAAATGCTCAATGGATTTTCGACCTTCTTCTACAATCTAAATGGCACGATTAGATAAGTCATTGTACCATTCGTTTGGATTGTAGAAACTAACACCCTAAGATATGGAGTTTGAAAGGTACAAATGCTTGAAATCCTTTCTCCATCAAGACAAATATGTTATTGCTCCGTATCTCATTCGTACTACTAAAGTTACTAAAATAGTGCTATTTAGTATGTAATTGCTCCATCGATACAATATATTCTTACATGAGATGTCACATTACACAATGATTAGGTCATATAATGTCATATGGTCGAGTCATTTTATCACACCCCAACTCTTGAGCATACGATAATCTTTGTTCTCTTTGGTCAAGTGAGTGCGATGTTCTAGGATATGTCACTGACCATTCTTTTTATCTTGTAATTATGTGCATGTAGAAATGAAAGATTAAATCGTGATCAAACACCAACAAGGATAGTTAGAAGGACAAACAATTCAAAAGCAACCTCATCATTTTATTTATTATTAGATTAACCCAAAGAGTAGATACATGTACAATCTTACCATGGGGTACTATTCCAATAGCCAAGCAAAAAAATATAAGGGCAAATGGGTCAATCTACTTTATCCCTTAGGGGTCAAGGTTTGGTCAATCTAAAAAGTCAGAAGTTAGGTGCGTCCATCAATGATCTAAAATAGTTAAATATAACTAGTGAGATAAAATTTCAATGGGTTAAAACATTAAGCCTCGGTTAGGGTACAAATTCCCCTTGGGTGGAGTCAATTCATAAGTAATCTTACCTTGCTACTGCACATATCTTACACGATACTAATTGGTGATTTTCTAGTCTAATTAGGCATTGTTCCACCTCATTGGCCATGACATTGTTGGGATTTCCCGTCATGGCATTCCTAAATAGAGTATCGGTTTGGCATCGACCATGACACGGTATCTGAACTCGGCATCTGATGATATATGCATCATCTTTCCAAACTCCCACTAGGTGACGAGTTCAATTAATATGTCCACATAAACACCTCAAAATGTTCAATTAATATTTTAATTCTCAAACATTTACACCTCATTCCACATAAGACATGCATAAAAGTCCGCATACAACATAGGTAGTGTCCACATAATATCCACAAATAATTCCAATACAGTAATCCAACATTTAACTATTCAAAAAATTTGATTTCACATAATTAATTATTATGAAAAATAATTAATTTACGCAAGAGAAATTATCATTACAATAATTAATTGCAATTAATTATTACGAATAATAATTTATTAACACTAACAATTATTAAAAAATATTTAATTATTTCCAAAAATAATTAATTAAATTAAACTATCATTAACCGTATAATTAACATAATTTATCCTTAAATTATGATCAATTAGCACTTAGCAGGATTATAAAAATTAATCGTCATTAAACTAAACTAATCACCTAACTCCAATTAACCCTAAACTAATCTAATCCTAAACGAGATTAGCACAATAACCCATCCACGGCGGCGGCGAGATTGCAATAGCGGCGATAAGATGGACACGTGATCGCCTCCAGTGCATTGAGGATAGACCGCACGAGAAACGGACCTTGGTTGAGAAACCGCTGCCCTTTCGGCCAAGGGGGAAATCGTGAAGGAGAGGGGGGTGGTGGTGGCTCTGGCATAGTTGGGCGGACAGTGATTGATGGCCAGGCAAGGGCGGCGGCTCATGGACGAATGGACGGTGGCTCGATGGAGGGCTTGAGGCAGCGGCAAGGGGGCTGGTCAACAGGGGTGGCCGTTTCGGCCCCAGAACTAGAACCGAAAGGGGGAAGGAGGGAGGAGGGAGCCGCAACAACAACTCAAGTGTGGCTCGAGCGGCTCGCGGCCGGTTTTCAGCAGTGACAGGGGTGGAGGGATGATGGTGAGGTTGGCTTGCGACCGGCGGATAGTGACTCGCAGGCAGTTCGGCGGTGAGCTGGCAAGGCGGCTGAGACTAGTCAGTGGTGGGGACAATTTGGACAGAAGCAGCTCAGCAGCGTTGCAGGCCGAGCGAAAGTAACCGAAGAAGAAGAAATATGAAGGAGAAGAGAGGAAGAGAGAGACTGAGGAGCAGGGGGGAACGTGCGACAGCAGAGGAAGATGATATAAAGTTCAAGAGAATTGAGAGAATTATGTGAAAAATATTTTCTGTGATTGATATATTTCCACGAGCTGAGTAAATTTATTTATACAAGATACTACAAGCTGTTACAATCAAACAAATTGATTTCTGAATCAATCAAATCTCTTGATCTTAGTGCTTTTGTGATTTGATTTGATTTGATCTCCTTAATTTGCATCAATATCCTTAACATGCCCCCACAAGATGGCGCTTTCATCGAATAAGCTAATCTTGGATCGTAAATAACTTAACTGAGGTTTGGATAATGGTTTGGTAAGGGCATTTGTGAGTTGGTCAATGGTTGAGATGTGAGAGACGCAAAGAATTCCCCTTGCAACTATATCACGAACGAAATGGTACTCTAAGACGATGTGTTTCATTCAAGAGTGAAACACCGGATTTGCACATATATATATGGCACCGATGTTGTCACAATATAGAGTTGGAGTGGTAATTAGTTGTATGCCAAGTTCAGACGGTAGGTTTCTAACCCCTTGTGGTTCGGCTGTGGCAATAGCAACGGTGTGGTACTCAGCTTCAGTCAAAGAGCGGTAATTGTGTGTTGTTTCCACGCACTCAAGACACCAGATTAGGTCTGAGATAGATAATATATGTAGAGGTGGATGATCGGTCATCTGCACTGCCTGCCTAATCAGCATCAGAGAACTCATTGATAATAGGTTTCTTGGAGTGTGTTGGATGTAACCCATGTAATATGCTTCCTTTTAAGTACCCGAGAAGTAGCTTAGCAGCAGCCTAATATGTGATAGTGGGACGTTTCATGATTTGGGATGATTTGTTGACGGAGAATGCAACGACGGGTCTTGTGATAGTGAAATATCAAAGGGCCCCAATAAGACTTCGATACTCACTTATGTTAGTTGCCTCGACTGGATCATTGGTAGATAAGTTGATTCCCACGGCTGATGGCTCCTTGGCTTCATACATTTTGTATTTTTGTAGAAGCTCACAAATATAGTTATGTTAAGAGAGAAGTATACTTGTTTTGGTTTGGATCCCTTCAATACCAAGGAAGTAATGAAGCGCTCCCAAATCTTTGACAGAGAAATGCGTAAAGAGTACTTAAATGAATTTTGTGATAAAAGAAGGGTCATTACCTATGATACCGAGATTGTCAACGTAGACAAGAAAGAATGTTGTAATTAGACCCATGGTGTAAATGAACAAAAAATGGATTGGAGTGGGAGTTGCGAAAGCCATAAGTGTGGAGGAATTTACTTAATACGGTGTACCATGCCCTTGGTTGTTGGTGACATTGGAACTGTGAACTGGAGAGGTAGCTAGTGCGTGGGGAGCAAGCAGTGCATCAACAGAAGTTGTAGGAGCTTGCGATTGGATCAACATTGGGACAGGAGGCGAGATTGGACTGGTTTGTTGGGTAGTAATTGGGAGTTGCATCCATGTGGAAGTCGTAGATGGTAATGGGTTTGGAGGTGAGGAGCTTGTTGTGACATATGAAAAAATATGTTCGTGAAACACAACATGATGAGAAGTATAAACACGTTTGGATTATGGTTCGAAACATTTGTATGCACTTTGGGAAAGTGAGTAGCCAAGGAATATACATGGATGGGAACAGTTATCAAGTTTGTTGGGCATATGGGCAAAGTCATGAACAACATAAGCATCTGAAAATTTGACATTTGAGATAATTCAACTTTTGATTAAAAATTTTTTGATATAAAGATTAATGTTGAAGGATTGGGGTGGATAGTCGATTGATGAGATATGTAGTAGTTTCAAAGGCATAAGACCAAAATGAGATTGGAAGAGATGCATTGTGAAGTAAGGTTAAGCCTGTTTCGATAATATGGCGATGTCACTGTTCGGTGGCATCATTGTGTTGCATAGTATGAGAGGGAGTGGTGAAGTGAGAAATGCCACGTGTTGTGAAAAAGTTTTTGAGTTTTAAATACTCACCTCTGCCATCGGAGCAGATAGATATAATAGGATGTTGAAATTGTTTTTCAACAATTAGTTTAAAAGCACTAAAAATAGCATAAACGGCGGGTTTTTTTTGCATAGGATAAAGCCATACGTATTTTGTAAAATGGTCGATAAATGAAACGTAATATTCGAAGCCATCAACTGAGGTGTCCAGAGCAGGACCCTAAATGTCAGTGTATAGGAGTTCTAGTGGATTTTGCCTCGAGAGAGTAGAAACAATGAACAATAAATTGTGGCTTTTATGCATTGGCACGAATCATAATATGATTTAGAAATAGATTTGGAAGTAGGACCTACTAGTAACGAGAATGTCCTAATTACGTAATTCTGAATGGAAAGACAAACGTTGATGCCAGTCGCAGTGAGCCATTTTCTCTCCTATGAATGCCATGGGTTGGTCTTTGTGTGGCCATAGGGAGAGTGGCATCCGATAGACTTTGTGCTTACGCTTGCCATGCAACAACGTCGCTCTTGTTTGAAGATCCTTCACCAAAAAGAATGTGTCAAAAAAAATCAATAGAGGCATTATTTTGGGCACAAAACTTGGAGACATAAATTAAACTTTTAGTAAGGGATGGTGCACAAAGTGTGTTGGGTAAAAACAAATGTGTTTTTAGGGAGACACGAGTTTTATCGTCCTAACATGAGAGATACTCAAACTTGTCCCATCACCAATAACAATCTCATTTGGTCCCTCATACTACAAGTGCAGAGATAAGTTTATTAAGTCGTTGGTAACGTGGTGGGATGCTCCTGAATCAACAAGCCATTGCGGGCGGATCGTGTGGTGGCTGTGTGATGCACAAGAGGTTCAGCATTTGGACGGCCTTAGATACAGTAGCAAGTCTTGGCCGTGTGGCTATATTTATCGCAAAATTGACATAAAGGCCGAGAGTCATGAGATTGAGATGGGCTGCCCTGCTGGGTGGGGTTTTTATGAGACTATTGATTGCCAAAGTTATTGCGGGCACCATGAGAAGCACCACGTCCATTTTGGGCACCGGTCCAACGAGCAATGGACGGACTAGAGCGTGATTTGACAGTTTACTGAACTGTGACAGAAATGAATTCTGCAACTCTTTCTTCATGCTTGAGATAAGTTTCATAAGTGACTAGTTTGTCGTGTAATTCCTCAAATGAAATAGGATTTTCAATAGCGTGAATTGCAGCCGCTAATTCTTTAAATTCAGGACCAATTCCACGTAAGGCATGAATAACAATATCATCATCTTGAAGGGATGCATCAATAATAGAGAGTTTGTCGGCAATTCCTTTTTAATTCTTGAAGATATTCGGAAACTGACCTCGATTAAAGTCGGATTGTGGACAGCTGATCTTTGAAAAACTTTACCCGAGAGCAGGATTTGTTAGCATAAAGATTAGTGAGCTTTTTCAGCGCCTCTTGAAATGTTTCACCGAATGAAATCAGCGGCAAAATGGATTTAGAAACCGAGCCGAAAATGGCGGATAACAACAGCTGGTCCTAGTGGATCCACAATGTGCATTCTGCACTGGCTGATCTGGACGAATTAAGTTTCGAACAAGGTGTGTGCCGTCAACAAATCGGGGCAAATCATACCCGATTAAAATGGCTTGAAGTTGTGCTCACCAAGAGGGAAAGTTGCCGGCTATGAACTTAACGGGAAGCTAGATAGTGTTACCGATGGTGATGAGATTAGAGGAGTTGGTGTTTTTTAAGGGTGTCAGTAAAACTGAAAACCGAATCAAACCGAAATTTCGTGCGTTTTCGGTTTGGTTAACCAAAAAATATCAAATTATTTCTCTCGGTTCAAAATCTATCCAAATCGGTTAACCGAATTGAACCGGCTTCCAAAACAAAAATCCCGATTCAGAATCTATCTCTCTCACTCGGTCTGTTTTGCCTCCATCTCTGGGGTGATCAGCCTCCGCCTCCACGTCTGTCTCCAGCCGATCGGCCTCCGCCTCCATCTCCGGCGCGAGCTGTCTCCACCTCTGACTTGATCGCCTCCACCTCCACCTCCACCTCCGACTTGATCCATCTCCGTCTCTCTCTCACTCGCTCAGTTGTCTTCGTCTCTCGCTTGATCCGAACGGCTACTAGAAGGAGAGGGAGGAGGAGGAGTGGCTATACCGGGATAGAGGATCGGGGGCAGAAGTGGATCCTTGTATGCTTCTGGGATTTGCGTGCAAAGGAGGTTATTGAGGTAATCATCGCTCTCGCCCTCCGTCGGTCGAATGTTTTGCGCAACTGGGTGTCTCGTTCATTTCCCCGTGCGGGGGCAGGTGCTTCGTTGGAATCCAAAATCTCGACGCGATTCTCACGTCTTTGGTGGTCGAGTCGTCCTGCCTGCGAGTTGTTTGCTGGTTTGTCTGTGAAGGTGTTTGCTGTTTTGTCTGTAAGTCGTTCATTTCCCCGTGCGGAGGCAGGGAGTGATGTTGATGGGCCACTTCGCCAGCACCAAATCTCTCAGGAAGATCACCCCGAGTCTTGGTAAAGCTAGCGTTTGGAATCAGTACTTTGAGGTGCATATCTTTTCCATCATGTGGGGTTCGCTCTATCCTTCCTTACCCTATTCTTGAGCTAATGTTTACCGCAATAGAGCCGTGTGTTTCTAGAATACAGAAGTTGCAGAGCAGATAGACCGTGATTTACAGTGTAATTGATGTTAGATTTGAAAAAAAAGTCAGGAAAAATCGAATGGAACCAAATTGAACCGAACCCATCTTTATCGGTTCGGTTTTATGAGAAAACCGAAACGAACCGAACTGAATCACTTAGGGTGCGTTTGGTTCAGCATTTGTAAGGGATTTTGAGTCCAATGCAAATACTAAAACCCAAAGTTACTTGGGGAAATGCAATTGTATTTGGTAAAATTTCCTTACAAATGGACTTTGAGTTGAACATGCGTTTGGTAAAAAAAACTTTCGCAATGGGTTTTGAGGGTATTATAGGTATATATAAATATATATATATATATATATATATATATATATATTTTTTTTTTTTTGGAAAATTGGACAAACCCTTCGGCGGTTCGGCGAAGGGCTGCCCTTTCTCAATTTTTTTTGAAAAAAAACCAAAGACAAAATTGGAAATATGAAAAACTAGTGAGGGTAGTTTTGGAAGGAAAATAATAATTTTAGCATTCAGCTGAATGCTTAAAGCTTAAAGCTAGTCCCTATTAGCTTTGGCCTTTTAGCATTTTGAAGGCCATTTGAAAGCTGAAAGCTACTTAAAAAATTGAACCAAACGGTTCAGCATTTTGCCAAGGGGCTTTTAGGCCTGAAAGCCCTTTGAAAATGCTGAACCAAACACACCCTTACACCCCTAGTGTTTTTATTTGTCATGGTGGCTATTTCTTAAGTGTTGGAGGAGCTAAGTGACTCAATAACAGGTGGGAACGAAGGCTCAATTGAATGATGAAGCTCTGATACCATATAAAATCTAAGAGAATTGAGAGAATTATGAGAAAAAGATTTTCTATCATTGATATATTTCCATGAGCTGAGTACATGTATTTATACAAGATATTACAAGTTGTTACAATCAAACAAATGGATTTCAGAATTAATTAAATCCCTTGATTTTAACATTATTTGATTTAATCTCCTTGATTTGCATATTGATCTTTGTACTTATGTGATTTGATTTGATCTTCTTGATTTGCATTATTATCCTTAACTACACCTGTCAAAATGGGTACATAATTTATTTATTTAAATGGGTGATATATAGGTTATGCTTTCTTTTAGTTAAATGGGTTAGCCTTTCTTTAAGTCTTTTTAGTTTTAAACCCATTTAAAAGAAAACCTGACCCATTTATGATCCATTTAAATGGGTCATACATCCATTTTGATAGGTAAATCTATAATGGGTTTAAAATTAAAAAAACTAAAATATATTGATCATTAATGGGTCAAAGTTTAAACCTACTTATAATCTAACTACTTCTCAGTCCTCAGAGATGACTCATTTCCTCTCCACTTTCAAATCAAAACGAAAAAACCTTCCTCATCGCACAACAACGCGTCGTCTCGCTCCCACCGCTCATACAGCAACTCCTCCTCTCGCTCGCACGGCAGCACTGACGCACATGGTCGCCACCATCATCGGATGGTAGCTTAATTGGCCATCAAAACCCAAGTAAGTCTCATTTTCCTATATATGTGCGTGATTTTTTTTAAAATAAAAATTATTAATAATTTGATTTTCTTAAAAAATAAACAATATTAAAGGAATATAATCTTTAAAAACATTATAAGAATAAATTTTCTTAAATTTAGTTAGATAGAGAAGTGTTTAACAATATATGTCGGGTCGGGTATAGATTGTGTATGGGTCAAAAATTTTATACTATGCTTAAATGGGTCAATTTGGATTGGACCATTTATGACCCAATCTAAATTTGATCCAATCCATCCATGAGGGGAAGAAAAGTCAATGAAAAGAGGGATATGTGATCGGGGCAGGTGGGGCGTGTTGTAGAGGGCGTGTTGTAGAGGGGAGGGAAGCACGTGGAGAAAAGAAAGAAAAGGAAAAAGAGAGAGAAGAACCCGGAGGGAGGGAGGGAGGGAGAGGAGGGGAGGGAGAGGAGGGACGGCTGATGGGGTATCACCTCATTTTCCCACTTCCTTTGTGAGAACTCAAGAGCAACAAAATTCAGATTTAAAATTTTCCATTCGATGATCCCTTTTTCGACGTTTCCACGGGCATGCCAAAATTTGAGAATTAATAAGGTTAAAATTCAATAATTCAATTCCGACATCAAAAAAGTTTGATAATCGCGTTTAGATTAAATTCATGATTAAGTCAATCAATTGCAACCTTAATTCTCTCGGACTAACGGATTGCTCTAAGGAGTCATGCACACTTGACCCGTAGTTAAAATAATATTTATTTGCGTTTGAGCTTCCTTGATCCGAGGATGACCTCAGTTATCATATAATTGTGAATGACCGATTGCTAGGTTTGTCAGTAACCGAACCGGAAACCGGAAATCGAACCGAAATTTCGTGCATTTTCGGTTCGGTTCGGTTAACCGAAAACATCAAAATATTTCCCCTGATTCCAATTCGGTTAACTGAATCAAATCGGTTAACCGAATTAAACCGGTCTTCTAGGGCACAAAACAAAATTGCCAAAAAATCGAAAATCAGAATCTCTCTTCCGTCTCTCTCTTGCTCTTGCTCTTGCTCGGTCTGTCTCACTTCCGTCTCCGGCACAATCCACCTCCGTCACGATCCACCTCCGCCTTCGACTCGATCGCCTCTGCCTCCGCCTCCGGGTTGTTTCTTTGGCAGCTGGTTTCTTCTTCTTCCGTCTCCGGAGGTGGGTTCTTGGGCCACTTCAGCGGCAGCCCGTCCTTGGATCCATTTGACATCGCCAGCACCAAGAACGCTTTGATCAATCGCCTCAGGCGCTGGCAGGTACGGTGCTCCCTCTCTCTGCATTCCGTGTGTGTGTTTATGAGGTTGAGTTTGGGGAATTTGGGTGCTTGGCTGCTTTGTTCTTGTTTTCATTTCTGCGATTGGAGTTTCGAGTCTGCGATTGGAGTTTCTCTGCTTTCTCTTGTGCGAATGAATTAGTTTATTTTTACTCAAGTGACTAGGAGCTTTGAATATATAAGTGATGAGGATGAAGGAGATCGTGCACAAAGCAGGGGAAGTGGGTACCCTGCTTCCGGCGGTAGTGCACAATCGCCTTGAATATCTCCTCCTGCATGTCCTTAAACTCGGTAAGTATGGTTGATAAAGAAACTTGGACATCATTGTTTTGCAGCTTTGGTAATATGTGCCTTATTGAAATGGCTTTTACATTGCAAGAGTATTCCTCTATATACATTGTGATAGGCATATCTTGATTTTTTTGATACATAATTTCTTGGGTAATAAATATGTTGAACAACTAAAAGTGGAAAAAAAGTCATGGCCAGGCCTTTGTATATCAACTACAAAGAATTATTGGGTCCAAGTTTTGGTAATGAAACTGTCCATGAATTTTGCATCAACTGGTGCATGTTGCACTGTGCTTTTGCTTTACCTTGCCTGCATGATTAACATGCTCAAGGTTAGGACATGCATTCTTGAATGTACCTATTTTATGAGTCTTTTCACAGTAAAAAGAATGAGGAAACCAGTGTGTCTCCATGCAATTGTTCATTTGGTGTTGCGTATGCCTAGAGAAGTGAGCTATTTTTTTTAGTCATTACATAATTTAAAGCATGGCTGTTTGAATGCTGGATCATCACTCATCGCTGGAGGATCTTGCCCAAATACCATTTGGCAACTCATGTCATCAAAATCTGCAAATTAAGAAGTATTCTGATATCAGCATCAGTCAAGAAACATATCCATACATGCACACCCTGGTGCACATGTCAGCATATATGCACATCAAAGTTATGCTACTTTGCCCGTGGTTTTTTCCAAATCACTATGTACAAATAACTCTACGCTTAATGACAAATGATTGGCTCATGGAAATTAGAAGTCTCTGATTTCTTTTCTTTACTTTAATGAGGACATTTAGGTGGAGCTGCAATATTGATAAGACAGGCTCCGGAAGAATGATTGGCTTCATGGAATTACACGAGCGTAGTGGATTTCACTGCACTAATTTCTCATTTTACATGTTAAACTCACAGGTAAAGATCCAAGAATTAATCCCTTGATTTAATTATATGTACCTGAGGTTGGATTGCTATACCTGAATTTTTTGCACCCTAAGTGGTTCAACATTGGGACCCTCCAATGACATGATAGCATGGCCTCCCACATTGTAGTGCAGGTACTGTTACTCTTCATATTATGATGTATTTTCCTCATTTGTCTACTAATGCAGTAGTCTGATGGCAATTTTTTAATTAAATGGTACTAGAGGATGTTCCCTTGTGCTAATTTGTCTACTAATGCAGTAGTAAGATTAAAGCTTGTATCTCTCTGTCCACTCCATTTTTGAACAGCTTAAAGCAGGAATTAGAGGCTCCAGGAGCTCTTGATTTTGGGATGGCTTTGAAGCGGATTAACAAGGAGTTGAAGGACTTGCAAAAGGACCCTCCTATTTCTTGCAGTGCTGGTTTATATTTTGAAGCTGCTAAGTACTTTTCTTTGATTTCCGGATGTAATGATTGATTCGAAGCTTAAAGATGGACATGTAAAGAGCGGATTTTGTTATTGATGTGAAATTCTTGTAATTAATGAGGACAAATAGAGAAAAGAGGGGTTCCCATAATTGATATTATATTTAAAAAAAAAAGTCAGGAAAAACCGAAAAACCGAACCGAACCGAATTTCGGTTTGGTTTGGTTTGGTTCGGTTTGGATTTCGGTTCGGTTCATTGCACATCCTTATCGGTTCGTTCCGAACCATTGACACCCCTACCGATTGCTTAATCTTCGTCAATCCTTATGGTTGAGTTGTCATCCATAACCAAGTTCTTTGGTCACCTATGCACTTAAGTCCTTAGTAGCCTTTTCGGTTAGTATCTCATGAGTGATTAATTCAGAACAAGACTTAACTAACAATTTATTTATGAAATATATATTCATAAAATCTAAGATAGGTCAAAAAAATTCAGGATGTCACATATTTTGTCAAGAGCACTACTAGAGTTATTATAAGTGTCACAAAAGAGTTCTCACTAAATGGAGTTCGCAATTTCCACAATCTTCAACAAAGACAAATGGCAAAGAAATTGATGAAGAGGAAGACGATAAAGAGTTCTCGCTAAATATAATGATAAAATTTGATGGAAGCTAATGGAGAATAATTGTTTTATGATTGTATTAGCTTGGGATTTTTGACGAAAAGTTAATTTGGTATAAATTTGTTAGAAAAATATCAATTTGGGATATATTTGTCACAAACGTATCGATTTGAGATTTTTCGTGATATTAACCCATTAATTAATCAACATAAACTTGCCACGTGCATTTAAGTCAGCAATTTAACGGCAATGTTTGGAGGGTAAATACGTCTTGTGTATACTAGTTTAGGGTTTTTGATGATTAAAAAAATAGTGTAAGGTAAATTTATCATTGGTGTACCAATTTAAAGTTTTTCGTGGTATTAACTTTAGAAAAAAAATTTTGAAAAAGAAATTGCCTTTTTTTAATGTAAAAAAAATACACCTCTTAATTTGTAACCACCACTCATATCTTTTTGATATTAGACAAGACACTTCTTAATAACCACCACCCATATCGCAGTTATATCTTTTCGATATGAAACAAATCACTTTATCGACAAAGGAGTTATGTGTTTTGTATATCAATGAACATACATCCTCGTGTCACCGAAGGACTAGGCAACCCATATACATAAAATTTGACAAGAATCAAGTAAACATGGTATATGGAGGTGTCGGGCATGGATTGTAGTATCATGATTTGAGGTTAATGAGAAGTTCAATCACATACGTCCTCAGTTGAAGCTTACAATAACCAATCGGTCACTAAGTTGTAATAGCTCTTCTCAAATTTGAGCACTATTCATGCGGGCATTTTAACAAACATATAGCAATCGATTCAATCGAGAAGCAAGAACACAACATCCAAGAATCAACCTAAACTCAGACTATCACAACAACATCAACGGAGTGTGTTTATATCACTAATAGATCCTGATTCAGCAACAATTTTCACAGAAACCTCAACTGGCCTCCTTTGCCTCTGCTATGTATGAAGTACATCCGAAAACAGAGCATGAGCTCCTACCTGAATAAAATGGGATTGTGGTCACGATTGACTATTAAACTGGTGAGATGTCCTCGACCACATCATTGATGATGATTGGCACTGCCGAGAAAGTCTTGAACTAGCTCGAAGTACTTCGCTCTCATTGATCACCTCCTTGAAAACTTGATTCCTCCTCCGCACAGCGAAGAAGATGGAGCTAGGTAATGAAGCAATTCAGCAACGAAATTGCTTGAAAAAGACATTCGACTGCGTCTTGCTTCAACCATGGGCGAGGACACTGGACATGGTCCAGAGCGCTGAACATGAGAGAGAGAGGTTTATTTGTGTCTGTGTGTGTTCTTGGTTCGCTCGGTTCCTCAGCACTCATGCGCACTCTAAGCTTCAGAGTGTGTTGTGGTTGTTGTTGTGAATTATCCTGCACAGTATGAAATCTTGAGCTTAAAAGAAATCCCCAATGCGCTAGACGAGAAAGAAAGCGCACGAGAGTAAGTTCAATTGGTGGGTGATGAGCGTCGATGCTTTGCTGCGCTATGGCCAAGGCTGTGATGGCCAGCGAGATGGACGGTGGCTATTACTGATGGGAGATGGTAGACGATCGGTCGATGGTGACGGAGCTGAAAGGGAGAGGCAACAGATCCGGCGAATTGACTGCCGAGAGAGGTCCGTCGCCTTGCGTGTTCTCTTCTATGCAAAGACGAAAATCTGATTCCGTTAGGGCCACCTTCAACTCCGCTCTAGAAAATCCCCTCGCTCGGAGGTGCTTCGCTTGCGTATTTTAATCTCACGTTTCAGACGTGAGAAGGCCAGAGAAAAAGATTTAGGGTTGGTTCTTCTAAAGCAATTTTAATTTTAATGGGAGAGAATTGCTAAAAAAGTCATAAATCTATTACAATTGTGCCAATTCAGTTCTAAACCTTTTTTTTTACCAATTCAGTCCTAAACCTTTTGCGATTGTGCCAATTTAATCCATCTGGCCAAATTTGGCCGGTCGGAGTTGACGTGGACGTTGGCCGGCATCGGCGACAATATTTTAACTATTTTCCTAATTTTCTTAATTTTTCTATTTTTTTTCCTTTTCTTATTTGTCTCTTCCTCCTTACTCCTTACCCCTCCCCCCGCGGGCGATAGTCGCTAGTTAGCTCCGACGAGGCTTGCTGGCCACTATGCGAGGGTTGTGAAGCTCTCGCCGGTGACCAATGAAGGTCGCAGCCCCCGTCAGACTAGCGACCCTCGCCGGTGGCCTTGCCCAGACCAGGGTGAGGCCTGGGGGCTGCGGCGAGGCCAACCTCGCCATGGCCTAGCCACGAGCGAAGGCGGCCTCGCCTGCGGCTGGCGAGGCCATGGCGGGCTTGGGCGAAGGTCACCATTGCCTCTCCAGCCACGAGCGAGGCCGCCTTCGCCCGCAACTAGGCCATGATGAGGCTAGCCTCACCCAGATCTAGGCGAAGCCGCCTCGCTGCGGCCCCTAAGCCTCTCCCAGGTCTAGGTGAGGTTGTTGGCGGGGGTCGCGGCCCCCAGTGGCCTTGCCTAGACCTGAGTGAAACGGTTTTGCTCAGATCTAGGTGAGGCTAGCCTCGTCCCAGCCCCTAAGTCTAGGTGAGGTAGCCCCCAGGTCTAGGCGAGGCTGTCGACGAGGGTCATTCGGGCCACGACCCTTGCTACGGCCCCCAGGCCTCCCCTAGGTCTGGGCAAGGCATGTCAGCTCCGGCCGGCAAAATTCGGCCGGATGGACTAAATTTGCATAATTGTAAAAGGTTTAGAATTGAATCAGTAAAAAAAAAGATTTAGGATTGAATTGACGCAATTGCAATAGGTTTATGACTTTTTTGGCAATTCTCCCATTTTAATGGGGTCAAATTGTAAGACCCATCAAAATGGATCATCGACCCTCTTTCTTTAACTCATATAAGTATTAAATAGGTTATAAATGAGTTTATAATTTATTTAGACTCACCTCACATATATGACTCTCTTTTCATTCTTTATCGCCTTTATTTGATTTCACACTTACTCACTTTACACTCTTATCTTAAGTTGGGTATGTTTTTTCATATATTGAGTTAATTATGGAAGTGTTTTAACAACATAAAATGAATAGAGCATGAGTTACTAAATTAATATTGTATGGAAATTGATCAAAATGGATTAAATGAATTTATTTGGATCAATCCATTTTCGACAACTCGATTCACTTGTATGATGGGTCTAATTGTAACTTGTGGACTGAGGAACCATAGGTCTATTGAGCTCACATGTCGATGGAAGCCTTAAAGGCCAAATGTTATGGGCACACATGGGTTTGGGTCTCTTCATGGGCCAATGCAAATGGATAGATGGCTGAAATGGGCTGTCTTTTTATTATTGTCTTTTTTTTTGTTATTTTTACAAGAACGAAAATTTCATTGTGGGCTAAAATTCATGTGTTAACAAGCATAAAGCTTCACTAGCATAGCAACGTTTTGATTACGATAAGAGTAATAGTATATTGTGAGTTATAAATTCTTGAAGAAGTTGATTTCACAATAACTATTTATAATTTGTTCTTTTTTGGGTCCAAAAATAGGCTATGAGATTAATAGTAGATTAGAACAATCATTTAATCAATTAATGGATATAACCCAGATATATCTCATGGGGAGATGGGATAAATGTAGATATGATTTTTAATATCTCTAATATAATTTTTTTTTGAGCAAATACCATTAAAAACTCTAAACTATGTCACTTGTGACAATTTTACTCTGAACTTTTTATTGTGCCACTAAAAACCTCAAACTAAGTCACTTGTGACAATTTTACTATAAACTTTTTTTGTACCACCAATAACATCAAATTATGCCACTTGTGAAAATTTTATCTTGAACTTTTTTTTTTACACCACAAAAAACCCTAAACTATGTTATTTATGACAAATTTACCTTATACTTTGTAATTGAATGACATTTTCGTCCTTTTCTCCTTCTTTTCTTCTTTTTTCTTCTTCTCCTTCTTCCCTCTACCATGGTCGGCAAAGGGAAAGCGGATTAGCAAACACAGCAAAAAACTTAAAGCTATGAAGTGAAATTCAATGGACAATCAAGAACAAAAAAGAACTCTTTTTTTTTTTTAATCAAGAATAAAGATGTTGAAAGGTTGATGAATGAAGTTATAATAATTATTTTATTGATGAAACACCACATATATATAGTGCATTTGGTGATTTAGGCTTATTTGAAGTATGTTCTCAAATTTACGTCAACAACTTTAAGCTCATAAAGATGGTGGAAAGTTAGAAACTACAACATTTATCGATTGATAGTTGAAAATAGTAGATAAGGAAGTTCTTATCTATATTCATATCTCACTCATAGTGGTCAGTTAGATTCATCACAAACTTTCTTCTAAGCATTAAGTTTGATGGTAAAAAGACTTTTGAAAAAAGATCAATTAACTCCAACAAATGTAAATTGATTGTCATTTAAGATTGCGTTTGATCATGTTAGAATATTTAAATAATAAACCACACATTCATTTATGAGCTTAAGCTTTTTAGAACAGTTGATTGTGATCTCACAAAATCTCACAAGATGAAGGCGTGATTTATTATTTAAATATTCCAACACATAAGTTTTCAACAAATATGGATCTTCTTTTGTAAATTTAAGAAATAAGTGAATTGGAAGTCTTGAAACTTGTTATAAAAATGTAATTGGGTCTTAAAACTTTTAGAATGTGTAATCAAATCCTAAAACTTATTAAATTGATGCAAATCATTCTATTAACTCTGCTCAATTTGGCTAATGGAAAATATTGATGTGGCTTTTCATCAATTTCTCTCTCCCACGTCGCATTGAAGTTGCTAAAATATGAAGCATAGAAAATAGGGTTGAGAGGGAGCTCCCTAAAACGGCCATGCTGAAGATGCAATCGAAGGTTTTCTTTGCCATAGAACACAACAAAGTGGAGGTGATGCCTGAGATTTAAGCGCAAGGAAAAAGGGTGTGATAGTTATTGTAATGTATTGAAATAATGGGATAAATGAAAGCAGATTGAGTTTCATTGAAGAAAGAATCATAGGGAATAGAGATGTTGAAAGATGACGACTCATGTATGCAGGTTCACATGAATTATTGAATGAGGCGGTATTCACATAATTCAACAATGCATATGTATTAGATTCATGGGCATTGGGATCATCCAATGATGTTATACCCGCAATCGATAATATTATCAATAATAATATTCGTGGTGTTGTGCTGCTATTGGTTTTCATATCGCAAGTTAAATAAAAGGAAATTTTAGTTAGGAAAAAAAGGCAAGTATATTTTGAACCATGTTTAGATACGAGGAGGTTGGAAAAGTATGAAACGAGACACTTCATTAGACCGTATCTTATACTTACTTTCCAAGATGTCTCTCCTTAACTAACAATGCATCGGATTTTTTTTCCATAATCACATTTTTCTTACATTCTTAGAAGAGGAGTCACACACTATGTAAGTATGACCTGCTTGTACCGGAATCATATATTCGCCGTTGCACCATTCCTCAGGGGCAGTCATCCACATCCATATCCCGAGGAGTTCCCCTGGTGCAACTCTCCAGCGATCGAGTGAGCGGTGGCCTTTTTCTGTGCCCTCGCTCTGAACTCATCCACCCTCCTTTTTCCTCTTCCTACTGTCTGTAATGACTCAGTCACCCCCTCCTTCAATCGGTCCACCCCCTTTGACATCGCCTTGGTTACCTTATCTAGTGCAATCACTGGCTCCCTTACACTCCTCACCCTCTCTCTGCTGCATCCATGCCACCATCTCATCAATCGCCTCAAGCATGTGCCTTGTGCATGCCTCCATGTCATCGAGCTCCTTCAAGACTTGCGTCTTCTTTGTCTCTTTCCTTAATGCATCCCAATTCTGCACCAATCGCTGATATGTGGAGGTGCATGTGAGGCTTGTGCTTGAAGCGATTGATGAGATGACAGTATCATGAGGCGGTGGAGAGAGGGTTGGGAGGCTAAGGGAGTTGGCTATTTGGCTGGAGAAGGCGATCGGGGTGATATTGAATGGGTAGATTGATTGGGGATGGGGTGAACGGGTTGTTCCTAATAGTGATTGGGATATGGGCCAAAAAAAGAAAAAGCAGTGGGTGATTCAGAGCAAGAGCACGAGAAAGGCCATTCATAGGGAGGCCATCTAAACTAAAGCGAGAACGCACATTCAATTCTGTCCTCAACCCTCCGTCCAAAGTTGAAAAGCCTCTCTCTCTATGTGTCATCCAAAAAGTGCTTATGTGGCATTCTTGAATTGCTTTTTTCAACATAATTTTAAGATTTAATTACATTCTTCGAACATAGTACTGGACATGATTGAATCAATCAAAAAATTTAGAATTTGATTGTACTTTTAGTAAATGTTTAGATACTTGATTGAACAAATTAAAAAATTTAAGACTCAATTGTGCTCTATACGTAAGATTTAGGAACTGTAATGCAATTTTCTTGAACAATTCTTGCATATTTTTTCCTTGTGCACAAATCATGGGCGCCACCCTCTCGTTGTTGTGTTCCTTCACTTTGTTCTTCTTCCTTTGTTATTTGTTTCTTTTTTTGAAACAAAATTATATTAATTACTAAAAAGGGATATATGAAAAGTACACAAACTTCATGGTAAAGTATATAAAAAAAGAGCAAAGCCTAGATCATTGCAAAACAAAGCCAAATCCAAAAAGCAAGGAGGATTGATGAAGCATTAGCACACCCTCATTCCACAATAACGGATCTGTTAAGCAAAATAGTTGGTGCCCGATCAATGAATCTCACATCTTCATAAATGATGAGTACACACCGCAAAATTCCTTCTCTAATAAGTACAGCAATGCCCATAGGTTGTGCATGCCTAGGTTCGGCTTCTTTTATACCATCGGTGTATGAAGACCACCAAAACAAGTTGAACAAACACAAATCTAACATTTAGAAGAGCAAATTCTTGTGGTTTGACGAGACATCAGAGTTTTTATGATCCCCATTGAAGTTGAAGATAGAGAGCTTGTATGCGGGCAAAATAGAGGTTTATCGAATTTTTAAAAGCATATTCATTAAATTCCTAGATCTAGATCAAGAGATGATAGATCCTAGAAGTAGAACTAAATCGAGAGAGTTGAAACTCTTAGATCTAAAATTAGATCGAAAGAACATAACTAATAAATCTAAATCAAGAGAGAACAAATAACGAAACAATAAAACAAAAACAAAAATCAACTAGAGAGGGAGGGGTGAGACTAGTGCAAATCCTCCCATGGCTGAAGGTTTAAGGAGATGGTGAAGAGAGAGTATTTTGACTTGGGGCTGAGGACAAAATTGAATGTGTGCTTTCGCCTGGCTTCAATGGCTTCTCTGTGAATGGCCTTTTTTGTGCTCTTGCTCTGAGTCACCCACTATTTTTTTTTCCCATATCACAATCACTATTGGGAACAACCCGTTCACCCCCACCCCCAATCAATCATCCATTCAATATCATCTCGGTCGCCTTCTCCAGCCAATCGCCACCTCCCTTAGCCTCCCAACCATCTCTTTACCGCCTCTTTATGCTGTCATCTCATCAGTCACTTCAAGCACAAACCCTCACATGCGCCTCCATGTAATCTAGCTCCTTCAGGACTTGCATCTCCCAGTCTTTTTCCTCGCCGGATCCCCTAAGGTGAATTTATCCGATTGAGTCAACAGTTATCGCAGAGTCGAGATGCAGCAAGGAAAGAGACTAAGAAGACGCTATTGTGATTTATTACCTAATATAACCAAATACCTCAACATAAGGTGCAATTTTCCATGAAAATAGTAGAAGAGCAAATACTTGCGTTTGTTGCTATGAATACTAAACACGTTGATATATTAATCTTAAAACATTTTGCTAGTATCTATTTACCTAATTCTGTCCTCAATAAACTTGCTCTCATTTGTGCCATCGGCCATTTTGCAAAACAAAAGGATATAATTGCTCCAAAAATATAATGGAAGTTGGTAGTGCCACATTCAAGAACTACATTCGACCACATTTATCTATATGTAACTTACTTGGATCATTTGAATAACCAAAAACCTTTTAGTTATCTGTGACAACCCGCTATTGCTGTTTTGTTTTTACTGTTGCAAATTAAAGAAAAGGAAAGGTTAGTTAGGCCATAAAAGGTAAGTTTGTCTTGAACCGCGTCCAATGATATGAGGAGGTCAAAAACATGAAAAGAAACACTTTATTTGGCCATGTTCTTTGATTTCTGTCCAAGAAATTTCTTATCAATTAATGATTCTCTGGTTTTTTTTCTACATTCCAAGAAATCTCTTATTGGTTAATGATTTCATGAAATAACACCCCCATATCATAATTATCCGCTACTTCCATTGCCTAAATTTACTAGGCACTTAATAAAATGTACGTCAACATATTGACTTTTTATCATATTACTAGTATCTATATTCATAATTTTGTCATAGAGAAATTCACTACATTTGTACCATCACACAAAATGAAAGGAAATAAATTGTTCTAAAAGTATAAGGAAAGCATTCAACCATATTAATCCATATGTGACTTAGGGTGCGGATGATAACATTTCTAGAAGAGAAATAGATTTTTCTATTTTTATTATTGGATGAGTTTCTAAACAAAAAATGCGTTTGATAATGATACAAATTTTCTATTTTTGAAATTGAAATTCGTTTGATAATGAAAAAAAATTTCACTTTCTCGAGCGGTGGCGGCAAAGGGAGAGGATGTTGGTGGCTGGCAGGTGGGGGTGGTGGTGACAGGCGGATGGTAAGAAACTCCTTCGGGTGAGAAGTAAAAAAGAGAAATACAATTTCTGATTTTTATTCTAGAAATGGAAAAGTAAAAATTTATTGTTTCTAATTTCAATTTTGAACCTATTTTTGGAATAGAAATTTGTTTCAGAGATAGAAAAATGAAATTATTTTACCAAATAAATTTCTATTCTAAAAAACAGGGCTAGAATAGAAAATTAATTCTAAAATAGAAATAAAATAGTTATCATGCGCAGCCTTATTTAGGTCATTCCAATCACACTGAGGTGATACCCTACGTTGGTATTGTAAGTTAAGTAAAAAGAAAATTTAAATAGGAAATAAAATGCAAATATGCCTATGAGGATGCTAGAATAACATCCCAAAAAAACACCTTATTGGGGCGTGTCTTTGAATTAGGGTCTACATGGCAATGTTTTTGTTCCCGGAAACAATTTCTGCTCAGAAATGTTTTTTCTTGTTTCTGTTCTTGGGAATAGTTTCTGAGCATTTGAAGGCGTTTGGCAATTGAATTTTTTTTTTTGTTCCGGGAACATAAATGCATTTGATAAATATTTCCACTCTTTTGATTCTTTTATTTTTCTTTTTTCTTTTTTCTTTTTTTTCCTCCTTGTTGGTCGCCCCCGAGCCTCGTCGGTGGCCAAGCGAGGCTCGCCCGGCCTAGTGCCGCCTAGGTGAGGCTCGCTTGACCAGGCGTCGCCTGGGTGAGCCTCCGGCGAGCTTGCCGGACCTCGCCCTGGCCTGGTGAGGCGGCGGTGATGGGGCGGCCGAGGGGTGGGAGAAGGAAGAGGAAGAGGAAGAAGAAGAAGAAAAGAAAAGAGAAAGAAAAAAGGAAAAAAAAAAGTTTCTTGAAATTGTTCCCAGGAACAAGAAACAACTTTTTCTTGTTTCTGATTTCTACTGCAAATTTGTTTCGGGGAACAAAAAATTTACTATACGCGTTTCTGTTCTTGGGAATAGATTTTTTGTTCCTGGGAACAAAAGAACAGAAACAAGTGTTCTTACTTTCCAAGAATTTTCTTCTATAATAATATCATAATTGTTAAATGAATGGTTTTGTAACGGTTTTGACCACTAAGAAATTGTAATGGATTTGTAATGTTTTTAGTTAAATGCAAGAATTGATGATGGAAAATGGTTCTTTCTTTCTTTTATCCACAAATTTTTACTCCAAATACAATTGGAAAGTAATATAAATATATTAAAACAAGCACATTATTTCATCTTTGCCCGTAGCTTGTATGCTAGCCATATGTAGCTTGAACTATTATGGCCACAATGCTTAGCTATTGCCGATCGTTATATATCTTTTTGGGATTAGTTCATTGGAAGTCGTAAAATTTGTCAAAGTGCAATTTAGTCCTAAAACTTATCACGAAAGTACAATATAGTTTTAAAACTTTCAAAAAGTGAAATCTTTAAAAGGACTTAATTGAATTACTTGGACAAGTTTTATGACTTGATTATACTTTTTGAAAATTTTAGGACTCCAGTACACTTTGTGACAATTTTTATCATTTAATAGCACTCCTATCACAAGTTTTAAGACTCAATTGCATTCTTCTGACAAGTTTTAATGAATTTATCTCAAAAGTATAAGGTGAATCCTTCCCATTTAGCTCTGTTTTTAATTACCTCCCAAGGGGTGATTAGCCATTGGGATTTTTATTACTAACCCATATAAAGTAAAAATATCAATGTCAAGTCTAAGGTCGTGTTTGATTTGGCTATTGGGGAAATGTAGAGGACTTTGGCTTAAATTGGTTTTTTTGCCATTTGTGGTAACATGTGAATATTTAGCATTAGAAATAAAAGGAAAGTGCATTAGGGAAAGCTTGTCTTGCTACCTAAAAGGTCCGGGAGACCGCGTACAACAATTGAAAAGGGCCATAAAAGGGCCATTTGTGGTAAGTTGGTAACCTGCTATTGCCGTTTTATTTTTACTGCTGCAAATCAAATAAAATGAAAGGTTAGTTAGGAAATAAAAGGTAAGTATGTCTTGAACCGCGTCCCATGATAGACGAGGTCAAAAACATGAAAAGAGCCACGTCATCTGGCCCTGTTTTTCGATTACTTTCCAAGAAATCTTTCCCACTTTATGATTCTTGGGATTTTTTTCCACATTTCAAGGAATCACTTATTGATAGATCAGTTCATGACGTGACACTCCATATGATAATTACTCGCTATTTCCCTTGCCTAAACTTATTAGGCACATTAATAAAAACTATGTTATCATATTAAACTTTTTAACATTGTACTAATATCTATATTTCTAATTCGGTCATCGACAAATTTACTCACATTTGCGCAGCTGCACTGCCGCACAAAATGAAAGGATATAATTGTTCTAAAAGTTTGAGGAAAGTGTTTGTAGCGCCGCATTCGACCATGTTCATCCATATGTGGCTTATTTGGATAATTTGAATTACCGATACTTTTTATTATCTATGGCGATGCACTATTTTGGTATTGCGAGTTAAATACAAAAAAAGTTTAAATAGGAAATCACATGCAAATATGTTTATAAGGATGCTAGAAAAGCATACAGAAAAAACACCTTATTGGGCGCGAGTCTTTTAATTACATTCCAAGAATTCTCTTATGAAATTTTCTTTTCACATTAAATTTCTCTTGCATTATGGGGCTTCTCTTTTAATTACTTTCCAAGAATTTTCTTATGAAATTTTCTTTCCATATTTACATTTTCTTGCATTCCTAGCATCTAGAACAACACCTTATTGGGGCATGTCTTTTAATTACATTCCAAGAATTCTCATATGAATTTTTCTTTTCATATTACATATTTCTTGCATTATTAGAGCGTGTCTTTTAATTACATCCCAAGAATTCTTTTATGAAAATTTTATTCCATATTTACATTCTTCTTGCATTCCTAAGAGAATACTCGCCCTATATAAAGACCGCATGGGATCACTGCCCATACCCATCAAAACTTACCAACACTTTCTCGCCTCAGTTTTCCCGAGAAAAACCAGAAAATATATTCTGTCCTCTGCATATTCTTCGAGAAAATGTATACGCGCCTCCCCTCTCCCGGCGACAACAAGGGTGCGAAGCTCACTGCCGAGGAGCTGGACTCCATCTCCAGTTCCTTCGACGAGTCCCTCCGCTCTCCCCTCTCGGGCCTGAGCCCCGCCTCTGCCTGCTTGCCCTGGCTCCTCTCCGCTGTCGCTGTGCTCACCACCGCTCACTCTGCGGTGAGATCCTTGATCTATGAGCTGGAATCGGACGATGACGACAGCCTCTTGTCGTGGTATCTGGACAACAGCATGAAGGTCCTGGGTGTTTGCAACCGCATTTGCTCCGAGATCGAGCGACTGTGTCTCCGCCACGTGGAGCGGAAGATGGTGATGAAGCTCCTCCGCTCGGAGGGCAACCCTTCGCAGGAGTTGATTCGCCAAGCGAGGGATTTGCTCGCAGATTCGGTGGGCGAGGGCGGAGGCAGCAGTGGGTATGTGACGTCTGGGAGCGACATCGAGGAGCTGATTGGAGACTTGGCCTCGGGCATTGGAATGTTGGCTCTGCAGGGGGATGTCTCGCCGGTCGACAGAGTTGTTTGCCGTGCGGTCCAAGCTGTCAACTTCTTGACAGCGTTCGTTGCCGGAGTCATATCTTCGGCCTTGCTCTCTTCCTCGGGGGCGGTTGTCGGCATTTGCGTCCCAGAGGAGTTCCCCTGGGGCGACTCTGTCCGCGCAATCGAGTCTACTATTCTCTTGGAGTCAAGACATGGCGAGGAAACGGACACGAAGACGGGGCTTTTGAAGGAGCTTGATGATGCGGAGGCACGCAAGAGGCATGTGCTGGAGGTGATTGACGAGGTGGTGGCGTCAGGAGGCAGTGCAGAGGTCATGTGGAGGCTGAGGGAGGTGGCTGCCGGGCTGGAGAAGGCCACTGAAGAGATGTTGAAGGGGTTACACGGTCTGCGGGATGGGGTGATGAACCTTTTCCTGACGGTGACCAGGATAAGAAAAGAGATGGTCAATCAATTTAGAGCAAGCCTATTTAATCCATCTCAATGAGTGATTGGCCGTTATGATTTGTTACTTGACAGTACCAAGCATCTCCGCATAAAGTGAAAAAAGGGTGGTGCTATTTGCACCTTGTGTGACTAAAACCTCCCAATTTTCACCAACAAGACAAAATTACTCCATAAATTTTATTGCAATTTAAATTGATGGTTTGAAATTTATTTACTATAATTTACTTACCATTAGTTAAGAATTTCATATGTTTAGTTTTGTTTATTGTAGATTTTTCATATATATAGGCACAATTTTTTGGGGAGCCGCTAGGCTGACGGTGACCATTATTCTTGAGAATGAAACTCCCAGCCAAATATTCCAAATTCAGAGAGAGGTACAACCGAAAGGTCCAGTTTCTTAAAGTTTTGGTTTAGGTTACGTGCAAATCATTTTGCAACGGTCATAGAAAAGTACTCCCCTGCCCAAAAAATGAAATACTCACAATAAAATGGACACTTTAAAGCATGCAGACTATAATCAATCGCATTAGAATGATCAATTAGAGCTTAACAAATTGATTATCTAGCAAATAAAGTGTCTCAATCCGAAAGTCATATCTCATTAAATATTCGCCGTTCATGACATGATTAAAACAATATTCTATATGAAAATGTCTCTAAGGACAAAATTCAATGATTTATTGAAATACTACATAAGATTCCATAAAGGAAAGTATATATAATCTTAATATGTAAATTTAATTTTTAATAATGTTACTAGTATTCTTTGCATCATTCTATTAGCAATAAATTATCTCTCCTTCGTGGCAACGCCTGGATATATCATATTAGAGCAAATATATCATTGTAAAAATAAAAGGAAAGTATATTGGAGAAGCTTCGCTTGTTACTAAAAGGCCTGTGAGACCGCGTATAACTGCAAAAAAGGCCATAAAAAGTATAAGGAGAAACCTTCCCACTCAGTCGAGCTTTAATTACATCCCAATGGTTGATTAGCTGTTGTGATTTATTACCTAATATCACCAAAAACTTCTCGATATAAAGTAAAAATATCAATATTAGGTCTAATGCTGCGTTGAGTTCAACTTTTGGGGAAATGTAAAGGATTTTAGGTTAAATGATTTTTTTTTGAAATACAAGGGCCCCGTTTGGTTCAACTCTGCGAAGGGGCTTTGGGTCCCTAAATGCCCTTAGTTAAATGCAAATGCGTTTGGCTCAATTTTTAGGAGAACTTTGGCCAAATGCAATTGCATTTTCAAAGGGTTCTAAGGGCCTTTAGCCCAATGTAAGTTCGAAGTTATTTTGGGAAGTTGCACCTTGGAGATGCAAGTTAATTACTATTTATGCAAATTATTCATCTTCCTCGGAGAAGTGACTGGAGGCCAGTGACCATCGGCCAAGGGGTCGCCTGCGCCTGCGACAGCCACCTGTTTGACCCCAGCGATTGCCGCCCAAGGGGGGTGACCACTGCCTGAGGTTGCACAATCTTAGGCAATGGTCACTTGGGTCGCGCAAACCTAGGCAATAGTTTCGTTGTGAACAACCTAGGTGACCACTGCTTGAGGTCATTGGATCTCAAGTGACACTTGGATCTCATGACCCAGGCAATAGTTGGGGTTGTGCAACCTCAGGTGGCCAATTTTTGCCACCGGTCACTAAATAAACAAAGAAAATGACCTCAAGTGACACTTGGGTCACATAACCCAGGCGACACTTGGGGTTGTGCAACCTCATGCAGCCAATTTTTGCTGCCGGTCACTAAATAAACAAAGAAAAAAATTTTAATTTTTTTTTTTTTATAAAAAAATTAGCAAAAGCCCTTTGTAAAATGTAGTTTTTACCAAACGACATTTAAGTCAAAATCATTTTGTAATACAATTTTAAATTATAATTTACCATATGCTATTTGCATTTGGGAAAATCCCTTTACCCCAAAGGTATTTGCACTTTCCCAAGTACATTTGCCCAAAATTAAACCAAACGGGGCCAAATAGTGTTTGCCAATGTATATGGATCTTCTTCTGTAAATTTAAGGGATACAATTATTAGAAATTCTAAAACTTATCATGAAAGTATAATTGAGTTTTAAAATTTTAGAAATTGCAATAAGATCCTATAACCGTCAAATTAGTGCAAGTCCTTCTGTTAACTTTGTCTAACTTGACTAATAAAAAATGTTGATGTACTTTTTATTTTATTTTTTCTCTCCTATGTGGCATTGGCGTTACTAAAACATGAGGCATGAGAAAGATGGTTGAGAGGGAGCTCACTAAAATGGCCATGCTGAAGATCCCATCGAAGGTTTTCTAAGTGGAGGTGATGCCTGAGATTTGAGCGCAAGCAAAGAGTGTATAGTAGTTGTTGTTATGTGCTGAAATAATGGGATAAATGAAAGGAGATTGAGTTTCATTACAGAAAGAATCATAGGGAATAGAGATGCTGAACATTGATGATGATGTATATATGTAGGTTCACATGAATTATTGGATGAGGTGGGATTCACAGGCATTGAGATCATGCAATAATATTATGCCCGAAATTGATAATATTATCAATAATAGTATCAGTGGTGTTGTGCTTCTATCAGTTTTCATACTACAAACTAAATAAAAGGAAAGTTTATTTAGAACTAAATGACAAGTATATCTTGAACCCGTCCTAAATATGAGGAGGTTGGAAAAGTACTAAACAAGACAATTCATTAGACCAAATCTTATAATTACTCTCCAAGAAGTCTCTCCTTAACTAAAAAGGCTTCGAATTTTTTTCCAAAGTGACATTTTTCTTGCACTCCTAAGAGAAAACACACCCTATATAAAGCACCACCCACTCATCACCAGAATCCTATTTTCACTATTGCACGATTCCTCAAGGGCAGTCGTCTACATTCTTATCCCGAGGAGTTCCCTTGGTGTGGCTATCCATGCGATCGAGTGACAAGTGGCCTTTTTCCATGCCGTTGCTTTGAACTCATCCATCCTGCTTTTCCTCATCCCAACTGTCTTTGATAACCCATTCAACCCTACTTCAATCGGTCCACCACCTCCGATATTGCCTCGGTCACCTTTTCTAGCGTAATCACCGCCTCCCTTAGCCTCCCCATCCTCTTTCTGCTGCCTCCCATGCCGCCATCTCATCGATCGCCTCAAGCACGTGCTTTGCGCATGCCTCCATGTCATCAAGCTCTAGACTTGTGTCTTCTTGTCTCCTTTCCTTGCCACATCTCAACTATGTGATAACCACCGACTCAATTTGATAAAGTCATACTATGTTATTATAAATGAGGTGTCTTTTGATTAAGAGAAGACGTAATTCTTGGTGAAGAGAACACATGATTCTTGATTGAAAAAAGACGTGATTCTTCGTTATGAAAATAGGTGAATCTTGGTCCCACAATAAGGTTATTGGTATTCATGAAAAAAAGTTATTCTTGACATAAAGAGTAGTGATAGTTGGGATAAAGTACTTATTTCCAAGAGATGTGTTGATTGGTTGTCTATGAATAGAAAACAATTCACATCTTATTTTTTATAACCAAAATTGATAAGAAATACTTCTTCTTTCAAACTCTCTTCTTTTCTTTTCATATATGCAACTTTAACATATTCAAGGAGAAAATTCCAAGAGAGAATTGAGTAATTGCTGAACTTGTTTCTCCATGGCTTTAGTGTATATTCTAGTGGTATATTTGTTCTAAACCCGACAGGAACAATAGTGGGAGTAGATAATACCATAAGGACAATGATCGTCATCATGTATCAAAACGTCAATGATCTACTACTTCTCTATTTTCTTCACCAAACAAATTTCATCAACAATCTTAAGGTATTCTTGTTATGGAGATGGAGACATCGGCTTTGTCAAGTGTTTGCAATCTCAACATATTGGGAATCGATCCTTATGATGAAACTAATTTCACCTATTGAAAGGGTAATATGATTTTTCTTCTATTTGAATTATGTATTTTCTACATCCTCGACCTAACTTGCCGACTATCCCTAATCCATAGGATGATGGCTATGATGAAATCAAAGTTGTAAGGAAAATGCATGAGGATGATGAAAGAAGGGGCCAAGGAAGGATTCTCAATGCTTTGTCGGGTCGTTTATGTCGCGACCTCCTTTTCGCGTCCGGAGGCTAATGGCGCGACTGAACGCCTTTCATCAAGGTTTAGCCCGGGCTCTCCTAAGCCCACCAATTCACGACTTAAGATTTGAGTTTTTAACTTACAATTCAATTTCATTTAAAAAGGAGTCGCCACTAATCAGTTTGGGGTGGGTTGATTAGAAACCCAAGTAAAATATTAGGAGAAATATTTTACTCTTGCGCAACCAGAGAAACTAGGATCGGAGACTTGATTACACTAGTTAATCATTAATGCCCTTCCGGTACCTAATCTTGTTTAAACCCTCGGGTTTGAAAATTTTGAATTTTTTCAAGGATTTTTCATGCATTGTTGAAACAAACATTTTTTGGCTTTTTCCCCTTTTTTTTGGAAAATATAAGATATTTTTTTATTTTAATGATTTTCTGAAAATAGAGAATATTTTGGGGTTTTTCTGATTTTTGGACAATAAAACATATTTTTCGAATTTTCTGATTTTTATAAAATATTTCCGGAATTTTCTGATTTTTTGAAAAATATAAAATATTTCTGGATTTTCTGGTTTTTTTCTAGAAAATGTGAAATATAAAATACTTTTTGAATTTTTTGATATTTTTTGGAAATTATAAACTATTTTTTCGGATTTTCGGATTTTTCTGGAAAATAAAATATTTTTTATTTTTTATTTTTATTTTCGAAAATATTATTATTATAAAAATATAAACAAACCGGACCGGGTCGGGTTTCCGAGTTAGAACCGACCCGGTTCGTCCATGAGCCCAGCCCAAATACTTTTAATATAACACTTTCTAAGCCCAAAACAAAACTGAGCCCATTTTCCAATTAAAGTAAAAACCCAGCCCATTATCAACTATGGCCCATTAAAGGAAAAACCCTAGCCCAAGAACCAAAACGAACCGGGTCGGGCGAACCCGCGGGCCAACCCGGTTTCCTCCTCAGCTGCGGTTCATTCGCGGCGACCGAGACGACGGCGTCAAGCGTCGCCCCCCTCGCCTTCGCCCCGTCGAGGACTTACCTGGATTCCGTTGCCGGCTGCGTGGACTGGATGGCCGGTCCAAGACCGACCAGTTGTGACAAGGCGGCGACCGCCGCGAGCAGGGATCGGTCGGGCGGACTTCCTCCTTGGCGGAGATCGAAGGCAGCTGAGGGGGGCGACAAACGACCTGCATGACTGGGATAGGACAACCCGCTTGGACAGGGGGCGAAACCGGCGACGGCGACAACTCGCAGCAACTCGGTAGGGGGTCGGCGAAGGTTTCCCTACGCGGCTCGTGGCGTCGGACGGCGGACGAGCTCGGAAACCGAACTGCATCCGCCTGCCTCGCACATCCCCGAGCCGAGATCCTCGGGAGCTGACCCCGAACTTGAACAAACGAAAGCAGAAAAGGAAAATACAGAGCGATACCCACCAGTCGTCCATGAGTCGACTGGCCGGAGACACGTCCGAGAGTCGCCTCGGTCTGGTCCTTCGTCCCCGGACGGCCGCGACGCCGTCGGTCGACGCTCTCAGAACAACGGCTCACGCCGCAGACAGCAAATCAGCAGGGGGCAGCAACGGCCGGAGTTCACGGCCGCGGCTGATCGCATCAGCCGGACAGCCGCGACTCCAGCCCAGCACGCCCAAAAACAGGGCAGAAACGTGATCGAAGCTTACCGGAGCTTCAACGCGGGGAAGGAGACACGGCGGCGGGTCGTCGGCCGTGGTTCAACGGTGGTGGACAGCGGTCTCTCTCTGACCTTCCCTCTTCTCTCACGCGGATCTCTCTCTCAGATCTGGAATTTCAGAAACTCTCCCTCTCACTCTTTCTCAGATCTCTCTCTCAGATCTGTTTTGCTCCTTCGCTCGACCCCCCTATTTATAGGCAAGGAGTCCGGTCGACGGAGGTGCTCCGACCGGCGGTCCTCGACGCCCAGCCGGGCTCTCCCTCGGCCGAACCGGCGTGACCTCAGCCGCCCGCGTGCTCCGCCACTTGCTTCGCATTGAAGACGAGTCCCATCCATCCGGGTCATCCGCCGGTCTCCGCGCTGCTCCATCGGGCGGCATTAATGGCGCCGCGAGACGTCCCCATCCGTCGCCGGCCTTCGTCCTCCGCGCTGTTCTCCTGCTTCTCGCGTGCAGGGGAAGAAGAAGGGAAGATGAAGAAGATGATGGAGAGGGCCGGGCCATGAAGGAGAAGGGCCGAATGGGCCCAAACCCACGAGAGAAAAAAAGGGGGCCTGGGCGCAAAGGCCCAGCCCGCGTGGGCCTCCATCTCTTTTTTTTTTTTACTCGAAAAAAGAGGGAAAATAAATAGGAAAATAAAAATTAGTAAATATAAATAATATTAGTACTTAGGTGATGCAAAAATCCTTTTTGTTAGGGCCAAATTAGTCCCTAATTTTCTATGCAAATTAAATATAAATATTTAGTCCAAATTTAGGTGTCAACAAGTTTGAATGGGATTAGTTTTTACTGTTTCAATTATTTTTTTTCCTTAGACTTTTCCAAGTCCGATCTTGGCTTCTCTTTATTACAAATTGACCAAACGGGTTGACCTTTTATCCTTGTTTTGTTTTTGGATTAGATTGCGTCTCTCTTTTTTTTCTCATTGAAAACTTGGGCAAATTTTTTGCATTGAGGAAAAGTACAAAAAAAGTTTTAAATTTATTGTATTTATACCAATTCAATCTTAAATTTATTAAATGAACCTATTTAGCTATAAACATTTTCATATTGGTACAAATTCAGTCCATCTGACTAATTTAGACTGAAAATTATTGACATGAACGTCAGCTATCGTATATGGCATGACTAGCACTAACATAGATAAGTTTTTTTTTTAAATGCTTTTTTCGAATTTTTTTTAATTTTTCTCTTTTTTCTTTTCCTTCTCTTTCTTTTGGCCTATGGGTAGTACACAGCTATGGCCAGTGACACCCTCACCAAAGTTGCTGAGGGTGACCTTCACCCAAGTTGTGAGGGTTGAGCCCTCACTAGAATTGGTGAGGGTGGGCCTTGCTTGTGGTCAGGTGCCGACCATGGCAGAGAACCCCCCGCCC